>OU015491.1:147146907-147553869 GCA_907164885.2 Dolomedes plantarius | reverse complement strand
ATATATTATATATATATATATAATATATATGTGTGTGTGTGTGTGTGTGTGAGTGTGTTTGTGTGTAACATGACAGGCCCACCCCGGGAAGAATGACGAATTAAGGACCTGCAATGCTGCAATTAAATCAAGTAGTAAGCCGGGAGCAATGACGGCAACGGAGTGGCTTCGTTAACATATTTTTTATGCGACGACACATCTTCTCGGGGCAAAGACAAATGGAAAAAACTCGCCTCTACCTGACCACAGGCTCTTATATAATTTTTCATAGCTGACGTGTCATGTGACTATGCAACGTGTAATGATTTAATGTGCCTTGATCTCCGGGCTTGCAAAACTTATATAACTAAGGGGATTTTAAGGGACGATATGTCAATTTCCTACGTTGGTTTTTAGGTTATTTACAATTCCTTTGTTCTTTGAATCGAAACGAACTTTAACTTTACGTCCAAGGAAATTTAAAAAGAATTTAGAATTTTGAAAGGGTTTTGGGGTTTTATATTTAGAATATCCCCGTATCAGAAGAGGCTGACCCCTAATGCCTGCATTAGTGGGCAGACTTACTCAGGAGCGCGAGAAATAAAGCGTCGACCAGAAATTTAGAAAAAAGTTTAAAAAAGTAAAATTTTGAAAAGATATTTTAGTAGCAGAGTCACATGACCTGTCTTAAAAAGTTTCAATGAAAAATACACTAACAAAAATATACACTGTAAATATACACTGTTAATATATTGGAAATATAACATAGTAAATATACACTTTAAAATTTAGTATTGGTAATATACACTCGAAATACCTTCTGTCACTACCATTTTTATATCTCTATTCCAAATACTTTTATTTAATCTTCAGTTGTGCACATTTTTTTTTGATTTTCTGTGGATATCCATTTTTGTGTTAGATGTACCTGTTTGTGTGTATGTAATTCAAAACTTCTGAGTTTAAAATTTTTTATAATTCTACTTCTAAGGAGTGAGGGTGTGTAATTGTTTGCGTAAAAAGTGGGTTTCTTTCTCCCTATTGTTCTTTGACGAATAAGGAATAAAGAAAAATGGCCGTACAGTGTACCAACCGTGATTCCCAACAGGATATGATAGCCAAAAACAACATCTGTCTAGTACAGAAATGGAGAAATAGGAAAGTGGGCATATGTCATACCTGTGGAAGTATAAAGAAGAATTGGGAATGAAAAGGAGTGGTTATCCCATAATCTGTTTTTATCCATTAAGTCTATTTATTTTTTTTTCAGCACTTCTTGTGACTGAAGAGTTTACGTGAATTTAAAGATTTGCAGGGGGGCTTCCAAAAACGAAGATAGAGGTGAGTGATAGGATAGATTCTTTGAGAAGGAGGGAATTTAAGAAAGATAAAAGAAGTAGAAATGTCACATTCGGGTATTAATTGTGAGATCCAAAAAAAATTCACATATAGCAGTATATTAAAAAGAAAGTTTAAGCAAGATAGATATTTTATTTATCTACTTCTTTCTTTATTTATTTTATATTTATTTTTTAGGACAACTCACAATGTTTAATCACTTGAAAGTGAAGTCATGTGATGTTAAGCATCGAAAGATAAAAAGAAAGGTGGATCTATAATTTTATGAAAGTGGTCATTATTCATGATATAACTTTGATTTTTCTGGTGCATTATAATATCTAAATTTGCAAGCATGGACAATTTCAGAATTTTGTTTGGTATGAAAATTTGGCCTATCAATTTCATAGTTAACTTTTGACTTTTGTTTTAAAATAGAGTAGGGTCCAGAATAAGGAGAAGTTAATTTTCTTGTATTTGGGTATTGGAATTTCTCATATAATACTAGATCTCAAACATTAAATTTAGAGTCTACGAAATGTGCATCATACTTTACTTTATTCTTATTATGATATTTAATGGTCCTATCTGTTGCTAATTTCCTGGCTTCATCTACTGGAGAATAAAAATTTTGTTTTCTAATTTGAGGTTCATAAAATAAAATTCCAAAAATCAAGTAAGCGGGGTCAAGTGGGTAACTGAATGAGGAGTGTGATTATATTCATTAATAACTTCATTTAGCAAAGTAGTTCAAGGAATCTTACTTGATGAATTATACACTTTGCACCTTAATCTAGTAATTATCGTCTGATTAACACTCTCAACCTTACAGTTAGTCTGTGGGTGATGAGAAGTAGTGAGTAATTGTTTAACTTTATTGTGTTCTAAGAACCTCCTAAATTTTGAAAAACAAAAAGTTCCTGTCAATTAATAATGTTTTTGGTGTCTGAATTTGGAATATTTGTTTTAAACAGTAGTTAGTATAAGTTTCTGTTGTTACACTTTTTGATGGAAAGGCCCAAATATAACACGTTGAATGGCCAATTACCAAATGCAAGTACTTTCTTGTTCAATTATAATAACTAAATCCGCGAACTGTGTCCAAGCTTAAGCACGCAAAAGGTCGGTCTGTCGGAGGAACCTCCTGCAGCAATGCAAACCTTTTTGTCTTTTTTCTTGTTTATTTGGCAAGTATGGCAGTGTTTAAGATAGTTATTGATATCTTCAGTGATTTTGGGACAATAGTACTGAGGTGTAATTAATTGTACTGTTTTATTACTCCAGGGTGTCCGAATTCTTCATGGGCTTTTCTTAAAATTTCTAATCTTAATGAGAATGGTACTACAATTTTCAAAAACCTTTTTTCCTAACATATATTACATTTTTTATCTTCTTATACTGAAGTCCCTGAACATTATCTTTATTTTGGGAGTCAATTATATTTTGCAATTCAAGTAGATGGGATACATGTTGGACAGATTCTGAAACACGATTTCTGAAAAGCATATGAGATTCAATATTTGCAGTTCCTTTTTGATATTTAATCTCGGAATCGAACATACTTAATTACTTGCGAAAAAGCTTTCTTCTAAATTTTTAACATTTTTTTAACCAAACCAAGGCTGCATGGTCAGTGTGAATTGTAAATTTTTTTCCATGAAGATAATGGTACAATTTGTCTAAACTATCAACTATGGCTAGACAGCCGAGTTCTGTTATTGAGAAATTTGCTTCATAATTAGTTAAAACACGCGAATGATAAGCTATGGGATGTATCACCGCATTTTCATCTATTTATTTTAATACTGAACCTACTAGATGCTTACTTGCATGCACATATAAGTGACAGTCCTTGCTTACATCATATAATTGCAATATTGGTTTATAAATCAATAAGTTTTTAAGACTCTCAAAAGCTTCTTGGCAATTTTCTGACCAATCCTAATTTATCCCTTTCTTTAATAAAGTATTTAATGGATGTCTTACTTTTCCATAATTTGGAATAAATTTGTTGTACAGATTTATTGTGTCCAAGAATCTTTGGAGTTCTTTTACATAAGTTGGTGGTTTTAAATTTTTTACCTATTCAATATTGACATTTTCGGGTGAAATGCTTTCCTCACAAATGTTATATCCAAAAATTTATTTGCCACTGCAGAAATGTACATTTAGATAATTTTAACATGATATTCTCTTTTTTAAAATTGTGAAATAACTGGTTTAAGTGTTCGAGATGTTGCTCTTTTGAATCAGAGAAAATTATACAAAATTTACTTTATATTATCTAAAATCCTTCAAATTGTTCTGTTAAAAATTGCAGGGGCATTATGAAGGGGCTTATTCTACAGATCTGTAATATGACAGGCCCACCCGGGAAGAATGAGGAATTAAGGACCTGCCATGCTAGAATTAAATCAAGTCGTGAGCCGGGAGCAATGACGGCAACGGAGTGGCTTCGTTAAAATATTTTGTTATGCAGACGACACATCTTCTCGGGGCAAAGACAAATGTAAAAAAAACTCTCCTCTACTTTACCACAGGCTCTTATATAATTTTTCACACCTAACGTGTCGCGTGACTATGCAACGACTAATGATTCGCTGTGCCTGGATCTCCGGGCTTGCAAAACTTATATAACTAATAGGATCTTAAAGAACGATATGTCAATCTCCTACGTTGGTTTTTAGGTTACAATTCCTTTGTTCTTTGAATTGAAAAGGAAATTAACTCTCTACGCCCAAGGAAATTATATATATTATATATATTATATATATTATATATATATATATATATATATATATATATTATTATATATATATATATTATATATTATATGTGAAGCCCGGTGGCGTAGTGGTTAAAAGCGTCAAGCTGCCATCCCACAGGTAGAGGGTTCAACCTTGCGACTGGGTAAGGTTGACTCAGCCTTTCATCCCTTCAGTGGGTCGATAAAATGAGGACCAAGCATGCTTGGGAGCTAAACTCTGCGGGTCCCACGTCAGGTTGATCACCTGACTGAGACATATACTGTATGGCACCCCAAGCCCACGGTTACGAAAGCCGAGATGGGTACCACCGGCCCTGGTCCACATCGGGCTGTTGCGCCGTGAGTTGAAGAGTTTATATATATATATATATATATGCATGCCTGTGTGCTTGCTTTGCAAAAGCAAGTTTATGTACTTAAATTGTAAATAGCATAATCCTCAACAAGTTAAAATTCTTTAAAATGTTAAATTGAAAATTATGCACTATAGAAAGGCAAAACAATATTTGTATTTCCCTGCATTATTTGACTATAACATGCAACTTTATTTTTTGAATGACAGTGAAGTTAGGGGTAAAAGATGCGTATTGATTCAGAAAATAAATGATTTTGTGCAATTTAATTCTGTTAAACTTTTGACAAAAAATTGCGTAAAATATTTCATTAATTAGTTGAAGGAGTCAGAATACGCTTTTGGTTTAATCAACTTAATATACAAATACACGTTAAAATAATAAATAATCCAACAGAGATAGAAAAAAATAATACGAATATAGACAAGAAACAAACAGAAATAAAGCACTCTGGGCATCCACGCACCAACGGCAAGATTCTGTATAAGTACCGGAACTGAACCATAAAACACAGACTTAACCGACAGGTCTCGTCATCAGGGAGCCTCACCATATCGGTTACCTCAAGGGGAACTTTCTGAATAGGATGCAGGTAAGCCCAAAAAACATCCCAAGGCCCCGAGTCCCCAAGGAAGCAATAAGTCAAAAGAAAATTTAAAGACAAACACAACTTACAGTATGGGCTCAACGCACCTTACATGCAAGCACACAAATAATCCTAATGCAAAGTAAAAAATGCGTACACACCCCAATTCCGTAAGTGACGGTTATGGTAAATCACACGTCCGTTGGCGTTTGTGTTTAATGTCATAGGGATATGACAATAGTGTCACGGTCAGGGGCAGGAGAATTGAAAATTACGGGGCGAAGTAAAATAATTGCTAAATGTAAGAAAGAAACAGGGCAAAGAAGCAAATGACGGGCAAAAAAATAAGGGGAGAAAAGCCAACAATAAATCGAATAATATGGCCAATTGAAATTGGAAGAGGCGGAGCCAGCATTAATAAGAGAAAATAATATGAAATAATAGAGAGGCAAAAATAAAGGAGAGTTAGTTAGAAGTTTGAGAAAGTAGTATCAACTGACGAGTATGGACGAAGTTTGCCCGATGATAGTAATGTAAGCCGTGGCCCCTGCAAAAGGGCCCGAGGAAGAGAGCGCCCCAGTTTCCTGTACCGAGGGTCTCCAATGATTAAAGGAGCCCTGTACCCCACGAAGAGAGTGCCATATTTTCCTGTATAGAGGGTCGTCAATGATTGAAGGTGCCTAGTACCATACGAAGAGAGTGCCCCAGTTTCCTGTACTGAGCATCTATAAAGATTTAAGGAGCCCTGTACCCCACGAAGAGAGTGCCCCAGTTCCAGTGTGATGATAGTGCAACGAAGTTCGTCATTACAAGTGCCAGATGCCCATAAAAGTGATCCAATATCCTTTGTGTTTTCTTTTCATATTACCGTCATGGCTTCTCATAGCGTAGCCGTTAATAAGTAATATAAATCGCGATGATGAAGTGATTTGAGTGTAGAATGTTTAATGAGATAAATGAGTGATTATACATATAAAAGGATATCATAATAATTGAATTAATTAAATATGTGTCGTAGGGAATTAACTTAGTAGGAATGAAGTTTTGAGTAATATGTGTAGATGAAGTATGAAAGATTTAGTAGGAGTGTATTGTATCATATTATGTGTTTAATATTCAATAAATTAATTTGTCAGTGCAAACCAGAGTTGTCTCCATCATTTTGAGTCACAATGAATGCAATGTAATAACCACATCCTTGACATCTTATGCAATTAATTAATGAATTCAAAATCCAAAATAAAAATCATTGTATATTATTTTATTTATATATAATACCCTCACCATTAAACTATGACCGTCCCATTAACAAATCTTTTTTTTTCTTATTGGTAGGTTTTTAAAACAAATGAAAGATGCTGCTGAGGGCAAGACTTTCATTTATTATTTGTTCTGTGGTACGTTCTTTTAAATGTTGTTTTCGTAGATCAATATTTGAGAGACATTTTTAGGGAGGATTATGTTTTTGACTCTTTTATCCCTGTTAATGATGACTGGGATCCTTGCGTCATATCTGTTTCAATAAATTGTATTGGTTGTTGCATTCAGTTCTCTGGAGGAAAAATGCAACAATTTTCCGTCTTTTGTTGATGTGTAGGTTTCTAAAATTCTCGGAAATTTTGAAAATTGTAAATACAAGCATCTTTTTTCCTTTTATCTTTCTTTCTTATGCTGCTTCTAGTCATCCAAAAATTTTCTGTATTTTCAATCAGGTATATTGAATACTCAACAGGTTTGCATTGATTCATCATTGCTTACCTCAAATAAATCACTCGCCTTGGAACAGAGTTGTAATTCTTCCACTATTGAATCCTTTTGAAGACTGAGAACCCAAATTGACCCCATTTTCGACTAAAAATTATTTCATTAATAATACAGCCGTATCGCCCGTATACTTCCCCTGTTTGTTACTAAACTTTCATCCTGGTTGTCTGTTCAAGTTTTAGGATTATTTTCAAACTCATCACTAAACTAGATTTTCGTTCTCTGAAAGATCCTTTTCCTTTTGATTACTCCTGGGGTTAATTTTTCCCTTGCGAATGAAACCTTGGCTACATTGGCAAAAATAGAAAGACTCAAGTTTTGACGCAAATCCCAGTTCAATTTCTGAAGAGGATTATTTTGAAAATTTCTATATCGTAATGCTGAAAACGTGGCTCAAAACTACACTTTTGTTAATAATAATTAATTTATTTAGTTATTTCCTAGGTTTAATAGGTTAAAAATTAAACAATTTTATTCAGTAAGTGCTTATTTAGTTAGTCATAAATTTTTACAATCAGTTTGCCATTCAGTTAGTTTGATAATTTAGTCATTAATTCAGCTTGGGTGGATATTAGGTACTAATTTCCCACTTGTAATTATTTAAAGTGATATTTTCATGACCTTTTATAGTTATACTTTTTAAAAATACTCTATATCTCCTCTTTTCTGTTTATCGGGTTGGAATTATCCACCACAAACTGTTTTTTAAAAGTTCGAGTATGTGTGATTGTAATAATAAGTTATTCCAGAATGCTTTTATGTAATGATCTCTCCTATGAAAATGCTTTTTTTTATAATGTTATTCTCAAATTATAGAGAGTGATGACTTCCATTTTCTACGTACATAAAAATATGAAATGTTATGATCTTTATATTATCGAAGTATTCTGGATATGTTCAATTCCGAAAGAGTTCATGAGGAATTTAAATAACAGTAACAGTGTGAAAGCTACAGAAAATTATCAAAGAATGGTCAATATATCACATGCGCATAAAGATAGGAATGAAATACTATATAATCAGAATATTTTAACACCGGTTTATAAAATGAATGCAAGGAATTATATTATGCATATAATATTATGCATGTCTGCATTTCATTGGCTATTAATTAAAAATAAATTAAAATCATATAAGTTAAATATTGGACCTTTCCGCTTCGAGATTCATGAAATAGGAATCGTTATATTTACATATAATTATTTCCCCGCGGAAATAATATTATGAAATAATTCTATTATTTAGCATTCATAAAGTAAATAACATTTGCATGCATGTGGGCGTACGGGAAAAGAGAAATTCTTTCCCTGTTGGTTAAGCACATATGACGTCTTTCTGCTTAATTTGCTGAATAATAGGTGATCCAAAATACTATAAATATGTATAAAAGAGACAAAAACTTCATGCTTATTCATAAACAAAGAAATAACCCATATTAAGAGTAAGAAATAAAAGAAATGTGATATGGAGAGATGTTATATATTGAATATTTCACTTAATACTAATGTAACTTATGAGAATCAGAGAGGCGAACGAGATTAATCATAGAGAAGGATCAAGAGAATACATTTATATTCATATGATATTGCTTTAATTTGATTATAATAACTTTGTCAGGGGGGTTTGAGAGATCAGAACATCTTTTATAAAGGAACCACATAAAACTTGTTAATCTGAGTGATTCTTTTCGCTTTAAGGTAACTATAGCATATATAAACATAGTTTTCTGTAAGTAAAATATTTTACTTTTGGGGCGTCGTAATGTTTTTCTATAACATGGCATCGTATTAAGTTGTTAAGCAATTAACCCGATGAGGAAAACGGTTGGTTCGATTTTTGCACCATTCATAATATGATCTAAAGAGAAGATATGATCTAAAGGAATGAAGTAAGTGCGTGTTTTTCAATGCGATCCTAAGAAACACCTAGGAGTTTTTGCTTCAGATATAAAACTAGAAATAATTGAGATAGACTTTCAAAAAAGCTAATTCTGAGGGAGTAAAGTTGACGAAAAACTTCCCCTTGCAGACACAAAGCCGGCTCTTTATTTCAGCATTGTCAGATCCTTAAGTGAACGTTAGGAGTATTTGTAACAATCTCCTATTGTTTCAGATATAAAACTAGAAATACTTTTGAGATACAGACTTTCAAAAAAGCTAATTCTGAGGGCGTAAAGTTCACGAAAAACTTTCTTTTGCAGACACAAAGCCGGCTCTTTATTTCAGTATTGTCAGACCCTTTAGTGAACATTAGGAGTATTTGTAACACTCTCCTTTAGGGGGATAATCGAGTTTGAGTGTACATATCAGGAGGCTGATTTTATATGTGTCGAAATAGCCAGATTGTATGGAAGCGTTATTTCTCTGAATATTTCTCAACTTTAATGAAAGTGACCGTACCTAAATTTGAAAGAATCACTAAACTCACAAACATCAGTGAAACGTGCATGTTCTTAAACATATATTGTTCATGCTCAAACACTGTGCTCTTGCTAACTATTCGATAATTTTTAATTATAATAGTATAATCCTTACCCTCTGTATAGGACATACTAATGTAACTGGCAATCTATTAAAACTTTCAGAAATTACTTTATTTAGATTAAGAATAACAAATTTTCTATTTATTTTAATTTTAATTCTTATGCACCGTATAAATTTATATGGTTCAATATATAAATGTAAACCTTTATTTAGAAGTATCTCATCATATATTATACGCTATGTTGCTTTAATAAGCAATTGCCCTTTGGATATATAAATGCACTTTAGACTGAATATTTAAAGATATGATTTAAGATTGAAAAAAAAGTATGCAGAGGAATATCCGATTGATTATTCATAATAAGCATACATTTTATGTAAATCCGTAGGATTTTAAAGAGAAATAAAGCTAACTTTTGACGAGTAGGTAAACGTAAATTTTCACAGTGAGAGTAAGTAATGATCTGAATCCCTTAAAAGAAATCACATCCAAGAGGTAGAAGGTGCTATAATTAAGGCAGAAATTGCCCATTTTACGTAAATGAGTTCTCTTATTTAATTTTAACAGAAAAATACCTTAATGGGTCAAATAAAGTAAATAAAAACAAAACAATATTTGTTCAATCTGATGAATATTCGTGCTCCACAGCTTTTGGGAGGATCCATTGTATAACTTCTGTTCCATCTGATCTCTGTCACTGCCGGAACACATCTATTGTTTTTAAACGCTCCATATATTGTTTTGTTTGTTACCTTGTAATTTATTTGTCATATACCTATGACAAATAATGTATCATAAAGCTATGACAAACAATATGTCAGTGTATGACGTTTAGGAAGCGGAAGCTATATACGCAGTTCTGCTTTATAAATCAAGTAACTTTTCTTCTACTATTTCAGGGTGTATTTGTCCCATTCACATTTATCTTTCTGTGTTAGATTCTTCAGATAAATCCTCAGGAATTTTACCATTAAAACGAAACGCGTAAACATACCACCACTCTGAAAATTTAAAAAGTATGATTCTATGGCTATTATAGGTCTTTATTGGTTGAAGTAACCATACGTCGATTTAATAATAATCTATGTGTATATCGTCTGTATGAAGCCTGAAACATAAGCCTTTAAAATGAATTCATAACAAGTTTAATATTTCACAACCATACTAAGATCTCTTATTTACCGCCATTATAAATAAAATTAGTCAAGTATAGGAAGAGAAAAATTCTTAATTAATTTTTAAATTTCAGTACACCCATACCTCGCTTATGGCCTAGATACGTTCCGGAAAATTTGACCGAAAAGGTAAAAGCTGTATAACGAATCAACCTTTTTTATATAAACCCATACAAATTTAATTGGATATGCTCCAATTTTTCATAAATAATATAGTTAGTTCATAAAGCATTTTATTCTTTTCATTTCCTTTAAAAATGCTTACATAAAAATAAAAGTACAAAACAATGTAATAATAAACAGAAATTCAAAAAAATAAATATATAAACAAAAAACGAAAGAAATCATATGCAGATATGTACACATATAATAAGAAACACAAAATAAAATGTTTAAAAACTGTTTTAATGTGTTGACGGACATTAACATGAAGAATTATTAAGCTATAATATGCTGCCATCATCACTTTCCGCTGTTGTGGCCGTATAACGAAATATTGTGGGCTGTACATCGAAAAATTGCCATAATTAAAAAGGCCGTTATAGCGAAATGCCGTATAAAGAGCGGCCGTATAGCGAGGTATAAGTGTACTAGCATTGATTACTTGAGCTTTATATAGTGTTATCTCGTCTGGTATATTAATGAAAACATTCAGAATTTTTTTTAAAACATGTTATGGATATTTCTCTCAAGAATTATTATACAGAGGTTTTAATTTGCAATTTTCATATGAAAAGGGTTTTGGTGATAAAGTGTATGAAAGCAAAATATCGCTTTTGATACGTTAAAAAGAAATTTTTCAGTTTTTTAGGTTCCAAAGAAGAAGTAAAATAGAGAAAATGTTGGATCATGGAAATATGGGATATTTATAAACCTTCCTATATCCGAAAGGTACTTTTGAATGTCACAAACAGATTCAGGAATAAATTTTTTTGTGACTTAGAAAATCCTGGTCGCCTAGGAGTTATGTGTTGAATTTTATCTTGAAAGCGCATATTACCAAAGAAAAAGAGAAAATGCATATGAAACCAAAATGCGTAAGGCTTTGGAAAAACAGATGCTGTAGAAAGTTCGAGGATATGTGAAATAATTTAGGAAAATACATCTGAAATGCGACTGTTTATTAAAGAATTATAGTTTATAATAGACTAGCTGAATACCCGTATTTTGCTACGGAGTACATTCAATTTAAATACAACGGTCAATGTATGCAATTAATGCGAAAAAAAATTATATATATAGAATTCGTAACGGAAATTTTTACAGACAAAATAATGTAGAAGAAAATATTAAAATTAAATACAGTGGTCAATGTATGCAATTAATTTGTACGTTCAGTATCCGTAAAACATATTAATTTGAAATAAATTGTTAAAAAATTTCCTCTCAAATAGGTTAAATTTTATCTTTTACCGTATTTCAATATTTTTTGTCAGTTTATTTCAATGTTATGCACGTGAAGCAAAATTTATTTAATGTATCACAAAAAGAAAAGAAACCAAGTGATCAGCATTTAATTAATTAAATTCTCAGAGAGAATCTTTAAAAATTCACCAAAAATTAGAAAATGGAGGTAAAGATTCGAAAAAGATTTCATTTTAAAGGAATTTTTATGATCTTTCTCGTGATATAAATTTTATAACGCTCAGGTTAATATTTAACTATTATAGAGGTTAATACGAGGGTCATTTTAAAAGTAAAGAACGTTTGTTTCTCTAGTCAATTTTATTCAAGATAATGAAAGAAAACTTATTGTACAACACACTTCGATATCTTACGTATTTTCTACGTATTTGCCGTTCAAATTGAATCATTTGTCAAAGCGCTGTACCAGCTTTCCTATGCCTCCTGCATACTCACTTGCCTCCAAGTTTTTGAACCAGTCACTAACTTCCGCTTTCAGTTCATCATTTCCATAGTGGTTTCCGCCCAAATAATCCTTCAATTTGGAAAAAAAAGAAAGTAATCACTGGGGGCCAAGTCCGGGCTATAAGGTGGGATGTTCAAAAACTTCCCAGTTAAATTGCTGACGCAAATTTCTTCGTCAACGCAGCAACATACGGACGATCGAAGAAACACAATGCCGCTGGACAACAATCCACGGCGTTTGTTTTCAATGGCACGGTGTAGTCGGTGAAGGCAGTAGGTATTTAAAAATAATGCACCATTTTTGAACTGAAGCTTCATTCATAACATTTTCCATAAACTTCAGTTATCTGTCTGTAAATTTAAATAGGGCGAACGTGTTTTTGCATGCAGGAAATGTTTTACGCTACGAACCTCACACTTGGCGGGATCCTTAATTTTGTCACACATTTTAAAATCGCATAAATAAACAGTAAATGACCGCAGCTGCTCGCTGTTAGCGTCAAAGTGGCGGGAAAGATTTGGTAAGTAAATTTCACGGCAGCGGGTGGTGGTGGGAGAATTACGCGGCTCGTCAGATCAAAACGTTCTTTACTTTTAGAATGACCCTCGTATTTAATAATTTGTAACTTAAAAAAGTTACAAACACAGCTTAAAAATTTAATTTTTAAAAATCTAAGAAGCATTTTAAAATTATTTTTCTTAGTGCACTACTACAATATGAGATTATTTGTCATACAAAATTTCAACCCTTGATGGCCAGCGGTTTAGTCTGTGCGTTACCTGTCAGTCAGTCAGGGAAGTGTTATGAGATAGATAATGAGATAGTTGTTCTAGATAGAGTTTTAAATTTATATAATTAATCATTTCAATTTATACAGTTTATAACTACTAAAACTGAAAGAAAAGGAAAGATTATTATTCTTATTTGAAATAAAGTATTTTTTGAAAGTTTTAATAGATTATCAGTTACATTAGTATTGCATAAAGGTGATAAGGTTTATATTATTATAATTAAAAATGATTGAACAGTTAGGAAAAATACACAGCAGAAACATGAAGAAAATGTGATTCAAAATGTATACGTTTGAGTGAATTTTGTAAAATTTGTGGTTAGTGCAAACTTAGGTA
Source organism: Dolomedes plantarius (assembly GCA_907164885.2). NCBI lineage: Eukaryota > Metazoa > Arthropoda > Arachnida > Araneae > Dolomedidae > Dolomedes > Dolomedes plantarius. The sequence continues at coordinate 147,540,426 of OU015491.1, read as the reverse complement.
CTGCCACTTTCATTAAAGTAAATGCAGATGAGAGCTGTGCTAATTGCTCCGAATCTAGTTGTTTGGACGAGATGGTCGGCTGCATTACATCGCCTACTTGCTTCAAATGTGTATGTTTATCTAATGACTGCAATCTGAGCACACTTAAGTACATTTGGGCATTATCACTCTTATTAAAACAAATGTAAAGACATGGAATTTTCTAGAGAAAGAGAAGATTTGCTTGCTTTCATACGCATCTTATAAAGTACAATGAATATCACAATTTCGAATATATGTCTTCGTTTTTTAAAGGATTTAAGGACCTACGTAGCATAAAAATTTACTTTGGTATATCTTTGTTCACATTTCTTCAGCTTCAGACGAAATCTTCTAGAATTTTAAAATATATCACTGATATTTAAAGAATTTCTCTTCAAAACTCGGCAAGGAAGAATATACGAATATCAGAACTTTCTGCAGCAAATATCAAATCCCATATTTCAGAGCTAGCGCAAGAAAAAATATTATACTTCTCGTGTAAGCTGAACTGAATGTAAAATTATTCGTTTTATATTCGAATATTTTTCTGCTTTTCTCGGAATGAGGGAAGTTTTATAGATATGTGACAGTGAAAAGTTATTTCCGAAATGTTTTGCACCCTTCTCCTCAAAAATGGTGCAGTATGTAAATGCTGGGATTTCGGTCATTTTAAAACTTAGTAAATTTTCTATATTTTGTGCATTTATATATATTTTAGTTTATGCGCTTATCTATTTGTGTGGCGCAATGGTTCCATATAATATCATTTGCTATTTATCCATTTTTTTCTGTTACTTACGACTACGATAATTTAATAATTTTTCTCCTAATGAATTAACGATAAAAATAATATAACAATAACTTGGAATGTTTCGTGATCGCTATTTATTGCCATCTATCCCACAAACTAAAATGCTTAAGGCTTTGATAAAACACAAGCTAAGTCAAGGAATTGTAACATAATTTGCTAAAATACTTCCAAAAGGCTATTGTTTATAAAAACATCATAGTGTATAATATATGATGAGATACTTCCAGATAGAAGTTTACAGTTACACTGCTAGCCAAAAGTATTGCAAGTTTGTTAAATCTAACATTTTTTCAAGAATAAGCCACCCAAAATAATATTTTTTCAATGCAACTGATATTTTTTTAATGTAAAATTGTTAAATTAGGTTAACGACAACATATTATTAGGTTATTAAACGAAAATAATTATTTAATTTTATAAAAAAATAGCATACAAGAAATGTACAGGTTATGAGAAATCGGCACACATTTTGGTTTCTCGGAATAAAATTAAATAAATAAATAATTTCAAGTTCTTCTGAGCAGGAAAGATAATAAATGAGTGCAATTGAACCAAAAAGCATTTAATATGTTGTTGGACCGCCACTGGCTTTGATCAGTAATTTAACATATTTTGTTTAATTAAAAAATACACATAAAATTCCCGTGTACCACAAAGTGTCACACGGGACTTACAGAGGTAAGTATAAAACACTAAGAAAACTGAAGAAATAGTCAAAACAAAATAAAAGAAAAAGAAACTAAGAAGAATTACAAATATTTACAATAAAATTACAAAATAAGCCGAAAGCACACTTACCAGAAACGAGCAGAAAGAAATTGGGAGGCCAGTTAATATTTAAGTCCTTAAGCGCCAATTAAAAAATATTTCTCTCCCTGCGGTATTTCGAATACAAAAACAGAACATGTTCAGCATTTTCCTCGCCACCAACGCTGCAGACACAGGGGGTCGCCGAACACAAGTTGAATCTACTCAAATAGGTGTTAAAATTTCCATGTCCTGTGAGGAACTGAGTCAATTTGTAGTTAGCAAAGAAGAGATGGCATGAGAGTCTCATTCTAATAGACGGGAAAAAATTCTTGGTTAAACTACCATTATTTGAGCTGATGTATTCTTGGCTCCATGACTCCACCATACTCTCAAACATGACCTTCTTAAAAAAAGATTTGGGAATATTGACAATAATGTCAATTTCACGCTTCGTGGCAGACTTGGCAAGGAAGTCGGCTCGCCCATTACCCAAGATACCTGTATGTCCACGAACAAAAGCAAAGAAAACAGAGACGTTTTTAATTTCAAGGGATTTGAGTTGCCTTTGAATTTTGACGATAATGCTATTGGAAGAAGAAATATATTTTAAGGTCTCCAAGGATGAAAGTGAATCGGTACAAATGAGATAATCTTTGTCAGTACTATCTGGATCCATGATCCATTTAATGGCAAAGTTTGAACATAATAGTTCAGCTATAAAAACAGTGCGTTCATCTCTAATTCTAACTTGAAAATGCTCGAATTCAATGCCATTTTTGAAGGCAACAAAATCGAAACCAACCTTTCCATCAATTTTACTGTCATCAGTATAGCAAGTAACAGGGAAATCACCTGCAGTTTTGTTGCAATAATTAATAACATTGATAGCCTGTCTCTCCGAGGGATGAGTAAGATCAGAAGGAGGTAAAACATAATCGTAGAAGAAGTAGAGAAATTTTCTGAAAAGGCAATATTATGAAGAATGGCAGTGTCGATCGGAGGAAAACCAGAACTTACATAAACAGACTCATAGCTTAAGGTGCGATATCCACATATGACTCGCAAGAGAATACGTCTTTGAATGCACCGGAGATATTTACAATTAATCTTCTTCTTGAGCGCCATACCCCAAGCTCTAGAGCCGTACAAAATAAAAGGTTCAATGCCTTGCTTATAAATGAGCGAATGGACATCAAACCTGATCCCGTACGTATTACGCGCAATGCGACATAAACCACATTGCAAATTGTCACACTTCTCTGAAATGTAGGATACGTGTTTTTTACAAGAAAATTTACAGTCAAGATGAACCCCAAGATATTTAAATTGCCCTGCCACAGCCAAGGGACGTCCGTTGAGAAACAGCTGGACTGCGTCATAAAGAACATTGCGTTTAAAAAATATCAGTTACGTTGAAAAAATATTATATTTTGGAGCTTATTCTTGAAAAAATGTTATATTTCTATAATTTACACTACTTTTGGCCAGTAGTGTATATAATGAACCATACAAATTTATACGGTGCATAAAAATTAAAATGAAATTAAATAGAAAGTGTGTTATTCTTAATGTAAATAAAGTAATTTCTGAAATTTTAATAGATTGCCAGTAACATTAGTATAGTACTTTATTGTTGTTAAGTATTATATTATTAAAATTAAAAATGTCTGAAGAGTTAGCAAAAGTACAATATTTGAGCATGAACAATATATGATTAAGAACGTGCACGTTTCCCTCATGTTTGTGAATTTTGAGGTTCATTCAAATTTAGGTAAGGTCACTTTCATTAAAGTATTTTTTCAAGCGTAGGTAATAGTCGTCAAACATTCGCCGATACTACGCCGCAGTTTACCATTCATTTTATTATGGGGCACCATATAGGCGGACAGCATTACTCCCTACGATGGGACGACACAAACGCAGGCATTTCTCATGACGCGATGCCGGGATTCGATCCAAGAACTCTCAACACCGAAATCCAGCGCACTGTACCACAGAGCCTACACAAGCCCTTAAAATAAATAGAGATCAGAGCTGTGTTAATTATCAGAATCTAGTGTTTAAAACGAGATGATTTGCTGAATTATATCGCCTACTTGTTTCAAATGTACATGTTTATCTGATGACTAGAATTCGAGTGCACATGTAAACACATTCGGGAAATTATCACTTTTATATGCCTATTGCAATAACATGAAATTTTCTATAGAGAGATTTGCAGCATTTTAATGCTTTCTTTTATACGCATCTCCTAAAGCCCCGTAAATATCACTATTCGAGAAATATAAGTTTCCAATTTTTTTTTGAGAATTAAAGCCCTACAAGGCATAAAAACTTACTTTGGCTTATCTTTGTTCACATTTCTTCAGCTTCAGTCGAAGTCTTCCAGAATTCTAAAAGATTTGACAGATATTTAAAGAATATCTCTTCAAAACTCGGCAAGGAAGAATATCCGAATTTTAGAACTTTCTGCGGCAAATATTAAATATTTCCAGAGCTAGAGCAAGAAAAAAAATTATACTTCTCGTATAAGCTGAACTGAATGTAAAATTATTCGTTTTATATTCGAATATTTTTCTGCTTTTCTCGAAGTGAGGGAAGTTTTATAGATATGTGACAGTGAAAAGTTATTTCTGAAATATTTTGCACCCTTCTACTCAAAAATGGTGCAGTATGTAAATCCTGGGATTTCGGTCATTTTAAAACTTAATAAATTTTCTATATTTTGGGCATTTATATAAATTTTGGTTTATGCGCTTATGTATTTGTGTGGCGCAATGATTCCCGTTTAATATCATTTGCTATATAACCTAATTTTTCTTCTGTGACCAGTATTACTTACGATTACGATAATTTAATAATATTCGTCCTAATGCATTAACGATATTTTTAACATTTTAAAACTTTACGGTGATTTTATAACTTTATAAATTTTCTATATTTTGGTAATTTATATTAATTTTGGTTTATGGGCTTATGTATTTGTATGGTGTAATGATTCCGTTTAATATCATTTGCTATATATCCATTGTTTTCTTCTGTGACCAGCATTATTACGACTACAGTAATTTAATAATTTTTGTCCAAATGCCTTAATGATAAGAATAGTAAAACGATAGCTTGGAACGTTTCGTGTTCGATATTAATTACCATCTATTCCCCAAACTAAAATGCTTAAAGCTTTGATAAAACACAAGCTAGTTCAAGGAAATGTGACATAATATGCTAAAATACTTCCAAAAGGCAATTGTTTATAAAAACATCATAGTGTATAATTTATGATGAGATACTTCTAGATGAAAGTTTACATTTATATAATGAACCATATAAATTTATACGGTGCACAAGAAACAAAATGAAAATAAATAGAAAACGTGTTATTTTTAATCTAAATAAAGTAATTTCCGAAAGTTTTAATAGAATGCCAGTTACATTAGAATTGTACTATATAGTTGTTAAGGATTATATTACTATAAGGATTATATACTATAGAAAACGTGTTATTCTTAATCTAAATAAAGTAATTTCCGAAAGTTTTAATAGAATGCCAGTTACATTAGAATTGTACTACAGAGGCTGTTCGCACATTTTTTAGACGATTTTGGTAAGCGGTAATAAAAAATCGTTTGCTGCAAAAGAAATAATTGCAATTGTACTATGTTTTTAAAAGTCAAAATTATCGTCTGCGAATTGAAAGTTTTGTTTTTATTCAAAATGGCGTTTTTAACAAAGCAGTGGTTCGAAGGCTACATTTATGCTCTTTCCGAAGAGAAATATGCATACTTCGTTATCTAAAAACGATGTAAGAGTCATGGTTTTGTGATATCTAAAGCGTTGATAGGTAATATCGTCAACAAGAAAGGAAAAAAAACGTCAAATTGGAGCCTGAAGTGGGACAAAAATTCCAAACAAGTATACAAGGAAAAAACGGACATCTTCGACTATTGCAAAGGTACGTTGTTTAATGTTAAAAGAAAATCCCCTAGTCAAAGGACAGTTGCAAAATCATTAAAATGCTCGGTGTCCACTGTAAACAAATTGATAAACGTTGATTTAAATCTTAAGAAAGCGAAAAAAACGCAATGTGCATCGTCTTCTTCCAAATCATATCACTGAACGCAGGACACGCTGCAGAATTCTATAACAGAAACACTTATCCAAACAAAAATGGAAAACAATTGTCACAATAGATGAATCATGGGTGTATTTAAATGATTGCAACAAAAAAAGAGCCATTTATTATCATAAAAAGGGAGAAAAATTTAAGTACATGGTTCAAAGAATCGAAAGAAAGTTTTTCTAAGGGATTCATGATTGTTGCTGGTTTTTCTTATAATGGCCAGTTAAAAATAAAGAGAGTGGGGAAAAATGTCAAGATTAACTCCAAATACTATCAGAAACATATTTTATCGCCAATTTTTCTGAATGAAATATCATCGCTTTACCCACAGTGCCATCAATCTGTGAGACTCCATCATGACAAAGCTAGAAGTCACACATTAAAATCCACTGTAAATTTCCTAAAAGAAATGGAACAAAAAACTGGTATCAAGGACATACCCTTCACTGATATCCCTACTAAATCTCCCGAATATCACCTATGGATTTTTGTGCTTTCAGACTTATAAAATCTGCATTATCCAAAACGTCGTCCCAAACCCTTACAGGACTCTGAAAAGCTGTTAAAGAGAAATGGGATAGAATACCTCTTTGCGGTTCGAAAGGTAGTTCAGAATAAGGGATGTCAAATAGAACATTTAAAACACAAGAATTTTATGTAATTTAGTTTTGTGAATACAATATACATCGCCTAAAAATGTGTGAACAGCCTCTGCATATAGTTATAAGGATTATATTACTAAAAATAAAAATGATCGAAGAGTACCATATTTGAGCGTGAACACTATATGGTTAAGAACAGTGTACGTTTCACCAATGTTCGGACTTTTGTGTTCTTTCAAATTTAGGTACGGTTCACTTCCCTTACAGTATTTCATTTACGCATAGGCACTTATCGTCAAACAGTTGTCTATTCTACGCCGCAGTTTACAGTCCATTTTATTATGGGGGGGCACCATATAGGCGGACACCATTACCCCCTAGGAAGGGACGACACAACATAAGCGTGACGCTGGTATTCGTTACAAGCACCTCAGCACCGAAAACCAGCGCCCTGCATCATAAGGCCGCCACAAGAACTTAAAGTAAATGTAGATCAGTGGCTGTGGTAATTATCAGAATCAAGTTTTAAAAACGAGATGAATTGCTTAATTATATCGCCTACTTGTTTTCAAATGTGCATGTTTATCTGATGACTACAATTGAGCGCACATGAAGCACATACGCGAAATTATCACTCTTATACGCTTATTGTTAGAACATGAAATTTTCTAGTGCCAGAGAAGATTTGCTGCATTTGAATGCTTCTTTTATGCGCATCTTGTAAAGACCAGTAAATATCACTATTCGAGAAATATAAGTTTCCAATTTTTTTAAGTATTAAATCCCTACAAGGCATAGAAACTTACTTTGGCCTATCTATGTCAAATTTCTTCTGCTTCGGTCGAAATCTTCCAGAATTCTAAAAGATTTGACAGATATTTAAAGAAGTTCTCTTCAAAACTCAGCAGGGAAGAATATACGAATTTTAGAACTTTTCTGCAGCCAAATATTAAATCCCATATTTCCAAAGCTAGCACAAGAAAAAAAAAATGATACTCCTTGTGTAAGCTGAACTGAATGTAAAATTATTCGTTGTATATTCGAATATTTTTCTTCTTTTCTCGAAGTGAGGGAAGTTTTATATATGTGACAGTGAAAAGTTATTTCTGAAATATTTTGCACCCTTCTACTCAAAAATGGTGCAGTATGTAAATGCTGGGATTTCGGTCATTTTAAAACTTAATAAATTTTCTATATTTTGTGAATTTATATTATTTTGGTTTATGCGCTTATGTATTTGTTACGTGTAATGATTCCCGTTTAATATCATTTGCTATATATCCATTGTTTTCTTCTGTGACCAGTATTAATACGACTACGGTAATTTAATAATTTTTGTCCAATGCCTTAATGATAAGAATAGTAAAACTATAGCTTGGAACGTTTCGTGTTCGCTATTAATTACCATCTGTTCCCTAAACTAAAATGCTTAAAGCTTTGATAAACACAAGCTAGTTCAAGGAAATGTGACATAATTTGCTAAAATACTTCCAAAAGGCAATAGTTTATAAAACATCATAGTGTATAATTTATGATGATATACTTCTAGATGAAAGTTTACATTTATATAATGAAACCATATAAATTTATACAGTGCATAAGAAATAAATGAAAATAATAGAAAACCGTGTTAGTCTTAATCTAAATAAAGTAATTTCCGAAGTTTAATAGAATGCAGTTACATTAGAATTGCACTAATAGTTGTTTAAGGATGATATTACTAAAATTAAAAATGATCGAAGAGTACAATATTTGAGGCGTGAACAATATAGGTTAAGAACATGTACGTTTCACACTGTTCGTGACTTTTTATGGTTCTTTCAAATTAGGTACGGTCACTTCCATTACAGTATTTCATTTAAGCATAGGCCCTTGTTCGTCAAACAGTTGTCTGTTCTACGCCGCAGTTTACAGTCCATTTTATATGGGGGCACCATATAGGCGGACACCATTACCCCCTATGAAGGGACGACACAAGCATTGCGTGACGCCGGGATTCGATACAGCACCCTCAGCACCGAAAACCAGCGCCCTGCACTATAGGGCGCCACCAGAACTTAAAGTAAATGTAGATCAGTGCTGTGTTAATTATCAAATCTAGTTTTAAAAAACGAGATGATTGCTTAATTATATCGCCTACTTGTTCAAAATGTGCATGTTTATCTGATGACTACAATTTGAGCGCACATGTAAGCACATGCGCGAAATTATCAACACTTATACGCTTATTGTTAGAACATGAATTTTTCTAGTGCCAGAGAAGATTGCTGCATTTGCATGCTTTCTTTACGCGCATCTTGTAAAGCCCAGTAATATCACTATTCGAGAAATATCAGTTTCCAATTTTTTTTTAAGTATTAAATCCCTACAAGGCATAGAAACTTCCTTTGGCCTATCTTTGTTCAAATTTTTTTCAGCTTCGTCGAAATCTTCCAGAATTCTAAAAGATTTGACAGATATTTAAAGAATTTCTCTTCAAACTCAGCAGGAAGAATATCCGAATTTTAGAACTTTCTGCGGCAAATATTAAATCCCATATTTCCAAAGCTAGCACAAGAAAAAAAAATTGATACTCCTTGTGTAAGCGGAACTGAATGTAAAATTATTCGTTTTATATTCGAATATTTTACTGCTTTTCTCGGAGTGAGGGAGGTTTTATAGATATTTGCTTGTGCAAAAGTTACGATCTAAAGTATTTTGCACCCACTCTACTAAAAAATGGTACATTATGTAAATGCTAGGACTGGTCCATTTAAAACTTCATAAATTTTCTACATTTTGTGCATTTATATAAATTTTGGTTTATGCGCTTATCTATTTGTGTTCTGGCGTGTTGGTCCCCATTTAATATCATTTTATATATACCATTATTTCTGAAAGGACCGTATTACTTACGACTACGATAATTTACTAATTTTTGTCCTAGTGCGTTAACGATATTTTATAACTTTATAAAACTTTACGGTTATTTTAAACTTTATACATTTATATATTTTGTGCATTTATATAAATTTTGGTTAATGCGCTTCTGTATTCGTGTGGCGCAATGTGTTTACCGTGGTTTTATTATAGTGGGTGGTTAGAACTTAGAATAATGAAGTGATACTCATATGTATACATACAAATCAATTTATTAAACATTCACAATACATATACAGTCATATCATTCATTACTTAATTCCGATTACTCCTATATCATAGTGACAACAATATTTCTTATCATTAATACATTATTTATTCTCATCAATATCCTCCTTCAACTATTCAGTGTCTTCCTTTAATTATAAAGCAATCTTCTAATTATAATCCCACCTATACATCACGAAGCTACTTAACTGATACACATAACACCTTACTAAATCAATATAACCACTAATCCAAAACAATATTTCTTATCATTAATACATTATTTATTCTCATCAATAATCTCTTTCACTATTCAGTGCCATCGTTATTATAAAGCAATCTTCTTAATTAATAATCTCACCTATACAGCATTAAATTCTTAACTGATACATATAAACACATTACTAAATAAATATAACACACTAATCCAAAACAATATTACGGCATTCCACAACCAAATATTTTTGATAGATATCTATGTACATAGCAAATCACAATAAACAACATTTCTCCTTACGCTAATCCATCTAATTACCTCTGATTAGCTCGTTCTAACAGGGGCATTGGCAGAATTAACAAAATTTCTCCTACCTTATTGAAGACATTCCGTCACGCCAAAAGACCTCTCCTTACAACAATGGTTTCTCCGTCCAGTGCGCCTCATCGGGGTGGCTAAGAGCGGGGGGGGGGGGGGAACGTCGTACGTCGCTGGTCCTGAGAAAGCGGCAGGATCACTATACGCTGGCGGCATCGAGTCAGGCAAACCTGTTCCGTCAATGCCCACTCATTTCGGCTGGGTGGGGTCATTCATCGGTCAGCTTCTTCCCTTGGTAGTGCGGCAAGGGTAAGCGGTCGGTCACTCTGGTATATGGGGCTTTAGATCTACTTCTCCAGCTAATTTCCGTATTGCTTCAACTCGCCCTATGTTGCTATCTTTACGAGCCTGTATTCTCATACTCTGGTATCCGGCGTAGATGACGGCCTCGGTTCGCTGAGGTCCCTCTCTAAGCGGTTTGTCCTCTCAATTTCTTCTAATGCTGCCAGCCTCACTTTTTGAGTTCTCAAAACCATCTGATTCTTCTCTGCCACATTTCATCTCGAGCTAAACTTTTTTTAATTATCTATTCAGGCCTCCAGTGGTGGCTGTCTCCTGCCCAATAGGTCAATCCGGGGCCACTTCATTGGCCGACCATCTATTTTTATATTAATATGGTCTCCAATCAAAATTGAAGGGGGCCTACGCCCGTGCACCCTTCTGGGGCTTCTCGCGCTCCCAACTTCTCACGCTATTCACCGACTCCTGCTGTGTGTAATTCTTGCTTTTTAACAAAGTCCCACATCGTAAAAACTGCCTAATCCCTTTTTTTTTCTCTCACTAAGACTCCTCTTGCATCCAATTTCAGCTGGTTAAACGCATCTGGTGACCCCTTTTCTTATTTCCAACTCCCCCACTTGGCACATCTCAACTTTCATTTCGCCTACGCAGCTCATTACATCCAGCTGGTCAAGGCACTTCTTTGTCTGCTTTCCTTGCGTTATATCTCCTGCAACACTCTTAATACCGTTTTTCTCACCTGCGGTGTTCCCGTCTCTATTTTCTGATAACGTGTCGTGTCTCCACGACACAATGATTCCAGTTTAATATCATTTGCTATATATCCATTGTTTCCTTCTGTAACCAGTATTACTTACAACTACGATAATTTAATAACTTTTGTCCTAATGCATTAACGATAAAAATAATAAAACAATTTGCTTGGAACGTATCGGGTTAGCTATTTATTGCCATCTATCCCACAAACTAAAATGCTTAAGGCTTTGATAAAACACAAGATAGTTCAAGGAAATGCAATTTAATTTGCTAAAATGCTTCCAAAAAGGCAATTGTTTATTAGAGTATCATTGTTTATAATATATGATGAGATACTTCTTGATGGAAGGTTTACTTTTACACTACTGGCCAAAAGTATTGCAAGTTTGAGAAATCTAACATTTTTTCAAGCATAAGCCCTCCAAAATATAAATTTTTTTCAATGCAACTGATATTTTTTAATGACAATATTAAATTAGTTTAATGACAAGATATGATTAAGTTATTGAACAAAAATAATTATTAATTTTATAAAAAATAGCATAAGAAAAAATGTATAGGTTATCAGAAATTGGTATCATTTTGGATCGAAGGAATAAAATGAAATAAATATACTATTTCAAGTTCGTCTCAGCATAAAAGATAATAAATTAAAGCAATTGAACCGAAAATAATTTAATGTTAATGGGCCGCCACTGGCTTGACCACTAATTTACCTAATGACATTAAAAAATATCAGTTTCATTGAAAAAATATTATTTTTCGGGGCTTATTCTTGGAAAAAATGTTAGATTTCTCTAACTTACACTACATTTGGCCAGTAATGTATATAATGAATCATACAAATTGTATCGGTGCATAAGAATTAAAATGAAAATGAAAAGAAATTGTGTGTTATTCTTAATCTAAATAATAGTAATTTCCGAAAGTTTTAATATAATGGCAGTTTCATTAGTATTGTACTATATAGATGATAAGGATTATATTATTGAAATTAAAAATCATCGAAGAGTTAGCAAGCGTACAATATTTGAGCATGAGCAATGTATGATTAAAAACGTGCACGTTTCACCGATGTTTGGAAATTTAGTGGTTCTTTCAATTTAGGTACGGTCACTTTCATTAAAGTATTTTTTCTTTAAAGCGTAGTCACTTGTCGTCAGACATTCGCCTATACTACGCCGCAATTTACTGTCCATTTTATCATGGGGTCACCAAATAAGCGGATACCATTACCCCCTATGAAGGGACGACGACACTAATGGGGGCATCTTTGATGGCGTGAAGCCGGGATTCGATCCAAACATCCTCAGAACAGAAAATCAGCACGCTGTGCCACAGAGCCACCACAAGCCCTTAAAGTATATGTAGATCAGCGCTTTGTCAATTATCAGAATCTAGTTTTTAAAACGAGATGATTTGCTACTTGTTTCAAATCGCCTACTTGTTTCAAATGTACATGTATATCTGATGACTAGAATTTGAGCGTACATGTAAGCACATACGGGAAATTATCACTCTCATATGCCTATTGTAATAACATGAAATTTTTTAGAGTCAGAGAAAATTTGCTGCATTTGAATGCTTTCTTTTATACGCATCTCCTAAAGCCCTGTAAATATCACTATTCGAGAAACATAAGTTTCCACTTTGTTAAAGAATTGAAGCCCTACAAGGCATAAAAACTTACTTTGGCCTATATTGTTTCCATTTCTTCAGCTTCAGTCGAAATCTTCCAGAATTCTAAAAGATTTGACAGATATTTAAAGAATTTCTCTTCAAAATTCAGCAAGGAGGAATATCCGAATTTTAATTATTTCTGCAGCAAATATTAAATCCATATTTCCAAAGCTAGCACAAGAAAAAAAAATTGATACTTTTTTGTAAGCTGAACTGAATGTAAAATTATTCGTTTTATATTCGAATATTTTTCTACTTTTCTCGGAGTGAGGGACGTTTTATAAATATGTGCCTATGAAAAGTTATTTCCGAAATATTTGTACCCTTCTACTCAAAAATGGTGCAGTATGCAAATGCTTTGATGTCGGTTCTTTCAAAACTTTAAAAATTTTCTATATTTTGTGCATTTATATAAGTTTTCGTCTATGGGCATATGTATCTGTGTTGCACAGATTCCCATTTAATATCATGTGCTTAACGTTTAGAGCCAGGCGGTGGCCGAATGGCTAGGGCATTGGCATTTGGTTCAGATCCTGTGGGATCGAGTCCCACTATTAATAGGAATGTTTGGAATCGGCTTTAAGCTGTAGCTCAAGGTTTCAATTATCCGTCGTGTAGCAAAAAGTTTACCGTAGTGATCCAAACCAAACCTTAATATTTGTTATTTTCTTATGTGATCAATATGAATACCTGCTACAACAATTTAATTATTTTCTTCTCAAAGCGTTAATGATAAAAATAATAAAACAATAGCTTGGAAAATTTGGGGTTCACTACTAATGACCTATCTATCAAACAAAGTAAAAGTACAACGATGTAAATTGATGGCCTAATTCAGTGTTTTTTATAGAGATAAAATATTGTTAATCCAACATTAAGTTATGTCAAACCTCTTAATAAAAGATCTGACAAACACTTTAGAATAAAATAGCATCTTTAGAAATCCAAAATATTGGCTGGAATCCCTCACCTAACATGCTCTAAAAAAATCGAAACTTTATGAGCGCTGTGATGACGTCACAACGTGAAAATTTCTGAAATTGACCAAACTGATTATATGTAATAGGCTCCGACGTCATTTTATGACTCGGAAATTAGATTTCGATATAAATTTAATGCCAATCTATATAATGCTACGATAATAAATTATGTCCCTTCAAATTAGTAAATCTAAATAAACCAAGTTATAGGCAGTTCATGAACTAAAACTCTAAACAACGAAGTTACTACTGCGTACAGATAACAATGCAGTTAATTTGACAGAAAACAATTTTTGACTCCAAAATCATTAAAGTTTAAGCTATCTTGATGCAAATGTCAATAAATGAAACAAAATGCTGAAATGAATCGTATCAATGAATTGCGATGACTTAAGCATACAAGGCGTGTTCTTCTGTTGTTTTATTTCGTTGCTATACCAGCCATTAATTTTAGTAATAATTTTGTGTACTTTTAAGGTTTTTTTCTTTTAACCTTTTACTGCTGTTCTATAGGACTTGATATTTGCTTAATTTTCTGAATTATTTTTCCTTTATTCTAATTTTTAAATTCTTTCTCCCAGATTTCAAAACACTTTCAATTTATATAATTAACATCTTGAAAAGAGTTTCTATTTTGATAATTTTTATCTGATTATCAGTTATTCAGGTACACATGATAGAAATACTTAAACCCTTCTGATGATATAGGGTCTTTATAATTCCATTTGCTTTGTGACTGTTCAGGTCCGTTTCATTGTCAATATCGTACGATGCTAGTTCGTTTGAAACCAACGTCCACTCGTGGCTTACTCTCATTATTAACTACGTTTGTTTCTGTATCTCTGCTCTGTGAAAATGAAATGTAGATAATATCAGAAGTGGTTTCAGAGAAGGATAAATAACAAAAAGATTTTATGTATATTTTAGTAGGAGAAGAAAAACTGCCTCCTGTTGTTTGAGTGGGAAAATCGTCTTACAGGAAAGTGCGATGAGAATAAATTACCACGTTTTTTTAAAATTCGTATCTGAGTTTGGGACATTTCGGCGATGCTAATGATCAAAGTGTTTTTTTAATGATCTAAATTATTAAACGGATTAATTACCTTCAGGATAATTGAACGAGTGTTTTAAAGATATAAATAAATAAATAAATAAATAAATATACAGTGATTTCCGCTTATAAGAATCATGTTTGTTATTACTGTTTTGATTCTTATGTTGTGTATCGCTTCATAATTAAAAAAATATATAAATTAAAAATACAGTGAATTAAATACCTTAATAATTTTCTCCACCTATTGTTTAACTTTGATGAGTGTCATTAGATTAGTTTTCGCGCTAATTAATTGTAGTGGCATTCATGAAAGTTGAGCAAATGATAAATCATGTTTTATGTACTATAAATGTAACATGCAGGTATTTAATTAATTTTAGTGTTTGATTGACTGACATTTTCAATTTATTTATTTCTTTTTCATGGTGGAATGACTGACTCAAGGTAAAGTTTTTTTTAAAAATTAAACTTGTTTAGTCTTTTTATTTATTTTTCCCCTTTTTATTTTTAAGTTTATACGCTTAATTTTTTTTCTTTTTTATATATTTTAAATTATCGCGTATTGGTTTGAAACACAGAAGTGCTTCTCGAGAATCTTAAAGAAATGCGATACAGTTTATTCAGTTTCATTCAAAACAAGAGACTATTTTACCCACTTTTTGCAAAGGAATATATTGATAAGAGGACCACCTGGGCTCCCCGTATGTTTGTATCCGGATGTGAGAGGGTCAGAAGCGCTGGACATGCGTGCGGGCCAATAACAGCACAGATGATATAATTAAAAGGTGCCACGTGGAATGGACTAAAAAAGATTATAAAAAGGCTTCACACAAAAAAATAAGACTATTTTTTTCTTTTTCCTGGCTGACTCGCTAACTTTTACTTTGATCCATGCTGCTTGTTCGGTACCTACTGGAACTTGGTAAAACTCCATGATGAAGATTGTTGAACAAAGACCCTGGACCTGGAGTAGTGACTCTCCCGATGTACGAAGACGATTGATCTAGGAAGTGGTCTCGAGGCTTTTAAGCTATCCGATAAGATAAGTTTATTTTTAGCTATGGCATAACATAAGTTAAATAATTTTTTTTTGTTCTTTAAATTGTTTTTAGGTCAGTCAATCAATCCTTGGCCAAATTTTTAAATGTTGTTCAAAGTGATACTTATTAATTTTATTATGAGGGATATAATCTAACGTTATATATTTACAAGTAGAACGAGTGATATTATTAATATGTATGTGTATATTGACGTATAAGGAAGTTAAGGCAATGAGATAAACTTCTCTAAATTCTATTGTTTAACGTAAGGTGATAAGATTTTATTAATTTGTGTTAATAGTAATGAATAATAATTTTGGTTTGTTTCCCTCAGTTAAAATTGTGTCTGTCATGTTTTGTGAGTAATCATTTGTGAATTTCTGTTAGCCACAGAATCTATGTTATTGTTTTAGTTAGGAGATTGATACACAACGCAATACTAACCACTATACTTTTTAAATATAAGGAATAAGTTAAAATAATTAATACTCTTTGTTTGATTTAAATAATTAACTAAGTAATAATAAAAAAAATTGATA
The DNA here is from genome assembly GCA_907164885.2 of Dolomedes plantarius. Taxonomy (NCBI): domain Eukaryota; kingdom Metazoa; phylum Arthropoda; class Arachnida; order Araneae; family Dolomedidae; genus Dolomedes; species Dolomedes plantarius. The sequence goes on along the minus strand of OU015491.1, from coordinate 147,524,112 downwards.
CAACACTTATAAGCGGTTGATTCTTATAGCCGAAATTTAGGTTTTTGGACAGGCACACACACACCTATATATACATATATTAGATAATTTACCATAAAATACACTTTAATTTACGTTAATTATCTTTTATTAAAATTATTTTTTATAATTTTAAATATACAACTTAATTTCTAGACCTATAAGTAGATACACATGATTATAGTAAGAGAAGAAAAAATCCAATATTTGTTACAACATACCTGCTTAACATTTTTAACATTTCAATTACAGAAAGGGAGCAAGAAAAAGTTTTCTATGGTAGTTTGACGTAATGAAGTTTTCAGGAGGCTGTTTATAGCTCTTTCAATACTAATAGTCTCAGACGAAGATTCACCTTCTAGCTTACGTTTCACGGTTTGATAACGTGCTGAATCTACTAATGTCACGTTTGCCTAAGTGATAGTAGACACTTCCCCGAATATTTATGTGTTTCAGGGTCCAGGAAGCCGCAACTGGGAGGTAGGAAAAAAGAGTCCCTATTTTTGTTTGTTAGTGGAGAAAAGTGAAATCGGACCCAGTCGGGTAAAGATGCCCCCGGGTCAAGCTAATAGCACAGTGTTGTGCTAAAGCGTTTAAGGGGAAACTATTATGTTATGTCTAACAAAGAAAGGGATGAATTTTAAAACTATATTCCATCCAATCTTATCAATCTTTCTTTAAAAAAAAGAAAGAACTTGGTGCCTTTTGAGGGTTTAAGTGGCTTTTTTGGAAAAATGAAAGGAAAGCGAAGAGTGTAAACTGATTCTTAAAACCGGTGGATTGATTCTTTAAAGCGAAAATTTTAACATGGAAATAATACATTTGTTTTTGTTTTCGCGATATTGATTCTTATAAACGGTTGATTCTTATAACCACTGACCACTATAAGCGGTGGTTACTGTGTATGTATATATATATATATATATCACTATTCTCGCAAATATTTCAAAATTTGAAGTTCATTTTGCCCATTTGTTCTGAATAAGGCATACGTATCCCGTATTATCTCTAACTCTGGAAAGTTTTGGAAATTTTCCTGTAACTTCTAGGACAATCAGTCGTTTAGTTATTAGTTTGGATTGTAGAGTCAAATTTCTCAACCAGGGAAATAATCTACACTTAGCAATTCCCCAGGGAAGATTTTGTCTTGATTAAATTAGTTGTACTCTAGATACTAGTGATATACAAAATTATTAGTTTGCCGATATTAACAAAAATATTCATAACAAATTTTAAATCTGAAATTTTTGTGTGAAAGCGTGACGAGATATGTACTACTATAGAGGTTTGTTAGTATGATATGCTCTCAAGTTCTGAGGTTCCTCAAATTGTCCCTTAAAAGTGCATACACTAGGAAAAAAAAGATGAAACTGCTGTCACATATCAACACAATCTCCCTCTAACCGCATATAACGTAAACGCCACGACTTCATGGTAGTTATGGCCGTTTGTTTGATGGTATGTTAATACAACTGGAAAATCGCTCATGAAAAGACCGGTAGGCTGATGCGTGTGGCTACTTCGGTTCATTATTAATGACTAAAACTCTCCTACTGACAATTGGCACGACAGACATTATATAAACCGGATGGTGTTGCTGTTTACCCTTCATAACAACAAAGAATTCCCCCATATTAAAAAAAAAATTCCAAGTTTCTACCATGTCCATTCTTGAGAGAAATTAGGTGACCTTGGAACTTAAAAACACCTCGTAATAAACAGATCATCTAAGCATTTTTTTAAAGCTCTTTCTTCAGTGATATTTCAAAGTAAATTTTCAGCTATATTGAGATTATTTCTCGGGTTAATCTGCCGCAGGATTACTGAAAACCTTTTATACAACACCTATCTTAATTTTTAGTGAACTTTTAAAAACTCTGATATTCAGAATTCCAGCAATTATTCAGTATCTAATTTATAATCCATTCTTCCTAATTATGTTCTAGAATACATGAACGACTTATATTTGATACATCAAGTCATTTTTTCCATCATTTTGGTCAAATAAATTTCTGACATCTTTTTTTATATCGAGCCAATTCAGGTCAGTCATTTCTAACATGGTTCATATTATATAACGAAAAAGAAAAAGTTTAGATAAAACAACTATAAAGATATATTATTAGGTTGCTACCATATTAGAAACGTAAGTTCTGTAACTGTCCGTTACAGAATTTACTTTTCCAATATAATAGCTAGGATATGACGAAAAAAAACTATAGAGAGACTATAGCAAACTGTGCATGCGACTAATAACTAGATTAAAGAAGAAGAGTTGCTTTAAGAAATAAAGTAAATGTACCTTATTCCTAGACATCATTGATTCTGTACAATTCCCTGAACCTCTTTAACGAGTTCTTAATGAAGTATTACTTACTTCGATGAATTGTATGACTCTTTCATGTAATATGGTTTTTTTCTCTTATCATCTCCTTTAACAGCCCTTCATAGACCTTTTTTATGAACTCCACTGTAGAGTCACCAGACATTATAGAACCACAAGCCAATAGAATGGAATAAACATAAGGATTCCAAGGAGTAAATTAAAATAAAATATGTTCCTTCCTCAATTTATTATCATAACATTAAATACCAAGAAAATTCTTTTCACTGTGTATGTGCTGAGCGATTTCAATTCGCATCAAATTCCTTTACTTTGATTACACTGTAGATGTATAAGAAGTTCAATCGAAAAATTCTATTGTTAAGGCTGCTGAGTACTAACCCTATTGGATTCGTTCACCTTAATGTTAACCTAGGAAGAAAATTTGTCTACTATTTACAGCTACATAAATGCTGACAGTCAAATACAAATATGGTATTTTCAGATAGCCTGAACATTTCTGCACCATGCACCAGGTTTCATTTTATAGAATTCGTCCACCAAAGGAATTTATGGGCATTTAAAACACAGTATACGAGATTTTTCTCAAATATTTACAATTTAAATATATTATTTCAATTTCTTAATACCCAAAAAGCCCAAGGTGTAAAATTTCTTTCACTATTACGGAGTACAATTTATCAAAAAAATCTCTAAATCCCAGACGGCAATCCTTGGACAATTTTTTTCCATAGGTTAACATTAAGGTGAGCGAATACAATAGGTTTAGTACACATCAGCCGTAACATGAAATCTTAAATGGTAGTTTAGAACCAGCACGATTGTCGACTGAAGTTATAATATAACTAGTTTCATTTGTGACATTTTGTAACTTAAAGCACTGAAATTCAATTTCGCTACATTTCATTAACACTTTACATTAAATTCGTAAATCAATGTCTTAACAATATCCAACATTCTAATGCATTTACAAGGTAAAATGAATCCTGAAAGAAATTGATTTAGCATGTTAAATTGGATGCAATTATTTTTCTCAAATATGACGTATTCAGAATTGCCGTGTTGTGTCTTTAAACTCGCTCTAGTATAACGAACAGAAAGTTAAGTTTCAATGTTCTGTAAAAAAGTTATCTATAGTTTTAATCAACAATTGAAAGAAAATATATTTACCAATACTTGATGTACTAAATAATGATAATTTTAAACAGATTTTCTCCAAATTTTCTACAAATTTTCTTTCAAATATTCTCATTTTAGAGCTAAGTAGAAAAGAAGGTTGTTGTGCAAACAGAAATTTATTGTTCAACTTAATGAGATACTCTTTTTGCTATTTTAAAACAAGAAATAATCCACGTAATTCAAATTTTCTGTACTTCCATGGAAAGAAAAATATTTTTCGTCCAATAATGTTGTACTGAATCACTCTTTTTTTATCATTCCGAACTTTAAATTAAATTACGGTTACATCATTTTAATTAACGTTAATTATATTAAACTTGCTGAAAACCCATGCTTCGATACGGAGTACATTCAAATTAAATACAACGGTCAGTGTATGCAATTAATGCAAATATATATATATATATATATATATATATATATATATATATATATATATATATATATAATAAATTCAACAATCAATGTATGCAATTGATGAAAAAAAAACCCGAAAAAATATATTTATAAAGAAATTGTAACGGATATTTTTATAGACAAAATAATGGGGAAGAAATTATTTAAATTAAATCTAATAGAACATACTAAAGAATATAGTAGAGTTTGAGGAACATGTCTTTTACTGTATTTTAATAATTTTTTGGATAATGTCCAATAGTCTGCGCATTAGCAAGAAAATTTTTTTTTGTCTATTTCGTTGTTATACACGAGACGCAAAATTGGTTTAAAGTATCACAAAAAGTAATCGGCGTTTAATAAATTAAATTCTAAAAATTAATCTTTAAAAATTCACCAAAAATCAGAAAATGGTGGTAAAGTTTCGAAAAATATTTCATTTTAAAGGAATTTTTATGATTTTTCTCGTGATATAAATTTTATAACCCTCGAATTATTATTTTAAATGTAAACATTAAAGAATGTTACAAAAACAGCTTAAAAATTTAATTTAAAAAAATCTAAGAAGAATTTTTCAAAAATATCTCTTAGTGCACCCCTACACTATGAAAAGAATCGCGAAGCAAAATTTCAGTCCTATAGGTCTAGCAATTTGGTTTGTACGTTATATGTTAGTCAGTCAGTCAGTCAGTCAGTTACGGAACTGTTTCATATATACAGATGAGAAGAATACGTTGTTCATGAAAATAATTTAGCATAATTTATTACATCATCTATCTGTGCATAAAATTTTAATACCATTGCTTTAGAAACCTTAATAAAGTAAACAGTATTTGCTGATTATTTAAAGTTGCATAAGGATTGCAAATCGACTGGGTAAAGCAGCTTTACATTACTTTTATAAAAAATTGAGGATATAAGGAAAAACGTTGCACTTATTAAACACCATCCCGCTTATTTTGCATTAAAGACTTTAAAAGAAATGTTCGTGGAAGCACGGTATGCGACACGGAGGTGTGATTTCGTGACATACAGTGAGACATCTTATGTGTGATAAAATCACTTTATCAGAGAATACGTGATTCGGCAGCAGCGAGTCACGATTGTGAGGGTTGTTTTACATAATTGTTTGAATAACACATGTTGCACATCCAGGCTTTCTCATGAATAAATGAATACATTAGAGTAGACTGTAAGTGTTCTTGCTAGGAGAGAGATGCCATTATGGAAATGAAAGGAACGGAAAATTGGAAACACTTTTCTTATCATATAAACTCGATGGGTTACTTTTTTAAGTCTTTAATATGCGCATTTTTACTAGAAAGTTTAGAAGTTAACAAAAAATTATAAGCTTTACATAGGTACATTTAAGCTAAATGTTCCTATTTTTTTAAGAACAAAAAACAAAATATGAATATTTATCTTAAGTAGATTAATATATGCGTACTACAATGTTTTGTAGATTAAATATTTCATAATATTCCAGTGCTTGCAACGAAAATAAATAGCTAAATCAGTGAGTGAGATTAAATTGAAGTTATCAGATATAAAACCGAGGTCTTTAACTCAACATCATTTTATGATGATCTACCAAAACTGGAAATACTAACTGCCTGTACAACTTTCAATATAATCACTACAATTATTATTATTAATGACAGAAGTTGAATAAAAATTATCAAGCTCTACTACATACAAAAATCATTTTGCTGCAAAACGTATTCATATTACATCAGTCAGTCAGAGCTAACTAATGCTTTGGGACTATATTTTGTCCCAAACTATTACTTTCGGACTATATAACCCTCGAGCATTGACCATTTTGTTCTACAAAAATGGTCAATGTGTCTATTACTTTAACAGCCCCAGGTATTATAAATGGAAATTATAAGCAAGTTACAGTAAATCTGCAAACACTGCTGTAACTAAAAGTGTTCCACATTTTGTTATTTATGAAAACTGGATATTTTTAAGTATGATATCCTGTTAATACTACTACTGACACACACACACACACACACACACACACACATATATATATATATATATATATATAATATTAAAAAACTAGTAATTTCTTAATTCAACACTCTTAACATTTAAAAACAATTAATTCTTCAATTTAGTATTCAAAATGACATACCCCTTTTTAATCTCTTAGTTATTTTAATTCTCTAATTAATTTTAATTCTCTAAGTTATTTAATTCCCTTTGGGCATTCGTGTTAAATTCCGAAAAATAATTCCAAATTCCAATATGGTCGTCCCAGTAAAACTTATGCAAAAATCCCATTGTTACAATCTTTGGTCACCCCAGGCAATATCATTAAAGATGGCTGTATTTTTAACGAAAAGAGACGCGTCGCGGCGTCCCTACAAATTTAAATCAGTTCTGCACATCAACAACAACTTTAAACCAATCAACTATTAAGACACGCCCTTTTGTCACGTGATGGATGGAAGTTTATATAAGTTCTAGCGTCCAAAATTAGCACTCTCTGTAATATTTTGTCTGCTACGAAACACCCGGCGGAGCAGTCGGCGAATTTAATAAACATGTAGTTCGAGAAAGTTGTGTTATGATTTGTGTGTCCGAGGGTTGAGATGAATTGCGGGAACTTTTTTAAAAACGTTTGTGATGCACGGCCGGTTGATAAGTCATCCATTTTACCCTCAATTAGATGAAGCAAGAAGAATCATAATCAAAACTATGCCACTCAGCCCTTCATTCTTCGGCCCGCATCCGTGTCATTTATATATATATATATATATATATATATATATATATATATATATATATATATATATATATATATATATATATATATATACACGGCTCCGGTTTACAATAGCATCATAAGATCATAAGGCCTGGAATCCGACTTAGTCAGGTGCAACCATGATTACGAATATTCCAAGGTGCAATATCTGTTGTGATCATACCCTGCTCCTACTCACATAGCACACGGAAGGACCTTCCTGCCAACGATTTTTACATGCCCAGACAAACAATAGATACGAATGCATTTAATGACGCTTGTCGGGATTCTAACTGAGGTCTCACCTGCCTGAAGTTAAACGGTCTACTACCATGCTGCCTCGGACACATTTAAAAAGTACAGCACGTTGCGAAATGCCGTATTCTATCGATATATAACTGCTATAATGGGGTGTAACGTAGCAGGCCTCCTAGTGGTGCACCCTGGGTAACGCTAAATCTGCTACAGCTTTGCCAGTTCTCCAGTGTTTCTTATCATGTGCTTTAAACACAAGCTTAAACGTCCTTTTAAGGATCAGCGAAGATTGAGATTATTTGTGACATCACTGGAAATGAACATGCAGACTTTCTAGCTAAAAAAGAAGCCATGGTGACCCAGAGTTATAAAAGAGCCTCATCTTTCCATTCCCTGAGGCTAATTACAAATTTGACTTTGAGGAGTAATTTTAAATTTGAGGCTGCGGAGACATCTAAAGAACAAGAGTTGGGCGATTCTTGTCGAGAATCACAATTATGTTCTCGAGGCCCCAAGAAAAACTGCCGTAGCGCATTTTAGATTATTAACTGGACATGACTGTTTATGGTCCCATCTGTTCCGTATCGGCATTGCCGATTCGGCTGTCTGTACCCTCTATGACTCTGGCCGGACTATGACGGCAGAACATTTAGACGAGTGCTCTGCACTAAAACTTTTTACTGATCTTGTTGAGAAGTATTGGAGAGCACGTGCACTGATGGCATAGGTGCTATTTTTTTGTAGTGTGTGGCATTTGTAAAATAAAATAAAATAACTGCTATAATCCCATTCACATGTCCTTCATGAATGAATCGTACCACTCACGGCTAATAATCGCAGCATCTTAATCCCATCTGGCAAAGAGATAAAGTTTCGATCCCATTCATTGCTCTTATATCACTGGAAGAGTTAGGCGTGCATGCAGGATGAATGGTAGCCAACTCACCATCTTATGTTGAAAACTTATGACTGTATCACGTCGATTTTAGGCTACTTTGAAAGTCAAAAGTGGGGATTACAGTTTGGTAATAGAATGTTCTGCATAAATGGTCAATGAGTCTATTATTTTAACAGCCCCAGGTATTATAAATGGAAATTATAAGCAAGTTAAAGGAAGTCTGCAATGCGTGCTGTAACTAAAAGTGTCCCCCATTTTGTTATTTATGAAAACTGGATATTTTTAAGTATGATAGTCTGTTAATACTACTACTGACTGACACACAAACAAACACACACACACACACACACACACACACATATACACACACACATACACGTATATATATATATATATATATATATATATATATATATATATATATATATATATATATATATATATGTATATATATATATATATATATATATATATATATATATATATATATATATATACAGTTGGCTTTCTGTTTAACGACTTTCAAGGGACCGCGAAAAATCGCCCTTAAGTAGAGATCGCACTTAAACAGAATTTGTGAAAAAAATAACATTTCCTTACACACTTTACAGGCTTTGGATTATCAATATATTTCTTAATATATTGGAGTGTTTAAAAATGTTATTTTATTATTATTATTATTTTATTCACAAAAAGTTATTTAAATTACATTGAAAAAAGAGTACAAACAATACGATAAATTTGGTTTTAACAAAGTCAAATGTGTTAATTGATTCATTTTTCGCCTTGTTTTCGTTATTCTCTTTTCCCGATTGTCTAAAATGTTAAATGTGTTATCTTCCATTTTCGATGTAATATAGCGTATAGAGCAGAAGTTGCATGTGTGTAAGACGGTGGCAGTGTCTCATTTTCCGTGTCTTCAACTTCACCTACTTCGTCTGACTCTGTGTTTTCGCTTACTATATCTTCATAAATTTGTCCTACATTTCTGTAATCTGTTGTTAAAACAGATCCATCACAACTGTAGAAATCTTGAATTGTAACATCCTCATCTTCAACAAGACTTCTCCATTCTTCAGGGGTAATGTCATCTTCGTTGATTTCTACATCCGTACATTGCAGTCCCACTACAAGTTCTTTGTGAATTCCACCAACACGAAAGCAGTTTTTTTTATTGTGGATGAAGAGCTTCTTTCCATGCTGATGTTATCATGTGCATTGTTTCCAAGATCGTGCATATGAAAATTTTCTAATTTTCATACTATCAGCCGAATGGTTTTAAATTTCCTAATTGAAGACTTTCTGTAGTATGCTTTCACACTGCGAATGAGACCCAGGTCTAATGGCTACAACCTGCTATTGCAATTAGCTGCTAAGAAATGAATAGTCAAATTTGTAAGTCAAGGGAAATTTGGAGTATATGTAGTACAATGGTCGATTTAAAGTAAAACTTTTATCTTTTCTTGATGCATTTTCGCATCAAATTTTCTAATTCAGTCAATAAAAGTTTGTGATGTCATCCAAGCTTTATTGTTAATCCGGTACTCACAAGTTATCCTGGTGATATTCTTAAAACACCTTGGTTGGTTTGATTTGCCTATAACTAGTGGTGGGAATTTCTCGGATCCACCCGAACTAGTGTACAGTAAAACAGTCAATCGTTCCTTACTGTGTTTTCCACCAAAGCACTTTTCACCCATATATGTTAAATTTTTATTAGTCACCCTATTGTTGGGTAGGCCCGTCGCATCTGCATTGAATATGTTCTTCTCATTATATCCATCTAATATCCCCTTCTGCAATATTTTCCATTCTTCGACTATTTTTTCATCTACGATGCCACATTCGCCAGATATGCTTTTAAATGCAATTCCATATTTTTATTTTAACTTTGCCAACAGACTAGCTGAAGCCTGAAAATTTTGCATTCCAAACTTTTCTGCCAGAACAATAGTATTTTCTTTAAATATCACTCCGAAAATTGGAATTTTGGATGCTCTTGCTTCATGAAACCATTGCAGGACTGCCTTATCAAACTTTTCTGATCGACCACATTGAATTTTCTGCCGTTTGGATTTGGATCTCACACGAAATTTTTGTGCTGCTTCAAGAATATTCTCTTTGCTTGCTAAAATTTCTTTGACAGTAGACTCGGGTAGCTGATATTGTCTTGCGAATTGGAATTTTGTTAGTCCAACACTTTCTTTCCAGTATTCAATAATTTTCCCCTTTTCGTGTAGCGTAAGATGCTTTCGTTTTGATGCCATTTTGCTCTGCTCGTATTCGCCTTGGAATGAGCTCCTACACACAACCATGAATTCTCTAAACATGAACATCTGCTTCCCGGAAGGAGTGAGAGAAGGCTGCTATTGGACACTTCGCAAGTCACATGACAACAGATGTTAAGGACAATAGAGTGATTCAGCTCCCGCACTAAGAGCTCCATGAAATAATATTCGATCTTCCGAAACAGTAATCCCCCCCCCATTTTTCACACTGCAACAAGTCTATGATTTCAACATTGCAAACATCAAGGAAATTTCGGGTATGTTATTGACATCAAACTTGTTTTCACCACAGAAGGAAACAAACTCCTGCAGATAAAATGTTGAAGGAAAAATTTATCATGTAAAATAATCGTCATTAAACAGAAACAATATCGTCATCAAAATATTTTTTTTACGTCGGAGGGACCGGGACTGGGAAATACCGTCTTTAAATAGAGGTCGTCGTTAAGTAGAGCGTCGTTAAACAGAGAGCCAAATGTATATATATATATATATATATATATATATATATATATATATATATATATATATATATATATATATATATATATATGTATATATATATAATATATATATAAATATATATATATATATATATATATATATATATATATAAAGTTATATATATATATATATATATATATATATATAAAGTTATATATATATATATATATATATATATATATATATATATATATATATATATTTACGTATGTGTAAAAAGGGAAAGATCAATAATGATTTTTATGAGGATGGTGATGTAATTCTAGCTGTATTACTCAACGTACTGCTGATCCTGTTGCAGCTGCTGCAGATATTTAAGAGGATGAATTAAAAGGATTTTGATAAAGTTAAAATAAACTTTTTCTCAAATGAAAATCAGAAACGTTATACGAACTCATTTGAAATAGAACGTTGCCACCTGAGTGTTCATGTAAAGTTCATTCCTTTCACAAACTTATTAGATGTTAAACGTTTGTTTGACAACGTTATTGGATGTTCAAAAGAATAATTGAGATTGATTTTGGTCCAAAACATTCAATGATATTTACTGTAAAATTGCAGCCCGAATCTGTTATACAAATGATTCTTCAACTGCCAGCAGAACAAAAGTTGTTACATGCTGTATAGATCAATATATCTCTCGGTCTTATCTTGAAGTCAATATTCGTTCATTCCACGATGATTTTAAATTTTACATTTATCTAAATCTAAAAATCTCTGATAAGCTCTAAAAACCCACTTAGACTGTTGTAAATTTTATGCTCCAATTTGACTTTATTTTACTAATTACATGATGCATTTAGAATATTCCGTTTGTTGTAAATTATACTTAGGATTTTATAATGAGTCCAGAAATCTCACCCTACTAAGTTGAATAACAATTAAACTTTTAATCAAGGAATTAAAGACAAAGTAAGAAAAGGTATCTATTTAAGAGGAAAATCCAAGACGGGAGATTTATAAGGTTTTTGGAGTACCATCGTTTACATAACAAAATCGCAGCAACTAAATTAAGAAAGTCACATGAAGGTGTGCCAGTAAATTAATTCCTAAAAATCGCTTTCTGATTAATTAGTCATACAATTGTTTCATTCATAGTTTCTTCTCCATTTGTAATGCATTTTTATAAATATTATGCTAATAATACTTATAGAATATTTGCTTATAAGCAAATATTCATTTTTAATACTCATAAATATTCTTTTATTTGTACGAAGATTGAATATTTAGCAATTCTGGTTTAAGCAAAAGTGCCAAACTTATAATGGTATTATTCAAAACATATGGTCCATACATAATTTATTTTTATTAATTTTGTGTCAATAATATTTGTAGAATATGAGCTTATTAAATACTCAAAATTCTTTTAACATTAAAGATATTATACTATTTCACTTTATCATTTATACTATTTCAATTATACTATTATTTCATTTTATACTATTTCACTTTTTCATTTGCTGTTTTATGATTGTTCAATTTACCGCACGCATGTTAACTGCAGAAAAGAATTGTTTCACTTTCGTATTTTGTTCCCAATATAAATTTTATCGTAACATTTAGAGGATCTAAAAACTCCCTGCCTAGAAATAACTATAAAAAATAATAAAAATAAGCCATGCGATGGTAATGGTTTTATTTCTGCGTTACTGAAAAGGCGTACCGTCATTCAGTTTAAACCTACACACAGGTTCCTTTATGCGAATCATAAAAATCAAGAAAGGTAGAGCAGAATGTTTCAGTGAATGCGGTGACATTTACTACCAAACATACTTGGTAAAGCACAATTATCTCTCTTTCCTGTAAATAGTTAAACAGCATGTAGATGGAATCTGGTCGTGGATATAAAGACATTTAAATTCAGACAAGAATGTATATCTCGGGTAAGGAAGCAGAATTCAGTAATACCCTGCAAAGGATGTAAGTTTTTTTTGCCTTTTGCATCAAAACTCCATCTCAAAGAAGAAAAAAAAAGATTCTAAGGATATGATAGTTAATTCTGTAAAATTATTTAACTTCCTTCAGAATATCTCCAGAAAGGAAATCTGTAACGAGCGCTATAAATTTTTCCACATTTTCTTATTTATGAAAATTGGATATTTTAAAGTATGATAGCTTGTTAATATGTATATATATATCTTTATATATAAAAGGCAAAGTCTGTGTGTGTGTGACCGAGTTTTTGTCTGCTCGCGGCGCAGCGCAAAGACGGTAGGTCGGACAGTCTTGAGATTCGACACGAAGATGCCTCCCGAGGTCTCATTATGCACCTCGAAGCCCTTTTTTCGATTTTTTAATTAGATTTTCCGTAATTAAATATTTAGTCACGATTTGGAGCTCCCGGACGAGTAAAAGCTCCGTAAATCCTAACGTATCCGTCCAAGAATTTTTTTTTCGGACGAGCCTATACGGGAAAGATGACACTATACGGAAATCACAGTTAAAATTGTCTGTCTTAATTTATCGATTAATTGTGATTTTTTTTCGATCGCCTGTACGCACCCGTTTTTCGGAAAAAAACGCGATTTTGTCCGTGACCCTTTTTTCCAAATTGTCGAATCGATACGTAAATGTCGTTACATTTTTACGAAATTTTTATCTCAGAGACCCTAGACATCACAGTTTTGAAAGCCAGAACCAAAATTAATTTACAAATTGTAGTTATTTTTTAATAATTTATTTTATGATTCGGAAACTCTTGCGAGAAATCTCATTTTGGAGATTTCGTTCTTCATTTCCGGACGAAGGTACAGCGGGTGAAAATACGAGAAAAACCAGTTTTTTGACGTCGTGCACGTGATGTGTTGGGGCGTTTGTTTTCTATGAGGGATTGGGTGATTAAAGGAAATCGATTACTATTGCAGTGATAATCGATTAAAAAATCACATTTAGTAATGCCGTAATTTTTTTGGCCAGCACTTAGTTAATATCATATAATTTGTGGTGTATTTGTGGAAAAAATCTATGAAGATTTCAAAGAATTTCAGCATGTGGAGGATGTGATATATTCACTTTCAAGGAAATCGATTACTATTGCAGTGATATTCGATTAGTAATCCTATGTCAAAAATTTTGCCAAAATGTGCCAGAAAGGATTAAATTTATATGGGTAAAATAATGTATCGTGGTGAGGAAAAGGATGACAGCGACGCCCATTAACAAAGGGTTGAGGCTACTAAAAAAATTGGTAATTACATTACCCGAGCAACGCCGGGACGGGTACAGCTAGTATATATATATATATATATATATATAACTCCTTTTCAAAGGAAAAAAATACTCTAACTGTATGCTAGTTTATTCTGTAAAAGTATTTAACACACTCCAGAATGTAAACGAACATCATAAGATTTAAAAATTATAGGAATTCTTTTACATGGCTTATTTAAAAACATAAACACATAAAAGAAATAAGCTTATAGTTTGAATAATCACTGCATACATTAAAACTCAAAAGAATTGTATGTCACTTAAGAAAAAAAAAGCCTTTTTTTAAATCTTTGTCGTTAAGCTCATCTAATCTCACAATACGGAAAATAACAGCAAATTACCAGCTCTTTTTAAACTAAACGGAATAATAGTATTCATTTTAAAACTTTTAAAAATATAATAACCAGAAGTATGTATAACATTTAAGCTATTCCCCAGAAAGACTTAATATTATATCTGGATGGTGTGTGTGTGAAAGGGGGGAGGGTAAGTTGTTGCAAGGAATAAAGACCATTTCCTAAAAATGTTTTACCTGCCTTAAGCCCGTTACTGATTATTTCAGTTAAACAATGACTATAACTTCATTTCCATACCGAAATGGAATAATTGCTTAAATTTCTATATGTAAAATTTACATATTTGATCATAGCAATTAGAAATACATGCTTAAAATGCCGGTGAACATAACAGGGAAAAGAAATGTGCTTTAATAAAATTCAACCAAGCTGTTCAGTTTTAATGTCTGAAAGTTTTAATGAAGTTTGTTAAAGTTTTACTTTCATAATACTTGGCTGTTTAGAAAATGCTGATTGTGAAATGTTTCAAAAGTTGTTTAAGTAGCTTTAGTTTGAAGTATGTATGACAAAGAGAAATATAAATAATTAATTCATGATTAACAATCGACAAGTCGTTAAGACTTTAATATAAACATTTTATTAATTAATAAATTTACTATCATAACCATGGAAGCAAAATTTTCTTAAAATTATATATTAAAGGGCAAACATTTAAAATTTATGACAATGAAGTTAGTTATTTAAATTGTTTTTTTACTAATGATTTGTAGTATGAAAGTCGTTTTCATAATCGAAATCTGAATGCTTGAATCTTGTGGTATTTTACGAAATTTTGAACTATTTATGATTATTTATTTATATCATTATGTATTATATTTTTGCACGGCGAATAAAAACTAATGACAGTATTCATCTTATTTTTGTGTATTTGTATGTATTTATATATACATTTTGTAGAAATCGTAATGCATTTTATTAAAGAAACTTCTAAACTAGCTCCAGCATTGGTGCCCAAAATGTTTTGATATAATAATGATAATACAAGATGTTTTGATATAATCGAGTGTAAATATAATACAAGTCCACATAAAAAATCTTGTATATGTACCAGCTATTTCTGTTCTAATGAAACTCATTACGGCTATTATGAAATAGTCATACCTAATTATTTGCTGAATTAGAAATAGCATTTCAATTCCTTAGTGAAGAAACATTTTCCGTCTACTTCCCAGCCATTTGAACTATTTGAATTATTTTCCTTTTGAATACACTTTTCACTTTTTAACCTAGCTAGAGCCCCTGGTTTTACTTAACATTTTCACTTCTGAGCCTAGGTAGCTAAACTGGAATATAACATATTGATAAGCCGAATAAAATAACAGCAGCATGCTGGTTTGTTGGATGTTCCCCATTTTTTACGTAGGATTACGTCCCTCAATAACGGTCCTTCGGAGAGAAAAAAATTGTCCGGCGTCGCGAGTTATAATTTTGGCAGCACACCAAACCCAGTAGCAGTAAACAGTTAAACAGAAAAGTACCAAAATGCATCAAAAAAGCAACGATAAGTAATCCTACGTTAATAACCCTCGGTAGTTTCGTTAGAAGAGACTACCTGAAATATACAGGGTGATTTTTTAAAACTCACACTACTCAGAGACATCTGTAGTGCGATCTATTAGCCGGAATTCCACCAAAATTTATAGGGGGACTAAGGATGACATGGGAAAGAGTTTCCGTGAAAAAAAAATAGTTCCAAAAGTCGCCGATAGGGGAAGATATGGCGCTATTGTTGTCGGCGCACCCAAAAATTTGCATAAAAGGCAAGTAAAACATTAAAATACAAATTCACGACTATGTGGTCGACAGCAGCGCCAGTATTTCGGGCTATAAAGTGCGGAATCTGTTGCGCCTTCGCTTTACAGAAGAAAGGGACATCAGTCGTTTTTTCCACTTAGATGGCCACCTCGCTCCCTGAACCTAACCCATGTGACATTTTTCTGTGAGGTTATTTAAAGTGTAAGGTGTATCTTGGTGGAGTCTCGAACTTGGCGGCCCTAAAGGACAACATATCCTGGACTTTGATGAACATTTCTGGTGACATGTTACGCTCGGCCGTTGAGAACGTAGTGTTCAGGATGCAATGTGTCGTCCACCAGGACTGTAGTCACATTGAAGGTAGGAGAAGTGAATTTGCTGCATAAAGTGGTGTTGCAGTGAAATTTCTTTGTTATTCATTTGTCTGCTTACAACTTTTTCGGTATTCATCCCTAATCTTTATAGTCCGAAATACTGGCGCTAATATCGACTACATAGTCGTGAATTTGTATTTTGATGTTTTACTTGACTTTTATATAAAATTCTAGGGTGCGCTGAGAACAAGAGCGCCATATCTTCCCTTATTAGCGACTTTTGGAACTAATTTTTTTTTTCACGGAAAACTCTTTCCCATGTCGTCCTTAGTCTCTCTATCAATTTTGGTGGAATTTCGGCTGATAGATCGCACTACAGCTGTCTCTGAGTACTGTCAGTCTTAAAAAAAATCACCCTGTATATATATATATATATATATATATATATATATATATATATATATATATATATATATATATATATATGTGTGTGTGTGTGTGTGTGTGTGTGTGTATATTCTTTCTCTTTTTTTTTTGCTATAACTTCAACTTCCCAAACTTTCAAGTACCATCATCTGAATGCAGCGAATTGAAACATCAATGATGCATGCTCAAGGCTACCTGTATACATTTATGACATAATCATTTTTAAAACATCTTACAACACAGTTTCACTCTAACACGATAAAAAATTGCGAAAATCTTTGTACAAAACTGTACTGCTACAGCACTAGATAACACGATTTTTATTTTACACATTTAAAACTAAATTACCTTAAAATAATGGCGGAAAGGAATAATGTGACTTTACATGAAAATGTATAAATAAATTACTCTGAGTTATAATTAATGATCTCTGAGTTATAATTGATGACTTTGAGTTATAATTGAATCAATTACTCTGAATTAAATTACTATAGTTATAAATTTATCTATTTATAACTCTATCCCGATGTCATAGCGGAAAGCATCATGCACAGTTTACACGTGTGACGTAATGCCTCCATGTGGACGAACGCTGCGTCGTTCGAATTCGTGCTGATGACGTCTGCAGATGCACTTTTGGTGGCATATTAGAACTTGCTAAATCAATCGGAGGCGAAGGTTTTGTGGATATGGCTATAGAGTACGTTGAAGGTTTATTAGTGGAAGAAGTTGTTGACGAAGCGGATTTAATGGAAATGGCATTCGAAGCTGTAAATACAATCGATTCTGAGGACAATAGCACTAATGAGATTGTAAAGTTAATAATTTAACGCAAAAAATTACAAGAAAGCCTAAACTTAGCTGAAAATCTTGAATAATTTTTCT
Source organism: Dolomedes plantarius (assembly GCA_907164885.2). Lineage (NCBI taxonomy): Eukaryota > Metazoa > Arthropoda > Arachnida > Araneae > Dolomedidae > Dolomedes > Dolomedes plantarius. The sequence goes on along the minus strand of OU015491.1, from coordinate 147,506,526 downwards.
TGAATGCAGACTCTTCCGCTGAAAGAAGCCGAAAATTCAAAAGGGAGCTGCAAAATTGTCTATCTCCATACCGTGAAATCTATAATGACCTTGTAAGAACCAGCAAACAAACCAAAATTGCATATTTTTTAAAGAGAATAGAAAGTGCAAAAAATCTAAATGAAGAAAAGGGTTTTGAAAGTGAAAGTGATATCGTTCAACCGAAAAATCGTTCTCGTTTGATTGTGCTGAGTAGTGATGAGGAAGAAATTTTTTAAATTAAGGTCGCATTAAATGAAAATAATATTTTTTTGTTTCTTTTCGTTTTGTTTTATACATGCATTTATATTTTTAATAAAAATTCAGTTGCTTATATGGAATTAAAAAAATGTTTGTTTTTTATAAGTTTTTGGAACGTAACCGCTTTTGTACTGGCTCTGGGTCTCATATAACACGGTTTCACACAACACGGCATTTTCTAGGAACCTATCTACCGTGTTATAGGAGGGTTACCTGAATTTTATGTATCATAAAAATTTGAATTTAACTTTCTTTATGTTATCTATATAAATAAGAACAAAATATCTTACGAATAACCTCTCCCTTATAATTATATATTCATGATCTTTCAAGGCGAAATTAACATTAAAATTCAAAAACATTTATTAGATTTGTAATACAAGTTTTATAAGTTATATCAATGAGCAAATTATTGTGACTACATGATAAACATGATGCCTTGAATTACACTTTTTGTCAATAACATACGAGTATTTACATTCGACTTAATATCGGCTTTATTACAAGGTTGAAAGCAATATTGTTTACCAATATTGGGTAAAAAGGGGAAAACCCCATCTTCCCATTCTTATACCCCCCTTTAAACCCTATTAAGTCCCCCATAAGTTTGGTGGGTGGGAAAGAATGAGACTATCGGTCGTTCTACTTCATTCGAGAATAGCTAAGTTGTATTGAGAGAATAAACGAGGGTGAAGAAGGTGGAGTTCTCCTTCATTCTACTCAAACAATAGACGTGCATAGTTAGTCATGTACAGTTAATTGACTTATTTGAAGAAGTCCTCTTAATCGAGTTATAGCGTCTAGATAACTGGATTGACTTGATCAACGGGCTTTAATGAAGTGAATCATAACAAACATTTCCTTTTATTATCATAACAATACCGTATAATAGTCTGGTTTCATCGCTCACGCTTAGTTGCTAGTAAATTCTCTAAAGGTTGCTTTCTAGTTTTAGTCTCCTCATTTCTTCAATCCTTATACTACATTCATACAAAATTAATGGGAAATTCTCAACAGAAAAATTTAACAAGAATTAACTTTAATCAGAACACACATTCGTAGAAAAATTGAAAATATATCCTACGTGAGACAATGACAAGAGAAGTAGAATTATATGATTCATTTCATGTATTTCATTGTTTTCATTTAAAAACACTGCTTCCAACAGTATTAATTTATCATTCATGCATATTTATAAATCATATTTGAAATTATGATTCTTTAGCTAAAAATAAATATTCTAGAACGCAGGAAATTGATTTTAACGTCTTCGTAAATGTTTTGTATGTATGACTGGGTTTCTAAGCCATATTTCCCCTTATAAAGAACTATTTTTTTAACGTTATTTATCTCCCTATTTAATTCTTTTCTATGACAAGATATTTTTGCGTTTTTTTTTCTTTTATGTCATTTAGAAAAACTCAAGAAAAATTCTTGTCAAGCTTTCTATCTTAAGTATTATACGCACAGGCATAATCAGCTACAGCGAAAGGAGTTTGAGTTAAAAACTAGAAAAGACCATCACAGGTAAAAAGTTTGCTGAGTAAAAATTTAAATGCTTTTCATTTGGTTATGAGGCATTCATATATGAAAGCACTTGACATTATTAAAATAAAATTAAAAAAAATAATAAATGCAATGAATTTAATCATATGTTTCATCTCATTTGTCGTAAAAAGTAATGTTTTACAGAAAGATACTTATCATGCAAACATTTTGTCTAAACGTCTTTATAGATTGTTAAACTGCAACAAGATTGACGAGATTTCTTGGTACTATTCCTAGTTACTACGGTTATTCTTAACATCCCTTTGACTTTCCGTCGTGAGTTCCTGCCGGACGATGGTCGAATGACTAGGGTGCTGGCTTTCGGTACAAAAGTATGTGGGTTCGCAACCCTCTATTGGCATGGATGTTTGCAGCCGTTCGGAATCAGCTTTAAACTGTAGGTCCCGGTCTAATTAGCCTTCGTGGAGAAAGAAAGACCGTATCGATCCGAACCAAACCGTCGTCAGTTCCTTCTTTTGGCTCTACATTTAACAATCGCCTTTCCGAGCAGTCTAAAAGTCCACAGTATCGCATTCAGACACTTAAGAGAAATAAAAGTATAATCTTGTATAATTAAGATTTGTGCCTTCATTTATGTCAATTTGTTCTTTTCTCCTAAGACGTTTGGAAGTATATGTTTCTGCAAGCCTGTTGCATTTTGGTCATGTATTGAGTTCAACATTATGGAGGTTTCTTAGCCATATATACGGAGGCATAGGTGTGTATAAGTGTTGTAATGACTCCGACATTCCTCGCTAACGAATTTGACATTCCTCACGTGGATTTCAAGAGTGCGCGCACCCCTTTGATATCTACCGCATTTTATCCGCGCTGCCAAGTTGACTTTTCGGTTTAGTGGTACAAAGGCCTGAGAGAGGGACTCCACCAATTATTTCCCCGACAGGAGTTTCCTTTAGAAAATTTCCCCTTTTCGGACAATGTCGTTCCGATGACAAAGCCTGCTGGTGACCGGCCGGAGTCGAGTGACCACTTGGGTGGTAAGCTGTAAAGGGCAAGGCGTGTTCGACACCGTCCCCCCACAAAGAAATAACAAAAGACATATTAGACACTAGAGCGACAGTAGGCAGTCGTCCGTTATTTTTTCGAGCCGTTAGGTGATCTTGACAGAGTGTCCCTCAGCAGACGCGTGACTGGCTGGAATCCTGATAAGTGATCCAACTCATCATGATGTCCCGAACTCACTTTTAATGGTAACTTAAATAATATTTTGTACATACTTATAGTATTTTGTACTTATAATATTTTGTATATAGCCTTATGTTAATCTAGAATGCTAAATAAAGCATCAATAATCTTATAGCCTGTTAGTCTTATCTTTAGACAAAGTCCTTACAGTGTGTGTGTGTATGCAATGATAATGGAGATATGTTACAGAACCAGATACATAATGCGTAATATCACGCTAATACCTTAAATATTAACATATGCCTTAACGTGATGCAGACACCTACAAACAACCACCTACACCCACCCACACATCAAAGAAAATATATTTGGAATCTGTATAATAAATTGATTTAAAGTCGAAAGCTTTGGCTCGAATAATGTAAATTATTTTAAGAAGTAACGTATTTTAAAAAGATTTCAGATAGAGAAAATAATTATACATACATTGTAATAAGTAACACTTTTTGAAAAGATCCTAACATTTGTCCCAAATTGCACTTAAAATTTTTAATTAAGGATTGGAAAATATATTTTGAAAATATATGTCATTTTTTTGGAGTGAAATTTTATGTGGAGCATAAATCTAAGGAGATAGTATTTGTTTTAAACAAAACACCACAAGTGGTCAGAAAAACATTGTATCCGCACTTAAGAGTCATTGAACCTAAATAATGAGTCTTCTTTATGCTCTCAAGGACTCTTTTAATATTTTTCAAAGATATTTTTGATTTTAGGGGAATGTGAGGAAAAATCTTACGTTGATAATATATTATCTAACAAATATATAAAAATTATTATAAAATAGAACAGAAGAAGATTTTTTAAGACTTGTTATAAAAAGTTAAATAAGCTTACTTAATATAGCGGATTGAAACTAAAGTAAATTTTGTTTTTAGTTAAAAAATTACAAAATTACTTACAATTCATCAATGTTGATTTACTCCTCTTAAATAATCTCTTAATATTTAGTTTTCCTTAATCCTTGAAGAGTTAGAAAGTGTGAGTGATTAGATCTTTTATAAGGTAAAATTTTATGACTACATCTCGTGAGATTTGAAACATTTATCAACATGAATCGCGTCAAAACTTTTTAAAATTTTTTTTTTAAGTTTCATGCATAAAACTTTCATGTCATGAAACGTACATTTACATTCTTAAAGTAAAAAACTCACTTTGGATGCATCATTTTTCTGAAATACTTATCTTTAATGTAGAGAAAACTCTTAAGAATATACTGTATGTTCTATGGTTAGATGTTGTGCGAGACACTGAATATGTTTTTATTCTTTAGAATAGTAAAAAACATAGAGTAGACATTAAATAGATTTTATTTTATCTGAAAAGGTGAAAATAAGAAATACTTTCCTTTAGACCATTTAAAAAATATATACATCAAACTATATAAAGAATTTTTAATGGTTCGTGAAATTCGAAAGTCAGGGTTGCATTGCGGTCCGGTTTGGGGTAAAGAGTCCTAAGAAGCCTAAGTCAGAAGGCTTCCTTAAGAAGCCTAAGTCAGAAGGCTTCCTTAAGAAGCCTAAGTCAGAAGGCTTCCTGGAATAATAAAACTGGCTATGACATAGTTTTCAAATACTGCTATCATAAAATATCTATCTGTAAAGGAATTAACTGTTAATTTATCTTCCAACTATCCAATCATTAATACACATGTTTAATCTTTACCTTTGCTGTCTATGAAAGAGCTGAAACAATGAAATTTATGAAACATAAATATAAGTTATTTTATAAGTTATGAGTCATTTGGACTAAACTATCTTTATAAAGGCATTTTAAAAATCCAATTGCTTAAATTAATAACTTGAATTAAAGTATATCGGTTATTCAGTTTATTTAGGAAAAAATCAGATATAATTTTATATTTAAAACAATTATATCCTTTAATATAAAATTTATTTGAATTTATAACTTGTCACAATATTTACCATACTTGAAAATCCCTGTAACTTGCAAATTTGCATAGAAATTAATTTTTGAAATCTCTTTATTTAAAAGAACTTGAATGAAGTTAAATGTATTTATGATTTAGGAAAAAGTCCATATAATTTCAAATTTAAGAGAATTATAAGCGGTACTTTAGAGTAATTTGAATTTATAGCATGACTTATATATATATATATATATATATATATATATATATATATATATATATTGATTACCGCTTATAAGAATCACGTTTGTTATTACTGTTTTTGATTCTTATAAGCGGTTCATTCTTATAGCCGAAATTTAGATTTTTGGACAAGCACATACACACCTATATGTACATATATTACATAATTTATCATAAAATACTCTTTAATTTGCATTAATTATCTTTTATTAATTTTTTTTTATAATTTTAAAAATACAGCTTAATTTTTAGACCTATAAGTAGATACACAGGATTATAGTAAGAGAAGAAAAATATACAATATTTGTTACAAGTTACAACATACGTGCTTAACAGTTTTAACATTTCGACTACAGGGAGGAAACAAGAAAAAGTTTTCTATGGTAGTTTGACGTAATGAAGTTTTCAGGAGGCTGTTTATACCTCTTTCAATACTAATAGTCTCAGACGAAGATTCACCTTCTAGCTTACGTTTCTCGGTTTGATAACGTGCTGAATCTACTAATGTCACGTTTGCCTGAATGATAGTGGACACTTCGCTGAAGATTTATGTGATTCAGTGTTCAGGAAGCCGCAACCAGGATGTGGGAGGTGGGAAAAAAGAGTCCCTATTTTAGTTTGTCAGTGGAGAAAAGTGAAATCGGACTCGAACGGGTAAAGATGCCCCCGGGTCAAGCTAATAGGACAGTGTTGTGGTAAAGCGTTTAAGGGGAAACTATTATGTTATGTCTAACAAAGAAAGGGATGAATTTTACGACTATATTCCATCCCATCTTATCAATCTTTCTTTAAAAAAATAAAAGAACTTCGTGCTTTTTGAGGGTTTAAGTGGCTTATTTTGGAAAAATTAAAGGAAAGCGAAGAGTGTAAACTGATTCTTCAAACCGGTGGGTTGATTCTTTAAAGAGAAAATTTTAACATGGAAATTATAGATTTGTTTTTGTTTTCGCGATATTGATTCTTTTAAACGATTGATTCTTATGACCACTGATCACTATAAGCGGTGGTTACTGTATATATAAAACAAAGTTGGAAGTGAAAAACCAGCATAAGCTCTATCATATATATATATATATATATATATATATATATATATATATAATAGTATATATATGGTAGTATAAAATGATTATTATTTTAAATATTACAATTCAATCTAGTTGAATATACGCATTGATAATAAATAGAAAAGAGCTCCGAGACTAAACATTTAACAGTCCGATAGTTGTGAATCCAAAATCTCCAGCAGCCGAATGTCAGATATGTCTTGTTATAGAATTTCATAGAGCCCTTTGCAATTCATTTGAACTCATCTTGGGAAAATGAAAGATTTATTTCACACATCTGAAGGTCAGTAATTTATGTCTAACTCATTAATATGCGCATAAATTCCTTCTCTGTGTGCTCATACAGCACAGTTATGAAAGCGGCTGATTGATGAAATAACTGCGACAGTTTTATGCGGCAATTTATTTTCTGTGATATTATTATAAAGTGATTTATCTTCTGGTGAGGCGTACAATAGAAATAACTTAAGATTCGAGCTTCCAAATTGGTGCTAAATGTGTAAGAAATATTGCGATGCATTTGCGAATATATTTTACGCGTTTTAAACTGGAAAGTAGCGAGGGCGATCAAATAACAATAATTCATAGAATATTTTTGAATATATGTATATTAACTAACCCAACGTTATTTTTTTCAGAGAGGTATAATTTAAACTTCAAAGATTTATAAGAAGTATAAAAATGAATATTCGTTCAAAAAATATATTCAGAAGACTATCGTGAAAAGTTTTGTGATAAATTACCGTGCATTAAAACATTTGAGATTTTAGCTAGCTAATGGCACGGCACATTTAAGGTTCGAATTTAATGATCAGGCACCATCTGAATTTGTTTTTGGTTAGTTTCAAAATTCTTTATGAAGATTCTATGAGAGTTTTTGGAGTAATAACGAATTGAAACGCGATTATATACATATACATACATATGTATATATATATATATATATATATATATATATATATATATATATATATATATATATATATATATATATATATATATATATATATATATCCGCTTCATTGGCCCACCTCCGCTTTCTTGACTCGGGGTTTGGGGTGCCATACAGCATATATCTCGGTCAGGTGGTCTTTAAACCACTACGCCACACACGCACACACACACACACACAAATTATATATATATATATATATATATATATATATATATATATATATATATATATATATATATATATATATATATGGAGAGAGATAGAGAGAGAGAGAGAGAGAGGAGAGAGAGAGAGACAGAGAGGGAGAGAGGGAGATAGATAGAGAGAGAGAGAGAGAGAGAGAGAGAGAGAAAGAGAGAAAATTGTGTGTATGTGTGTGTGTTTAGAGTTAAAGAATGGAACATTTTTTTAGTAGGTAATGGAGTTATATTATAAAGTTAAACGCCCTCGTGTACTAAGTATTGAATTAAAATGTTAGCACATTATCGATAGGACACAGTTAAGAAAGCTTCAACGCAACTCTATTTTAGACTAATTATGGCATGCATTTTGTTTAGCGTTTTGTTAAAAGTTTACATATTTAGAGGCTAGCATACGTAAATGGGAATAAGTGAAAATTCATTGGTTTAGAAACCACATTAACATGTCTTTAAACAATGCCTTTAATATACTCTTAACAACATCCAAATGCCTGCTGAATGATAGACTTCCGAGGATAAAAAATATTTACACAGTTCAGAAATATGTATGCGTATCTTTTCTGATCGTGTTCATCCAATCTGCGTGTTCTGCGCACTTGTAAACACAAAATTAAACGTTTTCATCATCTGTCCGTTCAAATCGGCAAGCATTCATAATTTAGGCTATCATTTAATATAAAAACAAATCTGCCATTTCCCAAGTTTTCTTTAAATTTTGCCTACTAGCATATAATATTATGAAATTTTAATGCTAAAATTCCAAAAGAGCGAAATATTTCATTACATTTTATAAGATGCTAAATGATGTGTTGAAATTAAGTATAAAATCATTTGTTTGACTCTTCGGCAAGGGGTTAGCATAGAATCCTAACGTGTTATGTTGCTTAAAACTTAAATTTTGATTCCACAACGTGAATAGCAGTCATTTCATGATGCCAAGTATTGCAATATTAATGTCTTTTGCTGACGAGTTTTTAGTTGTAGTCTCTCTTCTATTGTCTCTTTACAAATAGAGAACATAAAATATACATCTAACTTGCTAAAATAGATAAAGACAGTTATTTTAGCTTCGGGAGTAGTTTGTAGCTTAATGATGGGAATTTCGGCAAGAAATTTATTTACGCTGCTTGCTTATCTGTTGCTAGGGGTTAGTTATCACGTAACTATATCTGTTTTCTAGCTTTTAATAGTCATAAATTTGTATTACTTAATGTAATTCAATTGATATGGTGTTACCAAGGACCAGATTTAAAACAATATATCTGAAAATAATAAATCAGAATTTATTGCCACTCGAGCCTAGAAATAAATGATTAATAACCAACATCCTATCATGTAAACTCTGGATTACAGGATCTGAGGTACCGAAGCGGTAGCCAGTTGGGCTTGGAAACGAACGTTATTAAATACCTTCCTGTCTGAGTCGGATGTGGGCACGTTAAATTCGTAGACCGGGAAGCCCTTCTATGAGGTCATACAGGGCCGGAGAAGGTACTGTAGCATATTGAAACGAAACGTGTTCAACTGGCGTGGTGTCCGAGTGGTCTAAAATACCAGGCCAGAAGTAACGGAAAACGTAACTTTTATTTACACAAAACGTAACAAGTAAGAGGTTAGTTCGAGCAAATTACAACATCACTAGACTGGTGCGAAATATTTTAACAGCGGCAAAACTCAGTCTTTCAGGGAGCAGAAATCTGCACAGCCGCTCTGACCCAGATGTTACAGGGGCTCTATAGGAGAAAAAGTTCCGCATATATAGAGTTCCGGATATATACCCAGTTTTGAAGTCTTCACCGGTGGCGGCCAGTTCTTAGAAAATAGTGAGATTTAAGAGGGAGGAAACGAGGAATTCCGTGCTCGCTGGCAGTCTTGGATTCGGTGACATTTTTATGAGAACATATTGCTTCTATAACGTCAGGATACTCTGACTGACGACCCCGATAGACATCTTTATGAGGGAGAAGGTGGCTGTTCCCAGATTTTGTCGGTGAGGATGAAATGGGGCTTAACTCGCAGAATTTTAGAATGTGGTGGAAACGCATGGGAATGTTTTTAATCCTGCAGCTATGGAAGGGCTTCTTCGCAGATCGTGATAACCGTACGTTACATGCGTGACGTCATAGTACCAATCTCCAGATTTGGCCCTTGTTGGTGATTGATCAAAATTAAGGTGAAAACAGGAATTGGTGTATAAACCTATATAGTGCCCTGATTGAAAGCAACCAACGGTTCTCGTGGATTATGTGCGAATGTTTTTATTAGCATGTGACCCGCATTCGCAAACAAGTCTGGATTACGAAATACCACCAATAGGATCTGACAACTCTGAATAACACAACGTTAACTCAAAATCTTTCCTTCGAAAAACTCTCTGCCAATAGCCAATTTCTTGACATGGCTGAAACTCGTTCTTTCGATTCTAATTCATTTGGCTAGAATAAGTCGACACTAAATCCGTGTACCCAGGTCCTTTAACAAGCTGGATCTCAAGGAATGAGGTTATATTTATGTAACGGTAGTATGTTGATTATTGTTGTGGTTAGTACCTTGCGTTGATATGATAATGAGTGATTACTCAAATGTACCATTACAAATCAATTTATTACACATAATAATGAATTACATACACTTATACATTTCATAATATATACCTGGTGCTTAATAATATTAAAATTACTACTTTACTACTTTACAATTCTTAATTAATATATATCTATGGCAATATTTGTAATACACTGGTGAAATAAATTAAGAGAATTTGCATATTTTATCGAATTTCATGAAAAGAACTGAACTGAATGCAAAACCACTGCTTCTAGACAAAAATGCAAATATTGCACGTCAAATACATAAGCGTACACGTGTGTGTAAGCGGAGCCAGTAGAGAAACAGGCTTTATAAGCGCGCGTAAGTTAAGACGCATTTCGTTCGCTAACACACCTCGGCGAATTTCATGGTGTTATTTTGCAGCAATCGGTTAATTTCAAATTGTAACAGTAAAAATGAGTAACCACCAACGTTTAGATGATGGAATGAGGTGGCGATTTGTGGGGAGGCTAGAAGCAGGCCAATCTCAAGTCCAAGTTTGTAGAGAGTTCAATTTAACTCCCAGAGTCGTGTGTCACTTATGGAAACAGTTCCAGGATACCGAATCCGTCGAGAGAAAACCTGGGCAAGGTCGTCCAAGAGCCACGACGGCCAGAGAAGATCACGATTTGTCGATTATAGCGAGGCGTATTAGGAGTGCTACAGCTTCTCAGCTCTCTCGTGACTTGTATGCAGCCACAGGAACCCGTGTATCAAGGGTGACTGTGTCCAAAAGACTTCATGAGAGAGGGTTGTTTGCAAGAAGACCTGCTGTTTGCGTCCCGCTCACTTCTACGAACAGGAGAATCCGTTTATCATGGTGCAGAGAGCGTAGAAATTGGAGTATGGATCGACCGTTCTCTTCACTGATGAGTCCCGGTTCAGCCTAAACACCGATTCTCGCCATACGTTCATATGGAGAGAACCAGGGACCCGTTACCTACCCTCCAATGTCCTCGAAATCGACCATCATGGCGGAGGAGGTTTAATGGTCTGGGCAGGCATCATGTTGGATGGCCGCACACGTCTCCATGTCTTTGAAAGAGGCACTGTGACTGGTGTGAGGTATAGGGATAAGGTCTTGGAGCCCTATGTTCGCCTTTTCAGGGGTGCAGTTGTCCCTGAGTTCATTTTAATGGACGATCACGCGAGGCCACATAGAGCTCTTCTGGTCGACGAATTTCTAGAGAGTGAGGATATTCGCCGGATGGATTGGTCAGCCAGATCTCCAGACCTTAATCCTATAGAGCATGTCTGGGACGCTCTGGGGAGAGGAATTTCAACTCGCAACCCCCTTCAGAGAACTATCTAGGGAATGAAAACAGCGTTGCTGAACGAGGGGGGCAAATTGTCACAGAAAATGATAAACTGAATTATATCAAGTATGAAATCACGTTGCAAGACCAGTATATCTGGAAGAGGGGACCATACCCCCTATTCACCCATCTAGTAACCTAATTTTTTTGTTTATTCTGCAACTGCTGCTTCATACCTTCCGACTCCAACGAGTGTTACGCACGATCATGCGTGTCTATTACAATTATTGAATGGTTATTTTTTGTATTATATCAATGTATGTACATATCAAATTTCATTAAAATTGGTACAGTAGTTCTAGAGAAAATCGACAAAGTCTGCAGATTCTCTTAATTTCTGACACCAGTGTATTAACAGCTTCTTCTCCTATCATTAACCTACGTCATCACCTAATTTATCATTACTGAGTGAGCATCGATACAGAATTACCAAGTATACAAAATCCCATACCTGTTGTACATTAAGGGGCTTTCTTTTCTCCACAATGGGTTATCTTATTGTCATCAGCGGTGAGGGATGCCTTCGCCGATCTTCTATGGCTTAACTGTCTATCGGACTCTGCAACTTGGAGGGCTGACACACATTCGATGAAGGGGTTCGGCATGGATGAGACTCCACTTCTGCGTTGAACTGTATGGGTACCTCCTTCTAGGGCTAAGGGCTGGTCGTCATGTCGGGTACGCTACTTTGGTCGGCCGGCGGGCGCATCTGCTTAGATTCGGCGCAAGAGTCTTTAGGTTAAGTGGCACTTCAACTGGCAGGCATTTCATTCATTGGCAAAGGGGGTATACATCTATTTCTCGACTAGTCATCTGTCGAGCTTCAATCATATATCTTAGGTAGAATGCGTGTACGACTGCTTCTCTATGCTAGGTTCATAACTTTGCATCGCTATCACACTGACTAACTCTTGAGGCTTACATACCTGCTATGCGAAATCAACTGCGGCCCTTTCAGATTTTCTTAATTCTGCCTGCGCCTCTCGGTTTCTGAAATCAATCTGCTCTACTCTGCTCCGAAATCTCTATCCTCAACTTAATTCGAACTATCCACTCTGGGCTTTCATTGGTGGCCACTTTCTGACCAATGGGTAAACCTGGACCTACATTATTGGCTATACATATCTTTTTTATAATAATATTTCCTCCAATCTAAATTGAAGGGGGCGTCAGTCCCTTCAGCCTTCTGGGGGATCCTCACGCTTTTAAATTCTCACGCTACTCTCCGACATCCTGCTGTCCTCCTAAAGTTTAAACATCATAAACTCCTATATCTCCCCTTTCTATCTTCAACTTCGGACCCTTCGTTTCCAATTTTTGCCTGCTCAGTCCATTAACTCTAGCTGGTCCCTCTTTCTTGTTGTCAACTTTCAACTGTCCCCTTTCAACTTGCAATCTCTCGTCTCCCCTTTCGCCTACGCAGATCTTTAAATCCAGCTGGACACAATTTATTAGTTGGTTGCCGAATATATTCTCCTCACATTACTTTGTGGCTATCTTGCATGTGTTCAATTTTCGAAAACTGTCGCCCACATTGCGACAGTGTGTCTTTCTGTTTTACTCACTTCCAAGTCTAAATACCTCATTTCTAATCTCATTTTTCCTAATACCAATATAGAAATGTTGACAGATTTTTTTTGTGTGTTTCAGTAGACATGTATGTAAGTTTTAGTGACAGCAGAAAAGTTAACATAACGAAAAAATGGTAACTTATGTGTTATAATATTATAACTTACAGTGTTATATACATTTTATAGGAATATACAGATTATCTTAAAATTTTGTGGTTCATATCATTGATATATTTTTTATACAAGTTTTCTTCTCTTTCCGAGATTCCTATACATATTAAGAAAATAGCATAAAATGATCTTATCTATATATATAAAACAGTTCCGTAACTGACTCATTCATTCACTGACTGACTGACTGACTGACATACAACGCACAGACCAAAGCGCTGGACCTAAAGGGCTGAAATTTTGCATGGCGATTCTTCTAATACTGTAGAGGTGCACTAAGAAAGATTTTTCAAAAATTCTTCTTAGATTTTTTTAAATTAAATTTTGAAGCTGTTTTTTAAACTTTTTTTACGTTTGCATTTAAAATAATACATTGAGGGTTATAAAATTTATATCACGAGAAAGATCATAAAAATTCCTTCAAAATGAAATTTTTTTCGAATTTTTACATCCATTTCCTGATTTTTGGTGAATTTTTAAAGATTAATTTTTAGAATTTAATTTATTAAATGTTGATCACGTGATTTCTTTTTCTGGTACATTCAATAAATTTATCGTCACGTGCGTAACAACTAAATAGACAAAAAAAATATTTTTTTCTCTTTCTAATGCAGCAGACGATTGGATATTATCCAAAAAAAATGCATATCCCTTACGATTTTTTTATAAATATATATATATAGATAGATATATATTTTACATCAATTGTATACATTGATCATCGCATTTATTATAAATATATATATTTATTTTTTGGCATAAATTGCATACGTTGACCGTTGTATTTAATTTGAATGTACTCCGTAGCGAAGCGCGGGTTTTCAGCTAGTAAATAATAATGATTAAAAAACACAAAAAGGCCATTTACATTTTTCGCCCTAACTTAAATATTTTGTTGATGTATTATCTATGATATATTATCAACATACTTTAAATTTATAGATATAAATAGGAAAAAATTCCATATAATAATCATATTTGTAATCTTAGAATCGAGGAAAATAATGTATACGGAATAAAAGAAGCGTAGAGCATACATATTCATGAAAGATAAATGTTGAAATCATTTGAATATCTACATCCCCATATTTTAATGTCAGTGAGAATGGGGTTTTTACTTACAATACAAATTTCAATTCCGGAAACAGCATTATTGGAAACGGATTTAAAAGGAAGTTGACCAAAGTAACAAATATCTTAATTTACGTTCCTTTTGCTGCAATAAGTTATAGACACGTGATAAAGAGGGAAATCTGGGAGAAGCGAGAACAAATTTAATGTTTCTGTTGAGTAACGCATTGCGAACCATTTGTTTTACACTTGATTCATCTCTTTCCCAAAAGATAACGCCATAAATATGTACATACATTTTATCACAAAACTTTCTGCATCGATAAGTTGCTTTATGTTTTGAAAGGTGGAGATAGTATCTTTTCAAAGAGAACGTCTTACATTTTGAAAATATTTTCTTAATATATTCTTTGGGTACTTTTGATACTGAGGAGTAATAAATCAGAACATATTTAAACAAAAAAGCGTTTGTCAGTTTTGATGTTTTATAGAAAAGTTCTTCAGCAAGATAAATTTGGAATATTGATAAATATAATAGACACAAAGTTGCAAAATTATTATGCATTACTGAAGTATTTTAACAAAATAATTAATAAATGAACCATTTGAGAAAAGTTTTTAGAACATAATATAAACTTTAAATATTTCTGTGAAAGTGCCTTAGGTATGATTAATCATTTTGCTGGGATGTTTGAAAGGTTTGAGTTGTTATCTTTAAAGGAAAATACTGATATTAATTGTTTTTATTTAGCATGGTTAATTAATATAAAAGGCTAAAGTTTCAATGATCGGTATACCTGTTTCTTGTAAAACAATATGAGACGCTCGCACTTTTCTGAATATAGTGCGCAGTAATGTATTTGTTATACGATTAAATTAAGTCAAGTTCTGCATTTATTACTATGCAAAATCGCAACCACTTTACCTGAGTTGGAATTTAAAGTTTTCAAAACTTGCGTCTGCATGTAATATGGGAAAAATAGGAGGATTTCAGTATTTAAGACTATCGCCAGAGGCTTCTTTCTCATATTGGACTGCTTGAATCTCCAACTTTCCCTCTATGCAGAAAGGAATGGAATTCACCGATTTCATGTTTTCAAGTTAATGATATTGTTGCATTAATTCTGAAAAACTGCTTACTGGTTTTATTGCTGGCGTGAATTTTTATTTGTCAGTCAGAGAAGGTCCAGGTCCAGCGCAGATTAAAAAATAATGTATTTAACCCTATCACTGTAACCTGGGGTCTACTTGCACCCCAGGTACATTTAACTAGTTGCAAAAAAATATATATCGTATTTTCAGGGGTCTAAGCCAGTGACATCTCATCTTAACATGTGTATAACACAGGGTAAAAATTTAATTGCATAAATATCAGGGGTTGTTGGTATTTTTAAAAATTTGAAACATATATGTCACATGTCTGTGACCTGAGGTCCGCACGGACCCCAGCGTTACCCCAGCGTTATGCCGGGTGTCTGAGAACTATTGGACACATTAAAAAAGAATGAAAAATAGCTAGGAACAATGACGTGTTTTTGATAACACGTATTAATAACAAGGTCCGAAAGTTTTTGTTTCACAACAATGTTATTCCCAGAATCCGACAGATGGCGATAGGTGATGCGACAGGTGTTTTTGCATTTTGTTCTTTGCTCGCCTCTCAGTTGAGAGCTGTTATTTGAAGCTGCAATATGTCGCGACAAAGTGTTTCGATAGTAGATGCATTACGCATGATACAAGAAAGTGATAGTGAAAACGATGTACATATAGATAGATTCGGAGAATCATCTGAGTCTGAAGAGAGTGACACGAATATTCAAGATCCAAACATTGAAACCGATAGTGAATTGGAAAGTGACGAGTATACTCGCCAACAGCCTCTATCTCGTAAAAGAGCTCTATTCACCCATCTGTTGAATGAAGCACATACTTTTGAATCGCCGTCAGGACGTAAGTGGACCACAGAAGAACGTAGTTCGGTACAAATTTTGGCACCTAATATTTTACGAGAGAATATTGGATTAGCAGAAGATGCCAATAATGTATCTGATTAATTAGATTCACTAAAAAGTTTATAACATCTGAAATGATCAACGTTATTGTCCGAGAGACTAATAAAAGGGCTAAAAAAGTGATTGCAAATTGTAATCAAGACAATCCGGCAAATGAGGAGAAGTGGACTGAAACAGATGAAATAGAACTCTACGCTTTTATTGGATAACTCTTAATTGGTGGTGTATAGACATCTGCGAATGAAAGTTTAGAATAAATGTGGTCTTTCGACAGTGTAAGACCGATATTTCGTGCTAGAATGTCTATGCGACGTTTCCAAAATTTGCTTCGTTTCTGTCGGGTTGACAATTATGCAGCAAGAACACAAAGACTAGAGGTAGATAAACTACCTGCCTGTCGGGGTGTCTAGCAAATACTTCTCGAAAATATTACAAGCCCGGAAAAGATCTGACAGTCTATGAGCAATTCGTGGTAACTCGTGGTCGGTGCAGATTTCAACACAACATACCGAGCAAGCCCTGAAAATATGGAATCAAAATATTTTGGTGCTGTGATTCCACTACTTCATTTCCTTTGAAAGGAGAAGTGTATGTTAGACGACAACCTGGTACTGCAATTGGAGCAAACAATGTTTGTGATCTCGTCAGGCGATTAGTTGACCCTTGGAAGAACAAAGGATGCAACGTTACCATGGACAATTACTTCACAAGCGCTCAGTTAGCAGATGACCTACTAGCTGTGAAAATCACAGTGGTTGGAACAATTCGAAAAAATCGAAAAGAAGTCCCAAAAGAGTTTCTGCCAAATCGTTAGCATGAAGAGAAGTCTTCTATCTTTTGTTTTGATAAACAACTGACTTACGAAAACAAAGCTAGCTTTGTTAGCTACACTCCAAAGAAAGGGAAGGCAGTGATTTTGCTATCTTCTATTCATAATGACAAAAACGCCATTGAAGAGAAAGACAATAAGCCAAATATTATTACTAATTACAACGCAACAAAATCTGGAGTTCACAACTTTGACCACTTATGCAGATTGTACACATGCAAGCAAAAAATACGCCGTTGACCTATGATCTTCTGGTTCAACATGATCGACTGCGCAGGTGTTGCTGGATACATAATTTTGATTTTGAAATATCCAGATTGGGAATATGGGAAGCGCCATCTACGTCGATTGTTCCTGAAAGACCTTGGGAGAGAGCTGGTCAATAACCTCATTCAGAGAAGACTTCAGAACGTTCAATCGCTGCAGCCTGGAGTTCGTCATTTCTTTGAAATCTTTGGGGATTGAAATTCCGCCAGGACCCGGAATTCAAGAGCAAAATAAAAAGGCACAGTGCCAGCTATGTCCACGTTTTTTTGGATAGAAAAGTAAAGACCCGATGTACTAATTGCCATATACCGTGTTTCCCGGAACATCAGAAGACCATTTGTGATGTATGTTCAGCGAACATTTAGAAATACAGAACGAATCTGTAAATGTGATTGTAAAATTATTATGTTCTTAGTTTTATAAAAAAAAATGTTTAAGAAAATATCTGAATAATCGTTAATTACTTATAAGATATTTAAATGAATGCAAAAATAACTTTCATGTGATGTAAATCGTATCAAATATGTAAATTACAATATGGGGTCCGCGTGGACACCAAGTTACAGCAAAGTATATTACGAAACGATACAGTGATAGGATTAAACCGGTTTGATTGCTGACTTTGCTTAGTGGTGAATTCAGCTCTGAGATATCAAATGCCAAACTAATCTCTTGATTCCCGAGGATGACCAGATTTTAAAATTCTTACTACTGTTCTGTTTCTTTTCTTTATGATCATGAACTTTTAAAAAACGTTTGCTTAAAAACTCATAAAATTATGCTGTAAAGAGAATCATTTATGGTATGCTTCAGATATTCATACGCTTACCTCATCAATGATATATCTGTGTAGCCCATATGTTAAAACCTTGGGGTTTTAGCATATGGCTACACAAATGGGTATATAAAAAATTACAAAGTTCTCATTATGTTAGTTCGGTTTCAGCAAGAATTTTGAATTTATTCC
The DNA here is from genome assembly GCA_907164885.2 of Dolomedes plantarius. NCBI lineage: Eukaryota > Metazoa > Arthropoda > Arachnida > Araneae > Dolomedidae > Dolomedes > Dolomedes plantarius. Next base: position 147,488,365 of record OU015491.1, on the reverse strand, counting down.
ATAATTCAAAATATCATACGTTTCATTACATATATACTTTATAATAATTTTTAAAAATCCCCAATATAGAAATCCATCTTAATTAACGCTTATAAAGACATTATGAAACATATTGAGAAAATATTTTTAAGGTAAATGAAATGTGCGATTTAATATTCTTTGCGATGTGATTACGATAAAAATGTGAAAATAACTCTTAAAACAAAGGAATATAAATTCATTTCTTGATTTAAGGTTATATGAAATCACTTGCTTTTTCACTAATAAAAATTCGGGCCATTTATCTCGCCAATTAATTTCCTTCCTTTTATCAAACTCTTTGAGTTTAGCTATCGTTTTCTTTATTAATCGAGGAATTTCAATAATTTACGCTCTACATATTAGTCTACATAATCGGCTTCAAATGATTATACCAATACATTTATAAACGATATATTGAACATTTTGTATCACCCAAGCCGTTTTTCTAAACTCACTTTCCCGATGTAATTCTTTGCAAATAGTTTCACACTAAATTATACCTTTTTAACGTGGCATAGACAGCGGATACGACGGATAAAAAATAATTTCAATTGGGTATTTTCTTTTCTGCTAGTTAATAATACCAACTTATAGGTTCCTATTATTTGGTACACTGCATGTCTTTAAAACCATGTCATAACAATTTTTTTATTTTGAAGTGAACTAATAATGCCTCGCATATCATAAAATAATGCTTAGTGTTTTCAGTTATGACCTGCACTGACCGGATTTTGTCAGTCATCAGTAAATATATTCGAGACATTTATCTGTTTTGCCTTTTACAACCCTGGTCACTATACCTGACGGCTTCATAAATAGGTTGAAACAAAAATTCATCATTGCTGCTTATTCTGAAGATGCCTATTTTTGCATGACGTACCACTCTAGTAAGACATTTTTTAATGCATATTTGCATTAAGCCAGATTTATAGATGGAATGCAAGGCATCAGAAATATGATGTATAAGGTACTAAAGCGAAGAAAGCTTTAATAATATGTAAAACAAATACTTTCAGAAAACGGAAATGATAATATTGGACCCTAGAGAGTAACAAACACCACACTGTGTTGCAAACATAATCCAATAAATTTTTGTTCCTGGAGAAAATTGCAACCTCAATTAATTTTTCATGAAAAATGACTTTACGTCCCATATGCTTCGGGAATTATGTCACGTTTTATTCCCTGAAAACGTGTCTAAAAACTATCTTCCAGCGAGAAAAAATGCTGTTCTTAGTTATACGTGACTTATGAAGAAAGTTACGATTTTCATTTTCTCACTTTTTACTGATGAACCGAAAGAAAATTTCATTAAGATTATTTTCAGATTCCCTCGGTCATATTCCTCTATGACAATATAGGATACTTTGGATGCTAATATAGCTTGAAATATAGAAAATAAAATTCTTACTTTAAGTATATCCATGGAAGAATACATAAATAAATTTCTAAACACAAAATTTTAATGGGATTTTTTTCAATGAATTCCTAACCTTGAAATTACAAAATTTTACTCATTAATAGAAGACATTACTGAAGATTTCAGGATGAAGGAATAACTTTATCGCAGTTCAATTTTCTTTATTTACTTGGGGTAATATTACAAAACGTTCAACTAGTATAGAGAATATTAGTATTCTGAAAACATGTGAAATACGTGGACAACGAATGACAATAGTGTTTAGACGTACAACCTTAGTAAAATGTTAAATTATATATATATTAACTTTTTTCTGACCTATTCTAAAATTATTTATTGGTTAGAATTTACATGAGAAATCTCTAATACTTTTTCAACTTCTACCTTTTTGCATTAGTTTTTATAATTCTGCTGACATTTGTACTAACTTAAGTAACCGAGGGCGATTGAGTAACAATCAAGGGTAGGGGAGACCTGTGTACCTAAGGCCACCTTTCTTCAATGATCGAAAACAGACCCACTGACCTGTTTAAAATTGTGAAACTGATATGCACACATTGTTATACTAATTGCCATCCCGTTTTGATTAATTTAAATACTCAAAATAATAAATTCTGTGAAATAGAAGGCTTTTTAAGAAACTTTACAAATGGCCCTAGGTACACGACAGCATTGTACATAGGGCCAGTAGCTGGTGTACCTAGGGCCATTCCCTAAAAGTTAGGTTTCACTCCATACACCAGACACACAAAAGCCGGCTAGAATGTTTACAGGAGTAAAGGCCAAAGGATATGATTTGCCAACATTCTCTGCAACTTCATACATGGTGATTGGTTTCCCAGGGTTTGTCAGCATCCAATTATTACAAGCAGTACTATAGTATTTCTTAAAAGGTCCAAACACGCCTCTATCCAAAGGTGACTGGTATGTGGAAGAAAATTCAGCATAACTACACCATGTTCTTAAGACAAAGTGATTGCTTCAATACTGACGTGGCTTTCGTGGTTGTCCAAGAGTAACAAGACTTTTTGATCCTCTGAACATTTGACGTGGTGAATAAATTGCTTCAAAAATTCAATAAATTTTTTGGCATTTGACCAATCACTAAAATGTGCTGTTCCCATGGTTCCTGGAGGCTCACGTTTCAGCATGTGGTTTTTGAAGTTCACTCTTGGAAAAATCATAGGGGGGACGGAATTTCCTATTGCATTTACACTGCAAATAATAGATATATTAGTTCTTCGTTCACCAGAAGTCATGCTGCCAACCTGTTTCTTGACTTTTAGGGGCTATAACCTTGGCCGGTGTGTGCCGTAATGCCCGTTTCGTCCACATTATAGATGGATTCAGGCAAAAACTTATAGTTTGCTAATACCTCCTGATACTTCTCAAAAAAAGTTTTAACATTTGTTTTATTGAAACTTGTAGCTCTTCTTAAACCTGTGGCTTGAGGCTTTCTTAGTGACAGACCCTTATTTCTTTTGATAAAATCATAGTACCACTCATCACCAGCTTCACCATTTGCATCCCAGAACTTTGGATATTTTTTAATCTGTTTTTGAATACTCAAAAGCAATCTTTTTAACCTGTTTTGACAACCCATAATGCATACTGCATGAAACGACAAGGTACTGAACAAGGACACTCTCTTCATCGTTAGAAAATGCCATCCAAACAGCACATCGGCTAGAATATGCACAATTTAATTCTGTATTTTCAGCATTAGTCTTCCTACAAAAGTTAATGTGTCTTTGCAGTGTTGTTCTGCTTACTCCAAACTGTCGTACTGCAGTCCGAACTGGAACTTCATCAAACAAAACTGGCTCTGCAGCTGCAGTTTCATTATATGAATTAGACTTTGACCGCTTTATTCCATCAGGATTTCTAGGCATCTAAAGAAATAATTACGAATTTATAATTACCCTACTGGTAAATTAGGAATTTTTGGTATGAAGATAGGATAAAGGTTGAAAATTTAATTAAAATATCGTATAGACCTTATTTAGAATTATACTTTTGCTTTTATAAATATAATTTTTTTGAATAGATTATCATGTTTATTTAAGCAAATTGATAATCCTGAATAATAATAATAATAGTAGCAAACATATTTTTTGTAAGTCAAGCACATTGACAGTTCCAGAGCAAAATATATTGTACCCCCTTCTATTTAAATAACGTCCAATAATAAAAAAAAGCTTAACTAAATCGAAATTGTTCAGATTTTTCCTCCATTTATTATGAAAACTTTTTCAATAAAATAACAACGTACAGAATATGATTACAGTTGTACCTAGGGCCATGGACCTAGGTACAAGGAAACTATGTGGCCCTAGGTACAAGACTGGGCAATTTCATACAAAATGTCTTCTACTGAAAAAGCCACATGGAGAGGGAACTTATTCAATATCTCCTTTAGTACTTAATGTTACAAAAGCAATTATGTACCAGAATTCAAACAAAAGTATTTGATTTACCTTTGTAAAATAATAAAAGAGGGGAGCTGGAAAATTTTACTTCAGACCATGCAAAAACGTTTTTCACTTATAACTTGCCACAGCTTTCTCCTCCGAGATTTATAATTGGCTGCTAAAATAGCAATTATCATTGCCACTCACCCAAATGAGTAATAAAACCTAGAACTAAATATTATTCATATAAAGGGGGTGGTACTAGGTACATGATGACCCTAGGTACACAGAATCCCCTACTTCTGTTTCTGTATTATTTACTTTTTGCTGCGACAAGTAATTTCGCTAATAAAATAAAATAAAATAAAACAAAATAAAAAGTTTTGTTGCAGGGCATATCATATTTTAGAGAGGTAATGTCTACGCGACGTCCTTTAAAAAATTTTTAAGATGCATACATTTATTGGTATAACAAACAATCTTGCTGTAAGATTTAAAGCGACAGTAAAGCTAATATCAGCGTCTAAACTTTTCAGAAGAGAAACAGTAAAGTGCGGGTACCTATATATTAATTTATTCAACCCCAAATGGAAGTTCTTGATGTCGTAGGTGGTACACTGTCTTACGTAAGGTATTAGCGATGATTAAATTCAGAGTACTAAATGTCATACATATTGAAGAGAGTTAATTTTATCCTAGACGGTGAAACATAATTTCATATCAGTCAATATTCTATACGTACTTGATATCGTAAGAGGTATATAGCAATGTACAATAGATAAATGCTCTGATAAAGCTAAAAATATGTAACTTTTATTTTATTTACGTAATTTATTACATTTTAGTATTAATTTTAGAACTATCATTGTAAAAATTTACATAAATTTTAAATTCACATGGTTGTAAACGTATCAAATTCTTTTAACCATTATGCCATGTAGTTCATAACTCCATCAAAAATCATCCGAATCTTTTGGTCCCCTGAGAGTCTGTTTAACGATTTTTTCCTGAATTTTTATCTTAAGTTACTTAGAATAGAATTCAACCTATTGAAACAGATTACAAACCAAATAAAAAGTATCATATTTTTCAGACCATAAGATACACAACACATTTTTAGACAAAAAATGTACTTAAAATGGAGATGCATCTTATGGTCCGAAGGTAACATATAAAATCAAATTAATAGTTTATTATATATATATTATATATTTTTTTATGTATAATATTTATTTTATTTATTATATTAACTAAGAAATTGAAAATATCTTTATATACCTAACAAAATGCAAAATATTCTTATCTAAAAATCCTCCCAAAAATTTTGAGGTGCGTCTTATGGTCCAAAAAGTACGGTTAAGTTTTCAGGCTTCAATATTTACTAAAGAGGGAAAGAAAAATTCAGGAAAAGTCTGAGGCATATTGAAAAGTTACATGAGATATTTCGTGGATAATCTCAAAACGTTATGCAACTGGTTTCCGAAGATTTAGCTTACATACAATTTTGCAAAACTTGGATTCCTTATGCAAAATCTTTAAACTATAGTAGTAATTTTGAAGTAGTATGAGTGAAAAATGAGTCTCATAAGGAATAGTGTTTATGCTTAGAATTTCTGTAAAGGAAAGAAATAAACACAAGGGAATGTTATTTCACTCCTGACAGTTCCTTACCTTTTTTTTCAATGAAAACCATTTCACATAAAATTTGCTTCTTGATAAGTTGCATTATATTTCAGATTTACAAAATGCATTTTTTTTTCCGTAAAAATGTCAAATATATGAACAGAAAAGTGCGTTATCTTGGACTCTAAGGTATTTTATAAAATGAAAGGGATGTATCTGAGAGGAGAAATATTCAGGTTTCGATTTTCGAATTTCTTTCGTGAAATAAATCTTTACTGGGTAAGTCCTGAGAAATTTATGGGTTATGTAATCTAGAAACTCTACTCTTAATATCTGTAAAGAACTTTAAAAGACGTAAAATTTTGAAAATCGTAAAGTTCAGTGTCAAATGGTTTAAGTTTTAATTCCAGTTTTAAAATGTATCAATATTTACATAAGTGTACTTTTTTCATTGTTATAAGTTTTAAAATAATACAATAGAAGTTAAACAATTAAAATTTTAGAAGTTATATGAATGTAGATTAAAGTTAATTTAGTTTATAAGTAGTACAATTTATTATTATTGTTATCATTTTGTTCTGAAATTCTAATATTTATTCTTAAGAGTCGATCCGCAAAAGACAAATATTTCGTTATCAGGCAATATAATAAAAAAGAAATTTGATTATATTTATTTGATTATATATCTTTATTTGAGTCAAATAAATTTTTACGAAAAACTGTATTTCTAATTAGTCTATTTTTTGTTTTTCTAAAGAAAAAAACATTTATTCCAGTATAATTAATTTCCTAGCCACTTAAAATTAAACAACGATTTGAAAATCACTCTTAAAGTTTAAACATTTTTTCTTCAGTCTGTATAAAAAAATAAAACTGAAAAAACTGTTTAAACTAAAATAAATTCTAAAATTTTTCTAATGTATTCCTGCTGAGAATTGACAAAGGATTGCTCTTCTAGACAAATACGTTTTATGATTAGCTCTTCTGGGAATAAATATAAGTGAATTTAAGACGTCTAAAGGAAATTTTAACGTTAAAAGCAGCAAGCGAAAATATTCAAAGTGATTATATTCATGGCTATTATTTTTTACCTATCGTATAGTATCTCATGACCTCGAAAGAAATATATTAGATTGATTTTATAGATTTTACTGATAATGATTAAAACTTGTAATACTTTAAGTTGCATTAGGAAATCTCCTAGTATTTACCCCTTTAACTTGCCTTAAAAAGACGAAATGATAAGTTTTATCATATATACGAATCCTTAATTATTAATAGAAAATCAATAAACTATAGAAAACCAGTATTGCTCTTCCATGAGACTGTGTCATAGCTTATTAAAAATGGGTGTTATATACTGTTTTATTGTTATTACATTGTTAAAAATTTTGACATATTTGCATATTCATCACATGTATAAATTTTCATTGTTTATACTTTCTGATGTGAAATCTATCTATGAATAGCTTTTTAACTACATATGAATGAATATTTTTTTCAGGCATTTTCTAAAAACCACAGACATTTATCGTTTAGGTCAGGAGTCTCCAAATGTTTCAGTTTAAGGGCCATACTGACTCCTCCACTAAGAACCAATGGCCAAGACCTAGTTAGCTAGCTCATCATAACAACAGACTGCGTCATACTATCATACCAAGTACATCATACCATCATTCCAACATAATGTCTTTCGCACACACAGTTTCTTCAGTTACACAAATTTGACCACGGCTTTTTTTTCAATTTCGGCACTACTTATCTCTGTGAAAATCATCCAAAATCAAATATACAAAAAATATTTACAGATCCAAATTGACTGATGAGCATTTGATGACGCTGCTGATTATTTCCACTAGTAAACTTCATCCACAACTGCAAACAATTGTCAGTGGAAAGTTACAGCTACATTAATCTCATTGATCATAATTATAATGTTTAATTCATTGTGTAAATTAGCTATGTATGTCATTTATTGTAAATTATTAGTATAAATCTCATATGATTAATTACAGTTAAAATGTTTAATTTTATTATGTATGTCAGTTATTGTGTTCCTTAATTGGCCATTAAATAAAAAATCTGATTATTATTTTGTGTGATTTAATTCCATTGTAAATTTTACAATGTAATCAAAATAAATTCAGGCGGGAGATTTTTAGTCATGTTCGGTCCGGTACCGCAGGCCGGATTAGGGATACTCGCGGGCCGTAATTTCAGACCCCTGGTTTAAGGAGTTGAGTTTACACATATCAACACCATTCCAGAACTGCACTACACCTTAATAACTTCACTTTATTTAAGTATATTACGTCAATCCTCGTAGACAATATCATATACTTTTCAAGATATAAACGATGGATAAATTCTGTAATGATCCATTGATTGACTCATGCGCGACTGGATGACCTTTGAAACATATCGCTAAAAATATCGGTCGATGTTGTGAGGCTGTTGAACATTGTTGATGAACTGCCGAAAAATTAATGTATCTTCTTAAAGACACAGCGTTATAAATTCCTGAAGAAAAAGACATCTCTGGCGTATTGTGCTCTGGCGTACGAGAAGCAATAACTATGGCAAAAGATTTGATAAGTGCTAAATCAAAAATGTCTCGTCAACAGAAGTACTGTTTTCAATGATGCATTCATATCACGTTAAGCCTCGGATAGAGGAGTTATCCATTACAATATTTGATTTCCAGTGGTATTATGAAATTGCACTGTAATTACTAAGAAATACGTAACCTCGATATTACGACCTTTATAGAGGTACGACTGCAACCTCCACCAATTTTCATAATAGTAAAATTACCACTGCTCATACGATACTCATTGCTCAAGAATGTCATTCACCTATCCATATTTATATCGGGATCTGTGATAAATTAAAGATCTTTCCATTTTTCTCTGTGTTTTTCTATTATTCCAAACCTTTTACAAGTCGATTATAGTGTGGGATTTATCGCTAGACAGGAAATCCTTAAAAGCATAGAAGACAAACGAAACTGTGCACGGCCATCAAGCACTTTAAACAAACAGAAACTACAGTTACAAAACATTATGTTATGTATGCCGCTCGATGACAAACAAGAATGAACTGACTTGATGCCACACCAAATAGCAATTGTGTATCAGTGACAGAGGTGGCATTTTATGTGCATTGTTATTTCCCAGAAAGTGCTTTGGGAAATTTAAGATTATTATTCTCTTCTTTTTAAATTAATTTAGTATCACAGAAAATATTTTTTACCTTCATATCTTTGTCTGACGTAGTCTTTTTTATTTAACACCTTTCAAACACTGTAGGTATTAGGTAATACTTTTGCTGTTCTGTCCTGTTTCTAAAGAACTTCAGATTTAGACTGCAACAAAGATTGAACAATACAGAAGGCTGTATACAGTTTTATATATACAAATTTAATTGTAAATAATTAAATATATATATATATATATATATATATATATATATATATATATATATATATATATATATATATATATATATATATATATATATAATGCCTTTCGTCCCTTGAGTGGGTCGATAACATGAGGACCAGGCATGCTTGGGAACTAACTCTGCGGGACCTGCGTCAAGTTGACCACCTGACCGAGGCATATGTTGTATGGCATCCCAAGCCCACGGTCATGAAAGCGAAGATGGGCACCGCAGGCCTTGGCCCACAGTGCTGAAAAGCAATTCGGGCTGTTGTACCATGAGTTATATATATAAGGAAACACCTATCAATATTAGTGGTATTTATGAATGCGCTTCGTATTCCTTAAAAAACAAGTCTGGCCATCGGTATCATTTTTATATAATATAGTGAATGTATTCTTCTTCTGTCAGATAGCAGTAATGAAGCTAAGGGCAACGTGCTTTTGGGGGGAACAGCGTTAAATATCAAACCTTGCAGACCTTGCGAAAAGGGCAAATTTTTGGAACGCGTTTAAATTGGAGTATCTGTTACTGCAACACCCAGGTTAATGGGTGTTTTTCGAGCTTTGGTATCGAAAGTCATGAAAGCATACAGAGTGCATGGAAAACCATCGTTTGCCAAACCTTAATAGTGGACGAAACGGTCAGCTGAGTGAAAGAGGCGGCCGAGGTACTGAAGCGGATTGCGACATGAAGAAAGAAAACAACTGCAGCCAAAATAACCGAAGAGCTCAATCTGAATCTGCATGTTCCGGTATCAACCATTAGAGGAAGAAGGGAACTTTACAAACAAAGAATTCTCGCAAGAGTAGCTATTCCCAAGCCACTTGTAATAGATGCCAATACAAAATATCGTCCACAATGGTGCCACGAGCGCAAATACTGGTCGAGTAATCTGTCGAAACACGGCATTTGGTCCGACTGTTCATATTGTTCCTTGCAACAGGATGTGTGTACGTCTGGAGAAGACCTACACAAGCGTAAGATTCTGGCTGTCTCATCTCAACTGTCAATCATGGAGGTAGATCTATCAGGGCTTGGAATGGCAAGTCATGGTTTTCTTCAGGCCCTATTGTAACCCTAAAAGGTAGATTGAATACAGAGTGCACGGAAAAACATATGCCGGAATTTTAGCTCACTAGTCCATCCTATGGTGTAAACATTGTTTCTTGCAGGAGATGGCATTCTCCAAGATGATAATCCCCCTATACATACAGCTAAATCTATCAAATATTGGTTTGAAGAGCATGAAAAAGAAGTCAAATATCTTATCTTGCCCTGTACAATATCCCCGACAATATATGATCCAACCACTGTGATCTGTATAAGCGAATAGAGCCAGGTATCTATATCCACCACAGCATCTCTATAGGAACTTTCATGATTTTTCCCTGTAGAGTGGTATAATATATTCATAACTACTATTCATGACTTATATAATCCATGTCCAAGATGAATCAGGTGGTATTAGATAACAAAAGTGATCCTGAGCCGTATTAATAAAGGTTTCCATGATGTTTCTTAGTGTTTCCATTATTTTTATAACCACCTGTATATATATATATATATATATATATAATAAATACTTGAAAGAGAAAATCATAATAAGCACTAAAGCTACTTGCAGCCAGGAACTAAAAACATGAAAAGATAAGTATGAAAGAGGTTTTAGACAGCATATCTTCGTCAGCGGTGTCAATACTGTCTAAAAACCAATGGATTGTTTTCGATGAGTATGATCTATACAATGAACACACTCAGAGACCGTACAATCCTTAAAAACTGTAGAATTGAATAAAGAATTACTTAACCATAGAACACCAAGCCTGGCGCTAGTCAGAGTGGAAGTTAAGAATAAGTAACCGCAAGATGACTGACGTCACAAAACTTGCAACCATGGAGATTATGGAAACACAGAAACTGACCTACTATGGACACTGTGTTTTAGGACTATTAAACCTTTATTAATTTAGTTTTTTATTATTTTTACTGAGAGTAATTTTTTAATCTTATTTTTATTTTTACTTAAGATTTTACTTTAATTTTTTTATTTTTATTTTTAGTAGTTTTTTCTAATTTTTCTTATTATTATGATTTTTTTATTAATTGCAACAGAACAAACTATTTATTAAAACTAAAACAACCAATTATGTGTTTGGATAGATTTTCGGGGTAATAATTACGAAGTATTCTTGTAATTTTGTTATGAAGTGATTATGAAGTATTCTTGTAATTTTGTTATAGCATCTTTCAAGTGTTTTTAGGTATTATTAATGAAATTACTATAATTGGGTAGTTTAGAATGTACTAGCATTAGTAAATTAAATTTCCATTGTTTGAAGGCTTCTGTAGGTATAGAATAATTAATAGCTATTTCGTATATAAATTTATCAAAATTAGAATTTAAGAAACTTATAATTTTCTTCTTATTATTAATACTATAATACTTATAAGTAATAATAGTACTGTAATCTATACTTAGTTCCCAAACTCATCAACTCACGCAGTGCTAAATTATCCACTATTTCCAAATCGCCTGTTATTACATGACCATGTGTCGTGTCAACATAACTATTGGATATATATATATATATATATATATATATATATATTGTGATGGCTCCAAGGCGAAGACGCTTCACTGATGTGCCCCGGGCGAACACCTGCTCACTGTCCCAGCTTTGACTGGCCGAGACTATTTCCACAACCCAAGAAAATGACTCGAGAAGCGGGGTTTAGTGTTTCACAAACACTTTATTCTTTTCTGGAAAGGTTCACACGGAAATGCACTGTACAGAAAAATCAACATACGCAAAGGCAAACTGCCTTTCGGTTTACACGGCCCACAGCCGAAAAAAACTGTCCTGTCGATCCACGTGGCCCGCTGACGAGATCACTCCAGTCCGCTGAAAACCCGGCGACAAACCCCTCTCAAAATCTCTCAGCAAAAATCCCCCGTCGAGTGTACGCAGTCCTTTTTCAAACCTTCCTCCCTCGCTGAACTGGATCCTGGTGACGTCAAACCTTCCGGAGGGAAGCATTTTTCCAGAGCCCAGCCATATGCCTCAGGCGCTGTCAAACCTGTTCGCGCCAAGTGGGACCTGGCCTGAAATTGCCTACTCATCCTCACAAACCTTTTGGGGACAAAACCCTTTTTTTGGCCAGTTTCACTTCGGGCACATTTCCGCAAGCGTTATTCCCACGCTATTACAATCAATATATATATATATATATATATATATATATATATATACAGACATAAAATTGACAGGTGGTGTAATATGGTCATAGATGGTTAGTGGATAGTATGAGGAAAGGATGAACTGTGTGATGTCTTAGATGTTGAAAGACAATAAAGGTATTCACAATGAACTTCATATTCTAATCTAAATTAATTCTACCACGACTACAACAATGGAGTTCTACGGGCCTAGCAGAACTACTAACAGGTAGCAAACCACAAAAGTTGGCTCCATTGCCACACGTTGCGAGAAAGATCCGTAAGTATTGTCACCCAATTTCTCGTGAAATACGTGTGCACACTCTGAAAGCTTTCAATTGTGAGAACAACGAGAGAAGAAACGAAATGATTTCTCCCATTGAGGATTTTATATCAATGGCGTGCATTTTGGAGAATGAAATATCGGATATTAGAAAGTTTTTATTTAGTGTTTGTAGCATTTTTTTCTCTAAATCTTAAAATTTTTGATTCAATGCTTGCGGCGATGACTTTAAACTAGGAACGGGGAATAAATTTTCGTGTGAACTGTATAAACGATTAAGAAGGAGTACTTAGCAGAATACATTCGAAGTTTCTTGTAGTTCTTTGAAATGTTAAGACAAATAGCAACTAGTACTTTATTATTTTTTTTTTGGGGGGGGAGGGAATTAACGGAACAGTTAGAAAATTTGATAGTTGAAAAATTCAATTTCATGTTTATTTTACGTTTTGATAAACATTTAATAAATAATTTAACACGTTCCAAGATAAGTTACTAATTATGATTTAAAATAGGAATGAAATGTCATTTAATTTTGAGGATTATAATAACGTGTTTTGATGTATAATTATCAGTATGATGATTTGGAAGGCAGTGTTAAAATTTAAACTAAAAAGTGTATGTTTAGGAAAATTATAAAACGTAATTATTATGCATTCCAATTTCAATAAATTGTAAACTGTGGTATGACTAGCGAGTTTTTTTATTTTTTACATGCCTTAAAACATTCGATGCAATTAAGGCGTGCAAAAAAGAAAGAAAAAAAATGCACTCGTTGTATATGTTCCCAGAGAACCAATTTTTAGTGATATGGCAACTAAAATTTAGTAACATACCCTAAAACATTCTTCTCCTCATCTGAAAAACTCCATTGTGTGTATTAATATTTATATGAAAGGATATGCACGTGTATGAAATATGAATGATTAAAGATAAATAACAAAAACTTAATACTTTATAAAAACTGCTGCTGTATATATTTTTTAATGTGTTGTACATTGTCATTTTAAAAGAAATATAGCATTAATCCTTTCAAAGATGTCAACACAAGGAACAACAGTTGATGCAATGAAATTCCTGTCGCCTCGACAAATAAACGCCGATTTCTATTTTATGTCTTTCAATTTTTTTTTGAAGCTATCTTAAACATATGTTTCATACGCCTTAGTGAAATCAATGATTTTTTATTGCACTTAATTATTATTTTATGGCAATCAAAAATCTTTGAATAAAAGTTTAAAACATCTAGTCCATGGCGTAAACTCTATTAGAAAAATAAACTACTCCTTTCATGAATATTAATTAATTAGTATGGAATTTAATACCAAAAGCATTAGTAAATTAATATATGGTTTCTTAAAACCTACTATTTAAATTTTCGCAACATTGACTGCTGTAATATAGCTTTCTTTATCATTATAAAGAGATTCATCTGTTTAACATTTCCATGGAATGGTTTTATCCTTAATTTTTCTGTAATACTATCTGAAAACCCGTACTTGATACGGAGTTCATTCAAATTAAATTCAACGGTCAATGTATGCAATTAATGCCAAAAAATATATATTTATAATGAAATCGTATCGGATATTTTTATAGGCAAAATAATGTAGAAGAAAATATTCAAATTAAATCTAATAGAACATACAAAAGAATATAGTACAGTTAATATAGTACAGTTTGAGGAACATTTCTTTTACTGTATTTTAATATTTTTTGGATAATGTCCAATCGTCTGCCGCATTAGAAAGAAAATATTTTTTTTGTCAATTTATTTCGTTGTTATGCAGATGACGATAAATTAATTTAAAGTATCACAAAAGAAAAGAAACCACGTGATCAGCATTTAATAAATTAAATTCTAAAAATTAATATTTAAAAATTCACCAAAAAACAGAAAATGGAGGTAAAGATTCGAAAAAGATTTCATTTTAAATGAATTTTTATGATCTTTCTCTTGATATAAATTTTATAACCCTCCAATTATTATTTTAAATGCAAACTTTAAGGAATGTTTCAAACACAGCTTAAAAATTTAATTTATAAAAATCTAAGAAGAATTTTTCAAAAATTTCTCTTAGTGCACCCCTACACTACGAGAAGAGTAGCCCTGCATAATTTCAGTCCTTTATGTCCAGCGGTTTGGTCTGTGCGCAGTCAGTCAGTCAGTCAGTTACGTAACTGTTATATATATATATATATATATATATATATATATATATATATATATATATATATATATATATATATATATATATTAAAGGACGCAGTTATTCATCTATGATGAAAGGCATATTTTATTTACTTATCAAAATTTCCTTTTTTCAGAGTGATTTCCTTTTGTATCTGAAAAATTCATTACAGCAAGGATCTATATTCAAGCATTAATGAAATGAATAATGTTTCAGTTTTTGAATTTGAAATCCTACAAAATTTAGGTAATTTCCTTTGTTTTTGTGAACTGAAATTAAATCAAAGCTTGGAAATAAGAAAATTTTTACGAATTAGATAACACTAAATATATTAGAAGAATAAAATTATAATTAAATGACCAGTCATTTTTAATAAGTGGGAATTTAACCGAATTAAGTTAAATTGATAGTAATAAATTTAGAATTGTTATTGCTAAATGCTTTTAATCGTCATAAAGCATTTTCTTGTCACTTAATGGTCATTTAAATATTTTGTGATTATATTAATTGTTAAATCTTCTTTATTCTGAGTACATCTCAAATAGGTTTGGAAAATTTTCAATCACATGTAATTAAAACTGAATTGTTTTAATGAAGAGATGAAGAAGAATAAAACAAACAAACTAAGAACAAATTAGAAATTTTCAGATTTAACATAATTATTTGAAAAAAGAATTGATAAAAAGTATTAATAAAATAATTAATAAAAAGGAGATTAAAATATGTCTGTTACGTTGTTCGAAAGTCACCGAGTTTGAAATATATTTCCTTTAATATATATGCATTTTTATTCTAGCAAGCTTTATAAATATTTTAAAATGAAAATAATTGTCATATTTTAATGGAAATAAGTGTCATTGTATTTCAACTCAAGATTGTTTTACTTTATTGCTTAATGATTTAAAATTTGTAATTCCTAATGATAATGAGCCTTTAATGCACACTGATTTACAAATACCCCATAATGTATAATTATATATATATATTTGTGTACTTCTTGGATATGAATTTCTTTCAAAACTTTATTGGAAATAAATTTTCTCTACAGTTTTTGGAAACTTCTAGTTTTAAAAGATCGCTTCTAATTCCAATTTTTCTGGGTTCATATACGAATATCACAGAGAATAATTAAAGTCCATACACATTTTTTTTAGGGATTTCTTACTCATTTCTTTAGTTATTTCCATTCTAATTCAGCAACCTAATTAGTTTAACACTGTAAAGAAAAAAGAGCTTTTCTAGGCACTGCTGTAACAGAGAAAGTTATGGCAGGTCTTGATATGAAATTGGGAACAGAAACTAATTCTGAAATGGAGTTTAATTGCCTAGAGAAGTATCGTACGGTCAAAGCGCAATTCTCGATCCCCCAAATAACTACTAAAATTTTATAAATTAATGATATTATTAGGTATTTTCTGAATCAGTTTATTTTATGGTAACCCCCATTCTCTATGAAGTTCAGTGCGAAAGTAGTTTCATGATAAAGCAATTATATTCTAAGATCAATATTATCTAATGCAAATACCCAAACAGTATCTGGGCAGAAAATTTACCGTTTCATATTTAAATTCAGCTAAACTGTCACTGGAGTCTTTGCGGTGCAATGAAGTAGTTTAATCAAATATATAGGATTTGAGAGGAAAGAAAAGATGCGGGTAAAATGCAAATTTTGAAAAAAAAAGCAACTGTAGTTTCCAATTAAATTAAAAATTCCCTGCTTCGTGTGAAAGGACATTTTATCTTCGTAATTTATTAAAAAAATATCCTTTACATTATGTAAACAAGTTCAATTACATAAACACATTAATTATGCACTGTTATGTTACACCTGCTAAAATTTCTATCTAGTTGAATACGATAGAATGAAGGAAATTTTTACTGATTTCTTTATATCAGACGCTAAGATAGGGGAATAACGTTTAAAATATACGAACGAACTTCCACAGGTGAATGTTTATGCCTATGATAGTTTTTTAATGGTAAAATAAGAAAATTACGTAACAGGTCTCATCTATGTGATAAAGAAGTATTATTTTAACATTTACTAAAATTCAACAAAACCTAGTTTGAATTTCATGAAATGTAATACAGAATTGATTAAAATTTCCTAAACGACTTTCATGTGTTTAAAAAATAAGTTTGTAGGAATACACAGGGAGTAAATTCCTTATAGAATAAAATTACATGTGTTGATTTATATGGTTGAGCAGGAATACAAAGACGAACGATCATAGGTAATGTTCAGATCAATTCATCATCTTAAGTTACTAGAAATCAGGATGTATTTATTATAATATATTGATCTTTCGTTGTTCATTTCTGAAATCCAAGTGGGGAAATTTCAAGCAATGTCATTAATAACTTATTTTTAAGCTTCTTTTTACTACATAAAGAAAGAATTTTAGTTAAATTTTTCTACACATGATTTACAATATTTCTCAATTTTAAAAAGACAGTTTGAAAATTTTACGATTATAGATCTAAGTTAATAAATTATATGCAAGTAAATTATACTTTGATTACTTTTGCTTAAATTTGTATGGACATTGCAAATTCGTAAACACACACACTTTATCTCTCTCCCTTTATATTTATATATATATATATATATATATATATATATATATATATATATATATATATATATATATATATATTCATAAAACTGTATTTATTTTTTCTGTATACAGGAATACAAAAGTGATGTCAATTTTTCCTATACCTCAGATATACTGAAATCATGTAAACATCAATGTTGAGAAGTGACTTATACTGATATTCTTTGTAACTACCAGCACCAGTGTTCCATTCACAATGAAAATACACAAATGGCAAAAAAGGAAATCAATGCTCGGTGGATGCTCCGTATTTGCAAAAGTCAAAACTCCATTAGCGGAGCGAAAACATTCGAACTCAAAATGGAAGCAAGAAAACTTATCAGTAGATAATACCAGATACTGTTGAACGCATGAGGGTATTTCTTCTACAGTTTCAGGAACATTTCGCTTTTTATGCTTCGTTTATACATCTATGGGAAAACTGAAGAATATTTTATCGGGGAATCATGCTATTTTCCTCATATATTTTATCAATATACGTAATGATCTTGATTAATCGAAGTTTTACAAATTAAAATAAAATTCATGAATATTATATGGTTTGTCAACTTTATACAGTTGAAACTTAAAGTGGTATTAATATTATCAAGCTTTATATATTATCAAAATATTAAAAAATATTAAATATTATTACATATATTGCTTTATATATTATCAAATATATATATGTGATAATAACGGCCCACCGTTATATATCTAAAGCGTATTTAAAATTATCCTGTTAATAAAGCACGACCCCTTTTCTAAAATTGCAACCTTAAAGTAAAATAAGATAAATTTTATTATCCCTGCAGATCATTATACAGGCATGTGAAGTAGCTGAACTCAATAACATCCCCAGATATGAGTGTTAGAAGTTATGAGATTCCGAATGTCAGTATAGTGTCAAAAATCTTGAAGAGCCCTCGAACCACTCTGAATTTATAGGTTCTGTAACGTCAAAAACCACACTTTGCAAGAATTTTATGGCCACTTATCCTGCACTCAGGTCAAGAGGTCGCGGTTCTAACAAGCGCGGGATCTAGCAGTACAGTCCCGGATAAACTTAAGTGGACACGTGAACTCCACGAATCTAAAGTCGCCCAATTAACATATTAAGAAGTTTTAGGCCCTCTGGCATCAATATCGCAAAGCACTTATTTACTATGTGCGTGAAAAGAAGATTTCTGTCTCTTGGGGTCTAACTCTCGTTGCTGTCGGACATGCAGTCCGCTTCTGTTTTATAATGTAATCCGCGCCTCGTCAGGCCAAGTCATGTGGCCGCTGCAGCCAAGGCTTTCAAATACATAAAGCAAATTCTCGAAGTTGTGTATTTCATCAATGGCTCCAAGAGTGCATGTTCCTAAGGTTCGTAAGTGATTCCCTGGATCTACAATTCGCCCGACTGCATCATATCTTCGTGACGGCTACGCCTCCGATAGGGCTATGCCTCTCCTATATATATATATATATATATATATATATATATATATATATATATATATATATATATATATATATATATATATATATATATATATATATATATATATATATATATATATATATATATATATATATATATATATATATACATATATATACATGATAGGCGTTGACTTTGCCTGCTATAAAATATCAATTTCAGTCTTCTCGTTTAACAGTCCATGGCATCGAAGGAAGGCAGACACTCAATATAAGTACTCAATATCGTCCAATTTAATTAGAATTTATTTCAATTCAACTTCCTGTAAACCGCTTCTCCAAATCTACACGTTTTGAGCGCTCGCCATTTTCAAATTCGTGGACCCGGCTAACGCACGTCCACCATCAACGATTTTATCCCGCGTTCTGCAGGTCTTCATTAATAAGTCTACCTTTATGTCACATGCGCAGAGCACCACCTGGAAAATTTTAGAAGCATTTGTTTCCCGCCAAACCCTGTACATTTATCTAAAAATAAATTCCCTCCATGGAACTTCAATATCGCGAATCGAAGGTCAACTAATAAAACGGGGAAAACCTTTTTTCTCGACTCGTTTTGCCAATGATTTTCATATTAGATTTCGCTATTTTTAAACCCCCTGTAATTTTAACTTAATTATTCTTGACACACACACACACACACACTCACATATATATATATATATATATATATATATATATGTGTGTGTGTGTATCATTAAATACTTTCATGTTTAAGCCAGATATGGCGACGTTAAATCTGTAGAGCGGAAAGTCCTTCTATGGTATAGATATGGTGGGAGAAGGTACGATCCCCCCGCACCTGGGGGGAGGGTATGTAAAAATTGAGGTGGCACCAGTGGGTGATGTTCGTACCCATATACGGTGCCTCCAATAAAGGCAATCAACGATAACCGCCGCTTTAATGGGAATGTCTTAATAGACAAGCTGCTGCCCGCACTGGCAAACAGAAACAACACACACACACACACACATATATATACTATATATATAAAATAGTTCCGTAACTGACTCATTCACTGACTGACATACAACGCACAGACCAAACCGCTGGACCTAAAGGGCTGAAATTTTGCATGGCGATTCTTCTCATAGTGTAGGGGTGCACTAAGAAAGATTTTTCAAAAATGCTTCTTAGATTTATTTAAATTAAATTTTTAAGCTGTTTTTTTAACTTTTTTTACGTTTGCATATAAAATAATACTTTGAGGGTTATAAAATTTATATCACGAGAAAGATCTTAAAAATTCTTTAAAATGAAATTTTTTTCGATTCTTTACCTCTACTTCCTGATTTTTGGTGAATTTTTAAAGATTAATTTTTAGAATTTAATTTATTAAATGCTGATCACGTGATTTCTTTTTCTGGTACTTTAAATAAATTTATCGTCACGTGCATAACAACTCAATAAACAAAAAATAGTTTTTTTCCTTGCTAATGCGGCACACGATTGGACTGTATCCAAAGAAGTATTAAAATACAGTAAAAGAAATGTTCTACAAACTGTACTATATTAAATGTACTATATTCTTTAGTATTATTTATATTAGATTTAATTTGAATATTTTCTTCTACATAATTTTGTCTATAAAATTATCCTTTACGATTTTCTTATAAATATACGTATATATATATATATATATATATATATATATATATATTGCATCAATTGTACACATTGATCGTCGTATGTATCATATAATATATATATTTATTTGGCATGAATTGCATACATTGACCGTTGTATTTAATTTGAATGTACTCCGTAGCGAAGTGCGGGTTTTCAGCTAGTATATATATATATATATATATATATATATATATATATATATTATTTGTGTGTGTGCTTGTTTGCTTATTTGTAATGAAAAAGACTGATAATTGTCCTTTTCCAAAACCTTAGGGACCATATTTTGCCAGTTAGAAAAAAATTTTCAACTTTTAAATTTCTGTTGTTAACAGTTTCCAAATACATATCTTGTGAATGATGTTTATAATGTGATGATGCTTACCTCGTTATTTTGAATGCAAAATATTTCCGAAACGAAATTATTTACATTGCAAAAATTCGATCATAAAGGGGACAGAAATTTAATGTTGGCAGGCTAAGTCCGAATATATTTCAAAACAGAAACCAAACCGTTACGTGAGCTGTTTGTTCATACTTTTAAAGTAAGTTTAAGCACTTTGATATTCCGCGTACTGATCGCGGCCTAATGGTGATGGTATGTGAAGCTTCTCACGGTTGCACCTATAAAGCGCGAACTTATAAAGGAAGAAGTCCGCATAAATGGAGCTCAAAACACTTGGCTAAGTACGTGAGGGCCATGTTTGATGCAGAAGTTTCGGAGAAACTTCTGAGATGTGTCTCTCGAAAGAAATATTGAGCCTTTTGATGAGCAGTACAGAGTCAGAAGTTTGAATTACTTGTTGAATTTTAACGTAAAGGATGTGGAATTAACATCATTTAAGATCCAGTAAACCATTCTGTTGCAGCCTGAGTAAAAATGGCATCGTAATAGAATTATAGGACTATATTTCAAAATAATGTGACATGCACGGTATTTTGAACATTTATAAATTTCATTTTTTAAATATTAAAGTATAATATTAGAATTCTTCTCAGAAATACTTTTGACAAATTTGATTTTACTTTACTTTTATCGCAATTTCAACCTAAAGACGTAAAATCCTAGTGATACGGAGCTATTTACTTATATGGATCTCATTTCTTATGGAGCTATTTCCTTAGGGAGGCAGTCTATGGGACATTTGATAGGTGTTGCTATGGGGTAAATTTAAAACTTTTGTATAATAATGAACCACGTGCCTATCATTTAGATTTTGCATACGAAATCACTTATGCAGGTCCCTTCATCCGTTTTTTCAGTTTGTATTCAGCATATGAAAATTCCATCTTGTTTAACTATTCTTCAAATGAACTAAGAAATGTTTGTTAACTTATACGAGCATTAAAGTATGTTTTACGTTTTCTTGGGCATATTAAAAGAAATAATTTAGATGTTTAAGCTCGTTTCTGTTTCTCTGCACATTCAGAGCATAAATATTTGAACCTATCTTGACTTTTACAATTAAATTTGTTATTATTTTTTTTTCTTTTTCCAGCAGTTTAAACTTTCCATTATTTCTTATAGGATACTGTCGTAACGCTTTCAACGCTTTCAATAACCTAATAAATACTGCTGGTGATCTGCTCAACATTTTGTTGATGATTCATAGTTTTCATACAGCCACTCAATGCAATTAGGGACTGTTCCTTCTTGTTTTCTAATCTAATATATTTTCCCAAGACAGTTGGGAATAATACGCAAAGATCACCCTTTTTGCTCAATTTTCGTTGTCTCTGCGTTATCGTACATTCTTCTGTAATCCCCCAAAAAGGGGTTGCCTAACGCTGGGCGAAAAGATTCTCCATTTATCCCCTTCCCCTCTTGAACACACAAAATAACCCTTTGTATTATAGCTTTGGCGGAGCCTGCTGGCGACCGCTGGGTCGCCAAGTTCCAGATGTTTTCCTCTTCACGTCACGTGACGGGACCAGCACAGGAGTGAAGTTTGAATTGCAGAAACAAATATCGTCTACTCCCTGCCAACTAAGGATGTTTCTACCATTCCAGATTCCGACGCCCAGGCCGAAAGTTCTCCGGCAAATATCGGCGATTCAACCCCGGTCTCCTGATCCTGCATGGCTGATATGCATATATCTCGACGATGTAACCTAATGTAACCAGGCACTGAGCCACCGGCCCTAAGCCCCGTCTAGTTTAATTTAAAATAAATTATGAGGTACTTAATTTTAAAAATCGACTTGTTATTGTCACATTCTTTTTGTATTTTTTTCAGAATAACAAGTTATAGCCATTTGTAATGCCACGCGAGAGTATTAAATGTGGCTCCACCTTCATCTTTCCAATGCATCATAATTTTTAGTACCACACCTCCTTTTTGCTAGTGCCACAGATGCGTCAGAATGAACTTTCAACTCTGAAGGTCACTGGTAAGGGAGTGATGGTATTAAGGTGGCACGGGAGGTGACACCATTTCGGGCGGATTTTCTAGTTGTAAGTAAATATCACGAATTGGTCCAGCGAACATAGATATTTTGTTATCTATGCGTTCTTTAAAAGCAACAATGCTGTAACTGCGTGACAGAGGGCATTTAAGACTGGCTTCGGGATCTATGCCCGAAACGGTAATGCAAATGATGCCATTCCTGAACGGTTAATAGTCCTCCGATGGGTTTCAAACGTTAGAACCAGTGGGTCTGCATTACCGAGGAAACCAAGTAATTATCCTTGGAACATTAGAATACCTGAAAATGTGTAAGGAGTCCCTAAGTGCGCATTATTCGGGAGTTAGTTGCCACCATTCTCCCAGAGATTGCCAACAGATTGGTAGAAACCTTTAGAGAAGGGCTTAGGGAGTGCATCAAAAATAACTGGCTTCACCTGAGTGATGTTGTTTTCAAAACCTCGTGGAAAAAACTAGACTGTTAGTACTATCTGAAAAAATATTTTTTTTCTCTAACTTGTTTCGTTCGGTTTTACTACCCTTCGAAATATGAGAGTTCCTTTTGTCGCAAATTGTACCAACACAGGGATTTGCCACACGTGGTTTCCAACCTCACGATGTATTTCCTTACCTCTAAACAATCTTAGCAATGTGGAGTTCTAATTTTAAATGAAATTTTTTACACTACCATTTTGGTTTAAGGTCATCGTCACAGCAGGATTGTGAACCATAAATATTATTGAAGAGATCCATCCTGAACAGCATAGCCAAGAAGTTTGTCGGATATGCTATGCTGAGACATCCCATAAGAGGCCAATAAACGTAAAGCTATGGCATATGCCCGTTATGTTTGAAAAATTGACCACTCTCATAATTATGCGCTCTAAGAATTTTCATAGTTTATTTTCGTATCTTAATTTATGACTTTGCTTTTTTTATGATTTGTCTATTATTTATTTGCCGAATGTGTCTGCAGTTCGGATGCCATAAGAACTAAGCTGCCATATCGATGTGAGACAGTTTAACTTGGAGTGACTTTTTTCTCTAAATTAATTTTAATGCAATTTTTTGTCAACATTTCAAGTATAATGAAAATTAAAATATATTTAATATTGAATGACAACAGTATAAAATTATGGTCCTGGTGACGTGTATTTTGCAACAATGTGTACTAAATTGTATCCAGCGGAGTCTGCCTTGATATAGAACCCCAGTAATTTTAAAAGTTTTAATCCTTTATCTTTATAACTTAATGTCCTTCTTCTACGAACACAACAATTATGCAAGGTGTGGCCGATAAATGAGGTGGCTGATCTAGAAAATGTTACGCTATTATATATTTGCAAAAAACAACCTTTTTGTCTCTTGAAGTACTCTCCGCCGGAGGTAATGCACTTCTGGCAACGTTTATACAAGTGTTGGAAAGTTCTGGAATAGTTCTTTTTCGCTACTGCTGCAAGTTCCCTGGTAACGGCAGCCTGGCTATCTGAAACGTTGCAAATTTGTATCCTTTCATTGCCGATATCAGTCTTGGAAATAGGAAAAGTCTGCTGGCGACAGATCAGAGGAGTATGGAAGGTGGGACAACTCAGTAATCTGATGCTGGGCGATTAATCGTTTCGCACTCATAGCAGTATGAAGTAGTGCATTATCATGCAAAAGGTACCACTTCCATGATCCCGCAGCAGCTAATTGCGGCTGCACATGACGACGAATACGCGCCAAAAGGCACTTGAGATGAACATGGCGGTAAAAATCAGCATTAACTGTTTGTCCTTCCGGTACGAATTCGTTATGGATTAAACCTTGTGCGTCGAAAAAGGTAATCGGCATTATCTTAACCTTTGATGACGGAATTTTTTTTCGTTTTCGGAGATGAACGGGTAGTCACCGGTCTTCCACAATGATGATTCTTCTCCATGCTTTCACGACCTTCACGAAAGCGTTTGATCCACTGAAATACCGTCTTCCGAGAAAAACCGTCATCTCCGTACACATTTCACAGGATTTCTTGGGTTTCCGTTACACTTTTACCCAATTTGAAACGAAATTTCATATCGAGTCACATGCTCCATGACGCAATGGACTAACTACTGTTATGTTACTCCTACCGCATGAACACACACCTGCCGATGAATTTCGAAAAAAATGCAGAATTTACGTAAGACAGGAAAGAACACAATGCGCATGTGTGACAGCGTCGGGCTGTTTTTAATTTTCTAAAGGAGGTGGATTCACACTTTACTTACAGGTCTCACCTTGTATATATTGTATTATATATATATATATATATATATGTGTGTGTGTGTGTGGAAGTGTGGAGAAGAGACAGAGAAAGAGAAACGGTATTATTTATGGAAAAATCATCTGAGAAATTCCTTGAAAAAATTCCAAAATTAATAAAATTTTCCTGAATCAAAAAGTTATTCTTACGTTCAAACTTTACTTGTCATTACTTATTCTTTAAAATATATTTTACATTTTATGAACTCATAAATTATAATACGTTATATTATTACGTTTATTTAGAGTCTCCAACAAATTCCTATTATTTCAAAATTGAACTGAGAAATGCGAATTGCTAACTGTGTTTAAATTAATATAAGATAAAAAAGCAATTCTCCCCTGAAACAGAAGATTTAACCGCTGAAGAATATCGAATTTTGAAGATATATTAGTAATCCCTCTTAAAAATTCAGATCCGGAGTTTCAAAAATTTAATCTTTCGTGTTATCTCACACTAAGCTCTAAACGTAATATTGTTTACACTGATAAAAATTCTGGGTATTAGGGTGTTCACCGGAGATTTTGAAATGTTTCCTTTTAAATAAATTGCCACTCCATAAAGAATTAGAGGTGGAAATTTAATATTTTCTCGTCCATGGTCTTTCAGGTATGTGCAGTATTTATCGATAGTGAAAAAGTGTTTTAATATTTTGGTTATTAACAGGTACCTTAACAATATGTGTTTATTAGATGAATTTAAGTATGAAGTATGATCCGAGTATGTTCAAAGAAATTTTAATCTATTTATTTCTAGTTGAACTGATTTTGTAAATAGAGAATGGATAAAAAAAATTCCTTATTGAGTTTTGGGAATTTTTTCTTTTTGGTGTCCCAGTTCTAAACGATATTTCGTCGTCTGGATCTAGTGTAGATCAATGCTGTTAACCTTTATAGTCGTGATCCGACGAATCATTGTCATGTAGAAGGAATTATAATTGTAGAGTCAACTCTTATTTCAAGAGGTTTATTAACATATTAAAATCTTGGTTAAATACGTTATTTACAAAGTTTCGTTCCGACGAACGTTAAAAATACTCGTGAGAGCTGGGCTCATTATTTCAAAGTCCGACGAGCTCCCCCGTCTCCCGTAAGCGTGTTGACCCTTCAACAGTCCGAATCTATTCTTCTTTTCCGTTACTCGCGTCTGTCTTTTATGCCTCCTCTTCCCCCTTCTCGAACGACAATCGGCCTTTTTTATCCACGATACGCAGACCACCTATTGTCGGTTTCATTGTCCACCGTTCCTACCTTAGGTGACATGCGCCGCTGTGTTTCCTTAATCATTCTAAATGAGTTCGCTGCCTCCTATTGTCAAGGGTTTCCAAAGGTGTATGGCTCTCGACACCTGTTTGCGCTCCTTTTGATGCTTATTGAAGACGCTATTACACCCGTTCATCAATTCCACTTAGGAATGGGAGACGAGAGTCTGACATACGCCCCTTCCTTTAGAAGTGAAAACAGTCCCTTGAGACGTTTTCACGTTTGAACAACAGTCCCTGTTGATCAGAGGATAATGAAGCACACCCATGGGGTAATAACTGTGCTTTTTAACTTGTGACGGAGGCGCTTTGTAGCTACAACAATAACACATTTTTACAAGTAAATGATTCCATGTTTTCATCTGCATATGAGATAGCCACAACATTTACCGGTAACAAAAATTACTTTTCACACTTAGCCTTGACACAAAATTAATATTATAATTCTTGCTCATTTCTTTACTTTAAACCAAACACCAACAAATTATTTGACTACAAATCACTTATCTTCAATGCAAGAATTTCTAAGATAATTACACTTTTGATTCCTTTTTTTTTCAACTCTTTAGGAATTTCCTGGTTAAATCTTCACCAGTTAAACTTACATATTTTAATGAAACTTCCCCAAATCTCTAGGGAATACTTAACATTAATTTAGTTCTTCACTTAAAAAAAAATATAAACCAAGTGTTCATACAACAAACAACAACAAAAAAAAAATATCACATAACTTATATACTTAAATTCATCATACCATTATATTTACAAAATTAATCCGTTTTTCTTAGGATTCAACCTTAGTTATCAATGCAATTACCAAAATACACATTTAATTAAATTTTCAATGAATTCTTCGAGAGCAACTTAAATCAATTTTAGAATATTTATAAAATACACATTTACATGAGTTTCCCGGAATTCTTTGGGAATTACTTAAATTTGTGATTCTCTCTGCGATTTTTACGGGACCTTAAATAAATACGAATGGGTTTTGGGCTTTATTATTTGACCATCTCTCATTGACTCCTTTGTGGGTTCGTGATCTAGTATCGGTTCAAAATCACCCATTTCTGTGGAAGTCTTTCCTCCCATACTTTGCGTCTGTTGCCTACCCGTATCGCTGGGGCTTCCCTGAGCACTTAATTCTTCGTTTCGTGTTTCCCTTTGATTATTTCCATTCTCATTATTAGTTTCCTCTAACCCTTTATTCCTTAACATATCAATTTGATCATTCCTCTTTTTTTTCGTTGAAAATCCCATTTCTCGCACCTCATCCAAATTCTCATTGAGACTTAATTCCCCATCCAAAATTTTATCAATTTCTCGCACCTCATCTAAATTCTCATTGAGACTTAATTCATTACCTCCTCCCTCATAGTACATCTCCTCATCCTTCGTCTGACTTCCCATTTCAAACATATAAAGGGGAATAATCATCTCCTCCTCTGTCTCATCTAAATTCTCATTAGGACATAATTCACTACCTCCTCCCTTATGGTTCATCTCCTCACCTGTGTCTCTTGCGCTTTCAAATCTATTCGGGGGACTAGCCATCTCCTCCTCTGTATCCCTTACAATTTCGAACATATTAGGAGGAATAATCAACTCCTCATCTAATATCTGATCTATACTGTTACTCAAATGCCTTTGATAACATGCTACCCCTTCCAGGACCTCCTTTCCTTGAGTAATTACATCTCTCACTTCCCTTTCCTGTTGGGTTTCAATTTTATTCTCAGGTTGAATAATTTCGCTTCTGTTAAATTCCATCTCAAATTTATCTCCCCTCTGATCCCCTCTATTTCTGAGATTTTGAACTCTTTTGGGGCACTGATATTTCAAATGGTCTTTACTATTACAGACAAAACATCTTTTATCCTCCTTTTTTCCGGTCAATTTTGGCACATACCTTATCTGTGTTAACTAGTGGTTCAAGAATAACCCTTTTTTCCTCTTTCAACACTCCTTCGAAATTATTATTAACCCTTCCAATACTTTCTCTGACCCTAAAATTTGAAAGTCTTTTAGCTGCCCTCATCCTCAATTCTTCAACTTCTAATTCTTTCAATTTTAACATCATTTCTCTTTGTTTATATCTTTCCTGTCTATTTATCTCCTGTTTTTCTATTTCCCATTGTTTGTTTGTCTCCTCCCATTGTCTATCTCTCTCCTGTTTTTCAATTTCCCATTCCTGTTTTTCAATTTCCCACTCCTGTTTTTCAATTTCCCACTGTCTTTTTGTCTCCTCCCATTGTCTATCTTTCTCTAGGTTTTCAATTCGTTCTCTTTCCACTCTCTCATTAATTATGGCAAATAACCGTACCTTAGCGGTCTCTTCCTCATATTTCTCACTTCCTAATATCATTTCCTTAAGATCAGTGTATGTCCTGTTCTCCGAAGACGGACAAATCCCTGTTAACTCTGTAGCTAACAAAATTAAATCGGCTTTCCGCCCCTTCCCTATGAATGCCATTTTTAGCTTATACCACTTAATCACAAATGCAGCAAACAAGTACAAATTCACTTTTACAACTATAACAAAATTTAACCAACTATACTTATCTTGAACTATTTACCTCCACAATTATGATAATTCTAAGAGCATTTAACTACTACAATTATAAATCACTTCCACTAATAACTAGTACGAACACTTGTACACATTTCCCGTTATACAAAATAACACTTTTTCACTTTTAAATTATTATTCCATTTACCAAAATTCAATAACTCAACAAATTACTTCCATCATTCTACACATGAATCAACACTTCAAAATTTATCAAAAATAATTAGATTCCTTCAACTAATTACTACCGCTATCTCATACACAGGGAGAAAAGATAGAATCACTTACCCCTTTTTCACCTCGATGAAAAACTGTCACTCTAATCTTTCTCCGTTGCCGCACTTTGATCACAGTTCAAGAGAGTTCAGTATATAACCACGTCGTTGATGCACACTTTACTCCGACCTTGAATTTCTCCTGTTTCTTGACCAGTTGCCGAGTAAATATCTGTCGCTGAAGTCGTGCCCAGTAGACTCGTTCGGAATCCAACTTCTCTTGAAACTGCGTCTCCTTGAAGATCTATCACCACTCTCGTACTCTAGATCATCTTTTTCTGATACCTTCCGTATCGCTGGGGTCCTCCCACGTTCTTTAATTCGACTACGCCAATGTTAACCTTTATAGTCGTGATCCGACGAATCATTGTCATGTAGAAGGAATTATAATTGTAGAGTCAACTCTTATTTCAAGAGGTTTATTAACATATTAAAATCTTGGTTAAATACGTTATTTACAAAGTTTCGTTCCGACGAACGTTAAAAATACTCGTGAGAGCTGGGCTCATTATTTCAAAGTCCGACGAGCTCCCCCGTCTCCCGTAAGCGTGTTGACCCTTCAACAGTCCGAATCTATTCTTCTTTTCCGTTACTCGCGTCTGTCTTTTATGCCTCCTCTTCCCCCTTCTCGAACGACAATCGGCCTTTTTTATCCACGATACGCAGACCACCTATTGTCGGTTTCATTGTCCACCGTTCCTACCTTAGGTGACGTGCGCCGCTGTGTTTCCTTAATCATTCTAAATGAGTTCGCTGCCTCCTATTGTCAAGGGTTTCCAAAGGTGTATGGCTCTCGACACCTGTTTGCGCTCCTTTTGATGCTTATTGAAGACGCTATTACACCCGTTCATCAATTCCACTTAGGAATGGGAGACGAGAGTCTGACAAATGCTATATCCTGTTTCAA
Source organism: Dolomedes plantarius (assembly GCA_907164885.2). Classification (NCBI taxonomy): domain Eukaryota; kingdom Metazoa; phylum Arthropoda; class Arachnida; order Araneae; family Dolomedidae; genus Dolomedes; species Dolomedes plantarius. Next base: position 147,458,347 of record OU015491.1, on the reverse strand, counting down.
TTTTAACAGAATCAAGCGCATTTTTATTCTGAGATTAATCAAGCACTTTAACAAACAGTACTTTCTAATCAATGGGAGCGATTGGCCCAGCTGGTAAGAGCAGCGGACTAGTAATCTGAACGTCCCTGTTTCGATACTTGTCGCTGCAAATCCACCGCCGTGTTCACTAATGGTGGCCGGAGCACGTAAAATAGGTCGTGGCTGCAATGTCCTCCAAATTCTCAAATTTACCTCTGTAGGTGCGGGGTCAAGAGTTCCGGTCTCGTCACTTGATTCGGTTCAAAGTTACGGGACATTTATCCAAGTCAGACTCCGACCCTTTTGGTGCTAATTAAAACAGGAGCCGTCCCTTTCAGCCCAATAGCCTATTAGGACCTGGTGAATGGATCCTCCAACCAAGGGGCATTAGAAACAATAACAACACTTTCTAATCAATAAAATTTACTTGTTTATATTAAATAGTGTTGAAAAATCTTTCTATTGATATCACTAGTTTATTTAGTTTTTATTCATTGCTCTCTCAATCTCATACACACATACATACATTATGTGTATGTGTTTGTTTGTGTCTGTGTGTTAGGTACTCTGTGTGTGTATTATGTTAATGTTGTTGTTAATGTAGTAGTAGGCACAAGTGGTCAATTTTCAATAAGGAACAATTTCCCACATAATAATACATTTATTAAGTCATAACTAGGAGCGAGACGACGGACGTCTTCCACAGGCAAGGGATCCCCACGCGTCTCCGGAAGAGAGAAAATGTAAACACGTGATTACACATCACTTCTAAACCCAAATTCCCAAAGTGTACACTTCCTGTGGTCAGAATTGCCATTGGGTTAGCAAATATCTAAGTTACACATTGCTTTATATGAAAATGCTTTCTGCACTCAGAACTGCTAAGCTGACTTCTTTTTCACGTGATATTTTTGGATCAAATTCTCCTGGGGGTAAATATAAAAATTACGAAATATTTAAAGTTAAAATCTGTAATCTATAGGATGAGTTATTCGTTTAATTGATGTTAGGGAATGAGAGACACTTTTGTGGTATAACGTTTATATACACTTGTCTCTATGTGTTTCTGTGTGCAAGAGAAAGAAAGTTTGTGTTTGTGTGGGAAAGACAAACAGACCATACACAGAATATATGTGTAATATAATTTTTCATAATAAAAAAATGGATAAATATGTGTAAGGAAATTAAATATTTATTGAAAAGTGTTCATCTTCAACAACTCTGTTACCTTTCTACTTCTCTGTATCACCATAACTTGGACATTTTAAGTCTTTCTCATGTTTATTAAGATAAACAGCGGAAAAAGTCAATTCATGTCTCCTTTCAAAAACATTGTTTGTATTTCTGAACTTTGCTTTGTGATAACGCCAAAAAAAATTCATGCAAAGGATAACATTCCGGAAATCCTTTGGTGAATTTTGGAATTTATAATTCAAATCAGAATCAAAATAATTTGCAAAGATTATTGATGAAAGGGTTTCTTGGAAAAAAACTTGCAGATAAAAAGTATTACAGTTACTGTTCTGATGTATTCTGCTGAAATTTTACGGTCTCTGAATAAATGCTATTTTTATTCAATTGGCAAGGATTTAAAATCATTATATATTTTTTAAAACAGCTACATAACACATTCAATGAATAAATCGCAAACTGCAGCATATGTAAAACACATCGTTGTTTGGTATGTGCATAATTTTGCAACCCGAATGACGAAAAATATAAAGAATCTTGACTAACATTTTATTACCATACATCTAAAGCTTGCAGTAATAGTAAACGCTGCCTTCTCTCTCAGCAACTAAATTAAATGCGGTAGATTTCCCGTGAATAAAACAGTCTGAGCAGTTGTTGGGGTAAAAGACCTTACAGAGATATTACACAAACAGTCAGTTAATTCTAGGAAACCCTAAAAAAATCACAGAATTTTGTTTTTGTAGAACGTCTGTAGAGACATTAACTTAAAATATTTTTCAGAGTTTTAATGAACGATTTGTCCTTCTCAAACTCATCCTATACTTATAACCTTACAGTAAACTCTGCCTTCTCTCTCAGCAACTAAATTTAATGCGGTAGCTTTCCCGTAAATAAAACAGTCTGAGCAGTTGTTGAGGTAAAAGACCTTACAGAGATATTACACAAACAGTCAGTTAATTCTAGGAAACCCTAAAAAAATCACAGAATTTTGTTTTTGTAAAATATCTGCAGAGACATTAACTTAAAATGTTTTTCAGAGTTTTAATGAACGATATGTCTTTCTCAAACTAATCGCATACTTATAATCTTATTCTTGTGATCGTTATCACACAAAAAATTTAGTGTTTAATAAAGTTTTCAAATATATTGGTGATTAGAAACGTCTAATTGTTTTATGAAGATGCTTTCTCATTCAAAGAAAACTAACAGGCCATCTTAGAGAAGAATTTGACACTCTTATCAGAAGAATTTTCCTCCTTCCGCAATCGATAACCGAGATTTAGCTTAGTCATAAAATTAAGTTAAACAGAAGAAAATTCGTTTTAGTCACAAATTATTAACTACACAATCAATTCCAAAACTTGTAAAATTTTTCCAGATGAAATTTTAGTCTGACTGATCTTTCACCAAACAAATAATTAAAGCATATTTTTCTTATTCACGCATTATTTACTTGCTTGAATAATAAAAAAAAGTTGTTTGAGACCAACGATTTACTGGTGGGTTTTATTTTATTGGAACTTGAATTTACGTATGTATAAACCTTTTCTGTAAATATATCTTTCCAGAAAATTTCCTCACAAACCTAAACATTAAAAACATTTTCAGTTTTGATTTATAATCTTAGTTTATTTCAGAAATTAAACATCGTACTTGTTTAGAAAAAAATTAAATAAAGACAAATTTAAAAGATAATTAAATTTTAAAAAAGTTCCCTTGGCATCATTTTATAAGAAAATCTCCAATGCCTTTACACAAATACAGATTAAATACGCAGAAAAGTGTCAACTGCTAAAAGGCGTTTTTAATCTAAAATTTACCCAACAAATATATCAGGCATTTTATTCAAAGTTTTGATATAAATATAGTTCTGCACTGATATTTTAACCTATTTCCATCATCTATGCACAGAAAATATGAAAACTATCAAATCATACTTTATCCCTTCTACTATTAAAGTTTCTATCTATTTTTATAACGGAAAATGTTTAATGTTGTGAATAAATTGATTTTAAATGTCTATTAGAGGAACATTTGTATATTTTTATAAATTATAGCATAGGCTAGAAGAGTATTTCTGAGGCCGGAAATTTTCTTCTGCATAAATAAATTAGAAATTGCTATCTACCCCTCGATTATAACAAACAGTTTGTTACGGGTGTAAGAGAATGATGTATTAACCCTCTGTGAACATATAATGCTTAATTGACCGAAACACTAAACACGACTTACGTCGGGAGACTCAGAATATTCGGTCAACAACAGGCTTTATAAGCTAGTTGGCCTCTTCCATATATGTGTATTGACAACAGTTCTAGTAAGCTCTACCCTTTGTCGCTTTATTTAACAGTAATATTGCAAAACAGATGTTACACTACCAAACGCGATGCCAGTACACCTTTTCCACCAGTGAGTTATCTTTTATAATTTGGTATTGACAGAAAATAAGAATGTCAATATATTGATTTCGATTACGATTTAAATTTAAGCATAAATTAATTTTTATGATTATTATGTTCTTTATTGCAAATATAACTGTTCAGTTCAATTTAAGTTACTAGACATTATTTTTCATACATATAAAGTTTAAAGTTAAGGACTTATATATCAAATTCCTTAGTTCCTGCTGCATCAAAAATAATACAAAATTCTCCCTGAAATTTTAGATATTACATCTAGAGTTGATACCATTTGAATGTATAGGAACACACCCAGATTCTTATATCCGCTATAAAAATTGATAGTTTGAAGATTTTGAGAAGCTGTTTGTTTTTGTTTTCTTGTCGATCACAAGATAAATGTGGTTGAAGATTTAGCAAATTTGAATTTACTGTTTTGTTACTTCTTGTCATTTTCTTTTGAACAAATAACGTATGCAAAATGATGAAACAGTAAATATAAACTCTGAAGATTATAAAATTATTCATCATGTTTTCTTCTTTTTCTACGGAATTGTTTTAACAGCATACAAAACTATTTATGATGCTCATTCGGAAGTGAAATAAATAAATTTTCACACAACCTGACTAAAGGCTGAAATTGATTTCTTAGTTAAGCATTTTTTTCCCAATGCGGAGGCACTTTATGGACATTCACCTTTATTCACCGCAGATTTTGCTGGCCATTTTATAATGGGAGCACCATATAGGCGGACCAGCATTACCCTCTATAAAGGGACGAAACAAACATGATAATATATATATATATGTATATATATATATATATATATATATATATATATATATATATATATATACCGGGTGGCCATAATTAAACTGACAGTGCTCACAGTGTTCTGTAGCGCGATCTATTTGCGAGAATGACGCCACATTTTGTAGGAAGATTAAACAAGACGGGGGACGAAGGATTCCACGAAAAAATAAATTAGTTCCAAAAGTCACCGCTAGGGGAATATTTGGCGCTGTGTAATAGAAAATAGAGTGTTAACAAATGCAAATCAATACGGAAATTACCTTTTATTTTGCATTCAAATGAGGTTCAATGTGGCTGCCGTTGTTGTGGACCACATATTGCATTCTGTGCACAGTATGCACAACAGCAGAAAGTAACATGTCTGCAGGAATCTCCCGTACAGTCCGTGATATGTTATCCTTCAACGTAGCCAGGTCCTGGACCACTCCTTGATAGACCTTGGACTTAAGGTAACCCCATAGCCAGAAGTCGCATGGGGTAAGATCAGGCGACCGAGGTGGCCATGCAGTTGGAAAGTAGCGGCTAATGACTCTTTCTGTTGTGAATTTCTGTAGTAGCAGCTGTTGCACCCGTACAGCAACGTGTGGAGGGGCTCCATCTTGCATGAAAATGATTTCCCCCAGGCATTGTCTTTGCTGAAGTGCCGGAATGACAAAGCTGTTCATGTAGCGATATTTCTCTCCGGTAACAGAACAGGTTTCCGGTCCTGTCGGGGTAACGTTCTCATAGAAGAATGGACCTACGATAAATTCCGCTGTGAACCCACACCAAACAGTTACCTTTGGTGAATGTAAGGGAATTTCTGTGACTGCATGTGGTGATTTGTCATCCCAAATTCGGCAGTTCTGGGTATTCACAGTTCCATGCAGGTAAAAGTGGGCCTCGTCTCCCCTTAAGATTTTCCACGGCCAAGCATCATCCACCTCCATTCTGGCAAGAAAGGTGAGAGCAAAAGTCAATCGCTTATCATGGTATCGGGTACAGTAACTCCTGTACATGGCTGATCTTGTACGGATAGAAGTTGATAATCTTTCGTAAGATTATCAACCATACCGTACTGTAAGGCATATCCATATTCCGAGCTAATCCACGAGAGCTAGAGGTGGCAGCAATATTGTCTGGTCCTCTGTCGACAATCGCCGTGGCAACTGCTTCGATTGTATCCTGTGGTACAGGTTTTCGTCCTCTGCCTGACTGAACCTTCAGAGAACCTGTTTTCTCAAACGTCGCAACCATTGCTTTTAGCCCATTAACTGATACAGGACCGTTACCTTTACGCATTTTTTTGTGCGTTCTAAAAGCACGAAGAGCGGCAGATGCGTTGTACTGGTTGAGGTAAAAGAATTTGACCAGTAATGCACGCTCGACTAAAGAAGGAGACATTGCACATAAACTTTCAATCCGATTGATTCGAAACGTAACACATTGCCTTTTAAAACCCAAACAGCTGGCACTGTGCCAATGGATGTAACGTGAAATTTGAATAAAGAACTTCTGCTCAGCGTACGTGATATTGCAGATCACGAGACTTTATCGGTGTTTATGTAGATTTTACGTTTTTTTAAAAGTGTTGCCATATTGCACTTGAACTAAATAAGAAAATGTGCATAATAAAAGGTAATTTTATTCCGTATTAATTTGCATTTGTTAACACTCTATTTTCTATTACACAGCGCCAAATATTCCCCTAGCGGTGACTTTTGGAACTAATTTATTTTTTCGCGGAATCCTTCGTCCCCCGTCTTGTTTAATCTTCCTACAAAATGTGGCGTCATTCTCGCAAATAGATCGCGCTACAGAACACTGTGAACACTGTCAGTTTAATTATGGCCACCCGGTATATATATATATATATATATATATATATATATATATATATATATATATATATACAGGGTGTCCATAATTAAAGTCTCACTTTTAAAAGGCTGTAAAAAAAGAACCACTGGGCAGAATGACTCCAAATTTGAACTGAATATACTGGAAGAAGGGGGAAACGATTTGGCATAATTAAAAAAGTTCCAAAATGTATCAATAGATGGCGCTGTAACATCTTGGAACTTTTCTTTTTCTTATGTCAAATCGTTTCCCCCTTCTTCCAGTATATTCAGTTCAAATTTGAAATCATTCTATCCAGTGGTTCTTTTTTTGCAGCCTTTTGAAAATGGGAATTTAATTATGGACACCCTGTATAGATATACATATATAAATAAATAAATAAATAAATATATATATATATATATATATATATATATATATATATATATAAATATATATATATATATATAAATATAAATATATATATATATATATAAATATATATATATATATATATATATATATATATATATATATATATATATATATATATATATATATATATATATATATATATATATATAGTAAGTTCTAAAATTCCCATCGGATGGAAAGGTTTGTCTGAAGGATCAAAAAGCATTAAATTAATATATATGTTTCCAGTAATTTGTATTACTAAATTGAGTAAAAACAGAAGTTTCAAATTTAGATGTTATACATGGATAAAACAGAATATTTACTATGAAATCTCGTTTTGATTTACAGTATTTTTTTGCTTTCTTTTCAAACCTGGTTAAAATGTTTTAATACGGTTTATAATATTAATATTTATATAAATACTTCATACTAATTTGTTAATTTCCTTTATTATACCAAAAAGTGGCTGATAAATTAAACATCTGTTCCCAGTTTTCCTCATAAAATAAATCACTTAATTTAAAATATTTAAAATTCATTCATTCAGCAGTATCAACACGCGAGCAGTATTTTACTCTTATATAACTTTGCAATAAATTATGTGCATAAAATATAGAGTAAATAATCTCTGTCGAGCCAATTTCGATGTATGCATTAATATGCAATTACATCATTTCCCTTCGGAATTCTCTTTCGGAAGTAATGTCTGAAACGAAATACCAGCCGTGGAAGAAAGAGAAACTTGCGGAGGTTTTTTACAACAACGGGACGGAATACTAACATTTCACGAATTCTTATTATTATGATTATTTTCGAATTCCCTCAAAATTTATTCATTACCATAGAGCTATTATACTTGTTTAACTTGTAAACAATAATATGTTAAATGAAAAAAAAAATTAAGATTTTTCATGTTATTGATTTTGAAATCAACATTTATGGTAAAGCGAAAGAAATAAGATAAAGATCCCCTGAGAAAAAAATCATTCCTACTTCAGTCCAGACAATAGATGACGGTTTCATAATATTGAAATAAAAGCAGACTAAAAACTACTTATATCAGCGTCAGTTAAGAAATAATCTTAAAAAACAATCTTAAGAAAGGATCTTAAAAATAATCTTAAGAAATAATCTATCTTCTGATTCGAGTTTTGGAATTTTCGACACTTTCGGTGACTTTCGCCCCATACATCAAACGTCCATAAACACCAATTATGGACATCGGGTGTCCATAATTAAAGTCCCACTTTCAAAAGGCTGCAAAAAAAGAACCACTGGTCAGAATGACTTCACATTTGAACTGAATATACTGGAAGAAGGGGGAAACGATTTGGCATAGCAAAAAAAAGGTTCCAACCGCTTACAGCGCCATCTATTGATACATTTTGGAACTTTTTTTATTATGCCAAATCGTTTCCCCCTTCTTCCAGTATATTTAATTCAAATTTGAAGTCATTCTGACCAGTGGTTCTTTTTTTGCAGCCTTTTGAAAGTGGGACTTTAATTATGGACACCCTGTATATATATATATGAAAGATATAAAATTTAAGTTGATCCCCTGCAAATTTTCTTCCCTTCCCATGCTTAAGATGGCATTACCAAATTCTATTTTCAAGAACCCAGGAATATTTTTCATAGCGTCAGCAATCCCTGGGCAAGCCACACTTTTCTATGCCCAAATAAGGCAATCGTCCTGCACAACTGATGCAGCTTGCAAGAAACATCTTTGGTCAGCAAATTTTTCAACCGCAGATACCTCTATACGCAAACCCCGGAAATCACTCGGGTGTTGGCTTTCCATTAGATAAGATGTCTGTTTAGCCACTCGGAAATAAATTTCTTATTCTAAAAGTTCTGTAATCTGATCTTATTTCATTACAGAATTAATAGCCGGTAGGATGTTATTCTTGTCCGGGGTGCCCTACGATTTTCGAATGATTAATTATAATTGTGTTACGAAGAAAAATTTACGTATGCAACGTATTATATCTTCCATAAAAGAAAATTTTAAGTGTCTATCCTAAAAAATTAAAGGATATTTGTGCAACGTCATGCGCTCCAGTCCTGAAAATCTGTGCAGTTTCTTCATCATGTTATTTGTGTTAACCCCGCTGGATTTCGAGTGTTATACAATAATTTCAAAAGCTTTTTTGGAATCTTCAAATGGTAATATTACGTACAAGAAATTTATGTGATGTCTACGTTTTCACCTCAACGGATCATCCTTTTTTCAATATGAGTGCTCAAGTCACTGTTTACGCGGCTCTCCTTTTTTCTATGTGTCACTTATTACAGCATAAAATTGTTCCGTTTTCTTCACCTGCCCACAACGCCGCAGTTTGTTTTGAATTACTCCAATTGTGAAATTCTGCTACTAAATTATGTTGTGCAATGTGCTTTTTGCGATACGATTCGTGTTCATCATTGCCCTTGTTGTGCTGCAACCAGAAGAAAAATGTTTGCTCCTGCGTCAACAGCATGTTCCGGATCAGACTTTTTCCCACTCCTTCCCCTACGAACGTTTGGATTTGAAGTTATGTAACCATTGGTGGCATATTTCCATAAAATTAAATGTTATGCCGAAGAAAAATATTAGTAAAATAAATAAATAAATAATAAATATTTAAATTGGGACTCTTAAAGGTAAGACGAATTGTCTATAAAATTGCATAACTTTTCACATATCTGTTTTTATGATTAATTGATTATCCTTAAGTAAAAGTTATAATGATAAAATTTTATGAAAGTGTGTAAGTTATAAATGTAAAATTATAATTAATGTTTTGAAATATGTTGATACTAAAAAGGGTTAGCTAAATCAATTAGAAACGTAAATTTAATCATACTTTTGTTCAGAAATTTAACATTATTTTTATTCTTTTTAAACTAGTCAAGATCGTTCTTTGCAGATCGTTCTTTTAAGTATCTGTTTCTCACAACGCAGTTTTAAATCTCTAGTAAAATACAGAGTAAAGTAGGTCATTCCTACTATAAACATGGGTCGAGAGCCACCGTGCGCGTTATTGTATACACATACTTGAAGGTTATGTTCCACAGCAATAAATATCGTTTAGCCATCCGCCGCTCAGACGAATCGGGTGTTTACGGAATTGTACTTGTTTTTCAATTTTATAATGTTTTCCTTTTTCCTTTCTCGCCTCAATAATGAGTGATTAATAAATATAATTTGTCAGAGCCTCTGTAAAAATAAGTCGCGTAAAAGTTAAATTTGCTTTCTTTCATTTTGTATGATGTATGTTCTTTCTTCGTTTCTCTTCCATGTTTTAATCAATGTTTTTTGCATTTGAGTCTTTAAATTATCCACATGAATATTTTCTCATCTTTATAAAATATTTTATAGATTATAAGAGTTAAGAATTTGTTTTATTATATTAAAGTATTAAAGTATGGTTTTGAATCCTCGTAATTTTATTAAGTTGAAGGTTAGTCAGGAATATAAGTACTATAGGAGATTTTCTGGTGTAAAAGTAGAAATTCAAGGCGTAGTTTGTCATATAAACGGAGCGTCCTTCTAATAGCTGCTAGGGTACCATAATAAGCCACGGATGATTTTTCACACCCGTCTGCTAATAAATGTTCGCCCACTCCAGAAATTTCTCAAAATAGAAAGAATAGAGAATAAATAAATAGGAAAAAAAGTATAAAGAGAGATATGTTTGAATATATTGAATAAAGTGTGAGGAATATTACATATTTTATCAATTAAGAGAAGGATTTATAAGTTTTGAACAAGCATGAGCAGTTTTACATGTTTCTTTCAATTCACATATTGGTTAGAGTTTTTAGTTGATTTTTGAATGATTATGAAAAGTACATGAATAATAATGAGAAGGAAAGGAAGTTGTTTGGAAGATTGTAAAGAAATTTGAAGGGTGATAAATTTTGATTCCATACATTTAAAAACAAATACTTTTTCTCTTGTATTTTATGATGTGTTTTTGAGTTAAAAGAAAATAATAATAGTGATAATAATAATGGTGATAATAATGTGAATGTCAGAGATCCGTTTCCTTTTTGTTTTGTTGGGTGCCTAACACCCCTTTGACTCCACTTATGTGGTTAAACTTTGTGTGTTGTTTTTAAAAAAAAAAAAAAGCTAGTTTAAACTCTCTTTTTGAGCTACTTCTGTGTGTATTTATTAATGTGGATCTCATAAGCAATTGTATAGTTGTAGTATAATTTTGAGAAAAATTTCTCGAACAGATGTGGAGTTCTACATTACATTTGAGTATTATAGGTGTTTTTTATATTTTTGATATGTTAATAACTGATATTGTAATGAACATTGTTGACACATGATGAAGATAACCTAACTTTGATGGATTTAGATACCTACCTAAATTTCGTAGTTAATTATATTTATTTAGAGAACTTTTGATGTTAGTTTGCCTTCCACAAATTACCATCTGAATTATTTTAAAAGAATATTTATTAAAAGGAATGTTGATGTGCTTAAGTTAAAGAAAAATTTTGTCAATGTTGGGGCTAACATGAAATGTCACAGGTTACCCCTAATTTTGTCAAGTGTGCTGATGATCTGAGTTATATTATTTTTGTTGACACCGGAGAACCCTTTTTCTAGCACAAGGGGTAGTACCTCCCCCAGAGGGATGAGCCTCTTGCTGTCGTTGCACCAAGGCACCCTCGTGATCACTGACAATCTTTCACGTTAGATATCACAGAGGATAGCCCATTTCACCTCCAGGTTTGTCACTTATGTCATGATAGGTACCAATGCTTTTAGAATTTGACTATTTTGAAGTGAAACTAGTGACGATGTTAAAGCACTCAATGTTTTGAATATTACCTAATATGAAGCTGATGTCCATTTACTTAATTAAGAAGTTATAACAAGTTATTTTGAGTTGTTTAATATATGATCTTACATATTGTTAAAAAACTTGACAGGTATCTAAATTCTATGATGTAATTGAAGTAACACTTTCAGAATAATATAACAAATCAATTTTATAATTATTAAGGTGAATTTTGAATTTTATAATATTTAATTTAATGTCATGATGCATTCTTTTCCTCGGTTGAGTTGTTCTTGTTTTGTTTTTATTTTTCTAAATTTTTTAAAAATTGTCGGGTTGTGATGGCCACACAACTCGAAACTTTTTTTTTCATTCGGCAAAATTTTTATTTTTGGATCTTGGGGTTTTCCTTTGAGAGCAACTACAGTTGAGAAACTGAATCCATTTATCTACATTTGTTCATCCACAAAAATTTTCTTTTGAAGGAATTTGGAGGAATTTGTTTTAACCTCCTTTCCAACTTTATAGTCAGCATTCCTCAGCAAACGTGAGGATACACGGTTGTTTGAGAGAGATGTGATTTGTGTATAAGAAGTAAGGTATGTTAAAGGTATTAAATGTGTATTGCTATTGAAACGAATTTTGATGTAATGAAGTTGTTTTATTAATGTAACAGTACTTTGAAGAAAAAGAAGAGATATTGATATGAAATTAATGTAAAAATTTATAATATTGTAATTTTGCATGAATAGAGAATTGTTATTGTTGTGAAAACATCAGCGTAGAACTGGTTCGGAAGCAGCGTACTTGAAACTAGACGGAACCGGTTTTATTTCACTCCTGATCGCCTAATCGGAGATTCTCCAGGTCTTCCTACAAAGTTTTAAAAGAACGTTGGCAACAAAAAAGGTGTGAAAATTTCTCCTGCGGAAGGACATTATAAAAGGTGACTCCTCGAATGTTCTCGGGGCAAGCTGACGTCTTTGTTCTTGCGGAGACGGTGGTCTGAAGCACGTGGTTGCGCGTGTAATAAAGTGTGACTCAACAGGTCTACGGAAGATTTACAGAAATACGGAGTTGTCCGATGGTTCCTGGTTCCTTTGCTGAGAATTGTATTTTCCAAGAGCACATAGTATTCGTACTAACAATTGTGCTGACCTCAACATGCGTGGTGTAAATGGTGATGCACCACGTGCAAAATAATTTTTTATGCTCTCCTAACTTGTCTTAAATAAAGTGTGGTAAGTGAATTCCAGTTTTATTCTTTTATTTTTTTGCAATGTGCTGATCTGATATAATCACGGCCACAACAAAATATTCTTTACATTGGTACCAATATAGTGGTTTGGAGCTGCAATTTTCGTGCTGATGCTTCGTGCAGAAACCAATGACAACGATTGCCGTCGCAGAGTTCCAGTCGGGATACCATTCGACCTACATGATGTTTCGACTTCAATTGTGTGGATTAACAACGCTTTGCCTACTGTTTGCTGCATTGTGTATTCGGAGTCTCCAATTGTGCCAACACCGTTGCGCGGCGAGGATAACTTTGCCGTTCCGATTTTCATCAGTCGTCGAATCATCGCGCTCACGAGTTGTTCTTCAATTTTTTTCTCCCAGAGAGAGTCATCGTGGGTGTGTCGCAGTGAGTTTTGTTCTCTCTGCGCTGTGTTTCGCCACAAGACCTCGAAACGAGGAAGTTATGTAATTTTTTTTTTCTCCCGAGTCTGCAACCAGCGTGAGTTATGTTTTTAAAGACAGCGGTGCGTGGTTTGTGAATTTGCTAAGCAACGGGAATTCTGTCAGATCTGCGTTTTAAAACAAAACGATAACGCCATGGTTTTCGGTCATCTAAAGCAGAGGCGACTTTTTATCAAACATCATCCGGAGAACAGAAGAAGATTTTGTGTAAAAATAAAAAAAATCGTGCAGAAAAAGTAAAATTTTTTTTAGTTTGACAGGATAAATAAAGTCCGGTAAGCTCCGTTTTATTAAACTTTTATGTGAAATGAGTTAAGCTTGGTTTTCGAAAGAACTGTTTGATTAAAACGATAATGTGTGTATTGATTATAATACTGTGTCAGAATATTAAATACGATATGGGTTTTTTGAGGAATATTATTTTTGATGAGATTAGTTTTATGTTATTGAATTCAGTATTTTTGTATTTTTGAAACCCATACAATTTTATACGCATAGAGCTTCCCCACCCATTTTCACTGAAGAGTATGTTAAACTTTAGTTAACACTTGATTGGGTTATATAATGAATATTAACTGACACATTTTAAAAAAAGATCTGTGATAAGATATGTAAAATTTTCATATTTTTCTCAGCGGATTTAATGACTGCTGAAAAAATTTGTTGTTTTTGTGAAGGTTTTGTTGATTTGATAAGGATTTTGAGTTTGACAGACTTATTTCATGTTTCAAGAAAAATTAATTGATATTTAACCAACAATTCGTAATGTTTTAAAGTTATACTATTATGAAATTAAATTGTGTATCTATCTTGTTCTTGGGGAGGGGGGGGGGAAGCAAAGTAATGTACTAAATTAGGAGCAATTTTAAAATTTTTGCAGATTCTGATTTCCTGGTGCGACGATGGTCGTTTTTATCCCTTGTATATATTTTGTGTTTATTTGAGTGTTATGGAGTAGTATTTTAAGTTACATTTTGATAAATATCGTGTTAAATGTTTTTTTTAGTGTATATTTTTGGTCAACCGGCAAGCTTAATGAGGAGGGCCTCTGATTGTTAAGTGTATATTACTATATCGAAATAATAATTTTAAAAAATGAGGTGTGGAATTTGCATTAATGTAAGATGTGAAAGTTACGAAATATTTTGGCCTTGAAATTGGTAAGATTTGGATAGCATATTGAAAAATGTGAATTTTTAACATGTTTTGTCAATAAATAATAAAATGATTAATGTTTTGACCTGGCATGAGCCTGTTTCACATGCCTCTTCATGTCATTAGGATTAGTTCTAAGTAAGTTATTGAGTGATCAGGAAAAGTGCGTAATAAGCATTGAGAAAAGAAACTGCTTTGATTAATCTAGATAATTTTGAAAGTTGATTACATACATTTTTAGATTCCAATTTACTGTTTCTCATATATTTTTAAAATTCAAATTGTGTGTTCTTGATTTTATTGATTGGGTTGGTAAAATTTTATGATGTGTCTTTTTTTTTGTATAAAGAAATAGCAATAATGTAAAGTTCAGAGATCCATTTCTTAAGTGATTTTACATGTTGGGTGCCTAACACCCTCTTGACTCCACATATGTGGTTAAACTTTATGTGTTGTTTATATAAGGAAAAAGAAAAAAAAGTTTAAACGCTCTTTTTTAAGCTACTTTGTGTATATTTTATCAATTTGGATCTCATAAAACAAGTGTAATATTATGATGTAATTTCGAAAAATATGTTTTTTGGGTTTTGTGCACAGATGAAGAGTGGTGTACAGCGTCTGATTTACAGAGTTGATATTTTTATTTTTGGTTGTACAGATTTGGACTTCTACATTTGTTAACAAGAACTGAGTGGTTACTATATTTACTTGTGATTGAGGTATTATTGTGTTTTTCTTTAATAAGATTTGATGATAATTGTGTTTTTAGTGATCTTTGTAATTTTGGAAATTTATATTGTGATGATTAATAGCTCGTCAATGACAATTGTGTCTCAAATGGAGACTTGTGTAAAATGTATCAGTACCTCGATTCAATCTGGCTAGGCGTGAATAGATAAAATTTTGGGTTAGGTTTAATTTAATTTGTGTTGACTGGGGAGACGTCCCTACTCAGCAATCTTTTTCGGTTGATAGTTATTTGGGATTTTGAAATATAATCTTAGTGTTTTCTCTTCTGAAGACTTGCCGGATGGAATTAGCTACTCCATTTGTGTGCGTGCCTTCAGGGGGACGGGGGGGAAAGTTGTCGGACTTAAGCGGGAACGAAATAATTATTCTAAATTTAAAGGGGGCTTAGTAATTAATTTATTGTCGTGGCGTAATTCGCCACTATTCTCATATCTTGGTTCGAAATACATCGAGAGAAATCGGGGAAATTCCCTTTGGATTGATTGACATCTGTGGCCACGCCTATGGTTCATCGCCAGTGTATGCGTCACAGAGATCATGTGGGCATGCGCGGTGGCTTTGGATGGCAGAAAAACAATAGCGTTTAATCAGACGGCGGGAAATTCTTGATGGAGATAGTCACCCATCTCACGGGAGCTTGATGACTCTTGGATTTAATTTATCAGATTGAATCAGGTAGCTTAAGATTTTGGAAATAAACGATGTTCGATATATTAATTGTAGTTCTTTTCCACCGGCCTTTTAATTCATTGACTGCCATAACTTTAATAATTAAGTAAAGATATATCAAGAAGGAGTAAGTTTGGATTTAAGACGACGTACTGGGAAGGGTGTAGGTAGCGAGCTCGTCATATATATATATATATATATATATATATATATATATATATATATATATATATATATATATATATATATATATATATATATACATATATATATATATATATACATATATATATATATGTATATACATATATATATATATGTATATACATATATATATATATGTATATACATATATATATATATATGTATATACATATATATATATATGTATATATATATATATATATATATATATATATATATATATATATATATATATATATATATATATATATATATATATATATATATATATATATATATATATATATATATATATATATATATATAGTATATGTATGTGTGTGTGTGTCAAAGTTCTAAAATTACCACCGGATGGAAAGATTTGTCTGAAGTATCAAAAAGCATTAAATTGATATATATGTTTCGAATAATTTGTAATATTTAATTGTTTAATATGTTAGAATAACATTTTGAAGCTAATGTAAGACTAAAAAACATTCATGAACAATATGCACAATTTTACTATGATTTGTTTACTCGATCATATATGGACTGCTCAGAGTTATAGTGAACAAAGTTCATGCGAGTCACTTTTGAGAAAACTGATATCAAAGTTGTAAGCTTGTAATTTCTTAACCATTGACTTTTGTTTGCTTTTCTGCTTTAATAATATAATGTGATGTTTTATTTAAACTATTTTATTCATATTCTCATACTAAATGCAGCTATTTTTAAGCCACCACACAGATTCTGAGTGGAAATTCGACTTGGTCCACTTCCCCTTTGAATCTTTATGCTTTGCTGCTTTTTATCATTAAAAATACTTATGTAAGCAGATACATTCAGCAAAGAAAGGGTCATTTTTACATTTCTATTTTGCCCAATGTACAAATCTGAGCTTAATATTACTTGTTTGTAAGTTCGTGCATTTTCTGTTATATACTTGCAAACACAAGGTGATACATTCTTGGGCTGCCTCGTCCCAAAATACATGTAGCCGGTGGATACCAAAATTATAAACGTACATATTTCTTTTGAAGTATCCTATAGAGGTTGAATTTTAGAAAAGGCAATGTCTTTTGAAGACCAAATATACAAATATGAGTCTCATTCTAAGCTGAGTTACTCTCATACTAAATAACTTCACTTGCTCTGTCTGAACGAACTAAATGCAGTTCCTTCTCCACTTCAAGTGGTTTTTTTCAGAGTCCTGTTCACGTTTTCTTTTGTGCATAAGCTTACACACATCCTGTAAGTATCCTTGGGAGGAACCTTAAAGTGTAAATTGATGTTTTTGGGGAAAAAACTGATAATACTTTATCTTTTTCATTGACTGTTGTCATCAGCACACTTCGCAACATAGAGATCATAAATTTTCTTTAATGTTAGGTGAGGATGCAGAACTTTTTTATTGGCATTATATTTTCGTCAGTAGTAACTATAGTAGCAAGGGAAATATTTGATGTTGGCAACGACATCAGAATCATTAATTTTGTTTGAAGTTGCCTTACCCCTACTGTCAAACACTCCAAACCCCTCCATTTTACTGAGCCGTCTAAGCAATCTTTCCTAACTAAATCTAAATATTCTTTGGAAAAACTTCGTGAAAAATCTCACATTCTCGGCTTTATCTCGGATAAAATATAGAAATAATCTTTTAGCTGAACCACTGCCAACCCTAGGACATGATCTCATCGTCTTTGGGCTCTGCATGTACCCATTCAAGAAAATGTCCTGTTTAGAAGTGTGACTCTGAAGTAAGTTCAGGGCCAGTGAAATAAATTAATCACAGAATACACATACTATAGCATGTGCTTGTTCAGAACTGATAGAATAGTCTTTGTCTACTATATAGGAGCTGTGAAAGGGAACCTGTTATTCAGTGGTACGTTGATCTCATGAACTCTGATGATTAAAAATTATATGACGATCATGGTTCCCTATTGCATTGAAAAGTTTAATGTTTTTACACTATATTATGGCAGTGTTAATATGAAATGGCCAAAAAATGGACTTGGTTCACGTGAACTCTGAAACCTAAATATGTAAATAAAAATATCTGTTCGAAGAGCGATAAACACAAATGTTTATTTTAAAGCAATATAGTACAAAATTTTAAAGACAAAAGGGTTAAAGATTCACTGGTATGAATAATTGTAGTGAAACGTATTTTAAGATGGGGCAAAGAAGTGGACTTTAGAAGAAATATTTTTCAACCAAACTCGCTAATGCAAATACGAGCCAATATTTCATTCAACCGGGGTACTCATACAAACGTGATTATAAAATATAACATAATAAAGTCACAATTTTTTTAAATTTGATGCAGAAAAGGAGCTAATTAGATTTCTTTTTACCTTTCCATTGTCCTTTTTTTCCATCCTTTGGATCTCAAGGCATAAAAAATTGTTTTTCCTCTTCTTTTCTTTAAACTTTTTATGCATTCCAAAGCCATTGATTATGCCAGAGGCAATTCCTTTTTTTACGGTCGTTGCATCGTTCATTTTATTATGATGTGTCATTGCTTGTTTCACTTTAGCAACAGTGTAGAGTTAGTTTGTCCCAGGTCCCCATACCTTATGTAGCCAGATAAGTAATTTTCAAACTCTATATTACTTATTTCCTGCCTTTTACCTTAAGTACAAGGGAGTTCAATTGTATTGTGGCTTTCATGATATAGTAATACAAGATTATACTGTTAAAAAGTATTTCCCCAGCAAGAGGTGAATAAAGTCCTGAAGGAAACGTTATCTTATAACAAAGCTTTATATAATTTGAGGAATATTGGGAGGTAGACCGGTGTGACAAAGTGAACAAATGCGTCTACAACATTTTCCTAAGAAAATGCGTCTCATTTCTCTATCCCAAAACTCAAAGAGTCTTATTTTTATTATTATAAGTCAAATCACTGGAAATGGGCAGCCGACAGAGCAATCGGTTTTACTAAATTGGTGAAATACAAATAAAATCTTAATGCCCTAAAATAATAAAATTTTACTTCTTGGAATCCCGAAAACGTTCTTTTATTTTTTACCATGTTTTTCGCTATCTTGTTTGTTTGTGTCTTTGTGTGTTTGTGTGTTTGTCCAGTATAAATCTTGCAATCGATGTTTCACTAACTTCCCGACTAGCTAGACATTTGAAACTTTTACAATAGCTCAGAACACCATGACAATGCATTCTTTTAATACTTTTAGTCGAAAAGATCCGCGAGGTGGCACTTCGATGAAATTCAATGCTTGCACTTTTGCGTAACGGCGTTTGACGATTTTGAAAACAGAATACATGTGAATTTAATTTGTTTACAAAAATATTGTGCGAAAAATTTTAAAAACATAAAAATCAAAGTTTATAAAGCCTGTGGATAGTGGAAACGACTAAAAAGTGATTAAAATTAAATAAAAGAAAGTGAAATAGAATAATTAAGTGAAGGTTTGTTCAATTAAGAGAGAATTGTCTAGTTTATATGATTCAACAGAAAGTTTAAAAACGTGCTATATAAAAAGTTCTTTTTGTCTTGTAATTATTCCCTTCAGATGCCGTGAAGCAAAGACGTTCAGGAACGAAATAATGTTTGTGTATAGAAGGTACATCACCATATCCAATTTTATTTTAGAGATGGTAATTTGGCAAAAATTTCAACATAAAACGTTTTGAGGAAGTTAGAAAACGGAAAAAGTTTTGATAATTTTTTTATAAATAAATAATTAAATTTAATGATGTTTATTTTTTATTACTATTATAATACGCGTTTTATAAATATACAACAACGCATAACATAATTGCTCGAAATTTTTCATTACAACTCTTGGTTCAATAAAAATATTCTTTATTAAAGTAATTATTTTTTATTTCGTATAAAAAGTGAAAAAAATTTAGTACTATAAAATTCTTCAAGAATTCCCCAAATTTATTTTCAAAAAATTATCCCAGAAAACTATTATCTGTTTATTTTCTGTAGTTAGACATTATTAAATGTGAATTAATAGTAATGAGAAAACAGGATTGAAAGAAAATTAGTTATTTTTTTTTCTACAAAGCTTCTTTCTATATTTATTTAGTTATGTAAAATTTTTAATTATCCCCCGTACTTTTTTCGGAATGTGCTGTTTTACAAGTTTTGTTTAAGGTAAATATTTTGCCTCTATGTCTGCATTCTTTTTCAATTCTTACTTTAAAAATAGTTTGACATAAAAAAATCTACCTTTTATTTAAAGGTTGAACAACGCAAAAGTGTTTTAAATTGCATAATATACATGCAGCAGGGATTTTTTAGTACGGTGCCGGAATGTTTTATATTGTACATTGCTTTGAATTCAATTTTGTTATGCAAAGAAATTGTTACAAGAGTTTTTCGATTTAAATCATTCTATATTTATACCATGTATTTCATTAAAATTATTTCTTAATTCATCGGGATTTGCATTCTTCTCCGAGCTTCGTTACCGATTTCAGTCTGACTCTTAAAACTATTTTTCCATCGTGGTTATTTTGTACAATTTGCAGGAACTAAAAATACACTCATGGACAAAAAAATTAGCGCACCAAGAAATAATTGCGGGATTGTAACGAAACTTGCAATGAAGGTACATGTCCCAGAGATATGCAAATGATTAGAAATGCAGCGTGATTGCGCATTACGTATAGCCGGTAGAGGGCGTTGAACATCGTACTCTGTGGAGTATAAAACAGGTAACCAAAGCTTGTTTGAGTCTGCTGAATTATTTACAAAGGAAGAACTGAGATAGACATGCCATTACGCCGTGTTCGAAGGCAATATAAGCAGTTGTCGCAGTTTGAGAAGGGGAGAATCGTCGGGATGATGGAAGCTGGGTGGTCAGCTAGGCGAGTAGCTCGTCAATTAGGCCGCTCTGATTGTGTTGTGAAGAGGTGTTGGGACCGGTGGACCCGAGAGATGTCATGTACACGAAGACTAGGCTCAGGATGCCCTCGACAGACCAGTCGTCGAGAAGACCGCCACATCGTAAGAAATGCACGCGTACAGCCAACTGCTTAATCGGCCGCCATCCAGGCACAGGTAGCACCTTCACTAGGGGCCTCTGTGACTTCTCGAACCATACGAAGGGCCTGGCTAAAGGACAGTTGGTATCGCGGCACCCATTACGTGTGCTGCCCTTGACGCCCACCCATCGACGCCTCCGTTTGGAGTTTTGCCGAGCACGAGGAAACTGGACTGCAGCGGAATGGAACCAGGTCTTCTTTAGCGACGAATCCAGATTAAATCTCGGCAGTGATGACAATCGTGTTCGTGTGTGGAGAGCCCGTGGTGAACGCTTCAATCCTGCCTTTGCCGTACAGCGACACATCGCTCCCACAGCTGGTGTGATGGTATGGGGTGCCATTGCCTACAATACACGGTCACCCCTAGTATTGTTCCGTGGCACAATGACAGTCCAGCGGTATGTTCATGAAATCCTGCAACCACATGTGTTGCCACTCATGCAACGGCTCCCAGGAGCCATTTTTCAACAAGACAATGCTCGGCCTCATACGGCAAGGGTGTCACAAGACTGTCTCCGCACTGTTACTAGCCTTCCTTGGCCTGCCCGATCCCCAGATTTGTCTCCAATCGAGCATATCTGGGATCATTTAGGACGACGAGTTGGGCATCCCACGAGTTTGAACGAACTAGAGGCAAGGTTACAGCAAATATGGAACGAAATGTCTCAAGACATCATACAGAACTTGTATGACTCAATGCCCGATCGTATCGCATCGTGCATTCGCGCTAGAAGGGGTCCAACGGAGTATTAACTCCTCCGTTCTTTTGCCTTTTTCTCTGAAATAAATTATCCTTTTTCTTTGATTTTCTTATCATTTACTTATATCAAAGTAGTCATTACGTATGTAAAATTTCGTTTCATTTTGACGACTCCTTCTTGGTTCGCTAATTTTTTTGTCCATGAGTGTATCATTGATCCAAAATAATCTCGTAGCAGCAGACTGCAACCTTCATCGTTTAATATTTTTATTGAATTACTTTTTGTTCTTTTAATACATTATAAACGTGTAAATTCAGAGCATTCTCTATGAAGCACTGTTTTCTTGAATGATATAACTTAAAACATTCTGCAATGCATTGGTCCAAAATAATTGTAGCAGTGAAAGTTATAAAATTGATTAAATATTGGGAGTTATTAGATATAATACTTATTATTAATGATGGTTATGATTTTAAATTCATTGCTTAAGGATTGTGGTTAGTACATTGATTGATTGTGATTCCCAAATAATGGAAACAACTCTGGTTTATATTGACAAATTAATTTATTGATTATTAACACACATAAATAATACGCTACAAGTTACTAATTATTTCCTCCGGCATTTACACATTATTCACAACTTCTTTACTACTAACTTAATTCTTTACGACACCTATATTTAACTCATTCAATTATTATGACAATATTCCGTACTTCATCTACACATATTACTCTCAACTTCATTCCTACTAAATTAATTCACCACAACACCTATATTTAATTCATTCAATTATCATTACAATCCTTCGTACTTCATCTACACATATTACTCTCAATTTCATTACTACGACACATATATTTAACTCATTCAATTATTATGACAATCGTTCGTACTTCATCTACAACTCTCAACTTCATTGCTACGACACATATATTTACTTCATTCAATTATTATGACAATCTTTCGTACTGCATCTACACATATTACTCTTAACTTCATTACTACTAAATTAATTCATATATATAAGCATAACATCATATTAAATTGTTTGTACGAATTATCGGTCAATTCATTAACATCTTATATTCAAACACTATACTCATCGCCCTCTATATTAATTATTATGGCTACACACTGAGAAGCAATGATAGCAATATAAAAAAGAAACGCAAAGTCGGTACCTCGGAAGATGACTTCTGAATCACTATGGGCAGCTGGCACTCGTAATGATGAACTTCGTCGTATTTATCATCACACGGAACTAGGGCGCTTTCTCGTCTGGTATAAGGCTCCGTACGTCATTGCAGACACTCTACGCTCATCGTCGGTTCTCTAACTCCATCACTCCTTGCAGACTCTCGGCACGGGATACTGGTCGCTCGACAACTTGTATCTCCAAACTTCTAATTCACTCTCCTCATAGGTATATGTGCCTTGACACCACTTCTATATCTAAAAAAACTTCTGATTAACTCTGACTTCTTAGGTTATCTCTGCCTTCACACTATTTCTCATTTCCTATTTTTTTCTTATTAATTTCTCCGCCTCTTATAATTTCCATTGGTCATATTATTATCATGCCATCGCCATTCGTCCGTGGCTGCCTCTTCTCAATCCTCTTTTTACCAATGCGCATCGAGGGCGGGATTTATAAATTCTCCCTTCAAATTTAACATTTTCCCCATGCTTCGGCTTCCAGCAGCTGGCCTGTTTTATAGCCATCATAAAATTTCTTTTCTTCTCTTCGTGCAACTCATTCTCTTCAACTTTTATCTTCTATTTCTTGCTACAAACACAATCTCTAAATTTCGTTTCGGTATATTGCTGGCTTTCTTCCCTTCTCTTTCATTGCCCGCCATTTGCCATGTTTCTTTTCTTGCATTTAACAATTATTTTACTTTGTCCTGTACTTTTCAATGCTCCTGCCACTGGCCGTGACACTACTGTCATGTCCCTATGACAATAATCTAGTAGCAGCAGACTGCAATCTTCATCGTTTAATATTTTTATTGAATTACTTTTTGTTGTTTTAATATATTATAAACGTGTAAATTCAGAGCATTTTCTATGAAGCACAGTTTTCTTGAATGATATAACTTAAAACATTCTGGAATACATTGGTCCAAAATAATCTCGTAGCAGCAGACTGCAACCTTCATCGTTTAATATTTTTATTGAATTACTTTTTTTTGTTTTAATACATTATAAACGTGTAAATTTAGAGCGTTCTCTATGAAGCACAATTTTCTTGAATGATATAACTTAAATCATTCTACGATGCATTGGTCCAAAATAACCTCGTAGCAGCAGACTGCAACCTTAATCGTTTAATATTTTTATTGAATTACTTTTTGTTGTTTTAATCTATATATATATAAAACAGTTCCGTAACTGACTGACTCACTGACTGACTGATTGACTGACTGAAATACAACGCGCAGACCAAACTGCTGGATCTAAAGGGCTGAAATTTTGCATGGCGATTCTTCTTATAGTGTAGGGGAGCACTAAGAAAGATTTTTGAAAAATTATTCTTATATTTTTTCAAATTAAATTTTTAAGCTGTTTTAGTAACTTTTTTTAATTTTGCATTTAAAATAATAATTTGATGGTTATAAAATTTATATCACGAGAAAGATCATAAAAAATCCTTTAAAATGCAATCCTTTTCGAATCTTTACATCCATGTTCTGATTTTTGGTGAATTTTTAGAGATTAAATTTTAGAATTTAATTTTATTAAATGCTGATCACGTGATTTCCTTTTCTGGTGCTTTAAATTAATTTATCGTCACGTCCATAACAATGAAATAGACAAAAAAATAATTTTTTCCTTGCTGATGCGGCAGACAATTGGACATTATCCAAAAAAATATTAAAATACAGTAAAAGATATGTTCCTCAAACTGTATTATACTAACTGTACTATATTCTTTAGTATGTCCTACTAGATTTAATTTGAATATTTTCTACTACATTATTGTTTAAAAAATATCCCTAAGGATTTTTTTATAAATATATATATTTTTTTACATCAATTGTATACATTGATCGTCGTATTTATTATACATATACATACATACATACATATATATATATATATATATATATATATATATATATATATATATTATTTTTTCTTGGTATTAATTGCATACATTGACTGTTGTATTTAATTTGAATGTTCTCCGTAACGAAGTGCGGGTTTCCAGCTAGTACAATATAAACGTGTAAATTCAGAGCATTCTCTATGAAGCACAGTTTTCTAGAATGGTATAATTTAAATCATTCTGCGATGAATGAATTTCGATGTGTGCTGTTATTGCTGTTGTTGTTGTTGTCGTGTCTAGAAATGGTGCAGAAGAAAAAATGAGAAGAAAGATGATAGAAGAAAGAAGAAACAAACAAAAAAAGAATTTGCACTATCCATAGAAGAGGGGTGTCAGGGCCTCGAAAGAGGTTGGCCTTCTACCTATTGGTCCGCGGAAAGTATTTTATTTCCCTTCTACCACTCAACAGAAATTCCAGTAGAGGAATTCTCCGATCCGACACCTGGGGACGAGCTCTCTAGGGGTTACAGGCTGCCCCGAGGGTAATATTGTGTTACATAATTAATAAGATTCAGAAGGTAAAATCAATCTTTTTATCTAAGCACATGTGGAAATAATACTGATAATATTATTATTACTTAAAATGGCACCAATTTTATTATTATAGTAAAAAGCTTGAAAACCTATTCGGATGTCAGTATTTGTTTAAATGTGCAAATTTTGGGTTACGATTTAGTGAAGCATGTAAAGGTGTATCTTTTAGTTGTTGCCTAAGGGTGTCAAAAATTATTTTAAATGTCAAAATGTTCAGACAGCTTCAGTATTATGAATTTCAGTATAAGATTTTTGAAAAATTCTTCTCTGATTTTTTAAATATAAATTTTTAAGCTGTTTTAGTAACTTTTTTGAGTTTGCATTTAAAACAATAATTTAAGGGTTATAAAATTTATATCACGAGAAAGATCATAAAAATTCCTTCAAAATGAGATCTTTTTAGAATCTTTACCTCTATTTTCTGATTTTTGGTGAATTTTTAAAGATTATTTTTTTCAATTTAATTTATTAAATGCTGATCATGAGATTTCTTTTTCTGGTACTTTAACAGTAGAACCGCCGGACTTTCGGTATACCTAGAACCGCGGAGCGGGTCATTTTGACCCTAGATTGTAAATCTATAAAATATGCACAAGCGCTTAATTTAGTTAACTAAAACTTTTTATTTTTTAAATAATTCAATCAATAATCAATATTTCTGAGAATTTACATTAAATAATTTATATAAATCAAGAGAAATTAACTTAATTTTTACAAAATCTTATTATTTAAAATTTTATATCCTTGAGTATAATAACATGTCTCTTTAACAAAATATGACATAAATTTCCTAATTTCAATGGAAAAACAGAGCATCTCTTTTCAATAAGTTTAGATATAATTTCAAAAAATGAAAATTTTTATCAGTTACTTATTAGTTTTACAGATTATAAAATGCAATTTACTGTATGCAATGTGAACAAAACTGAGTAATAAGTTTTGTTCATTTTCCACAAATGGGTGCTTTACATTTTGAACAGATATCTATAGTTTTATTTTCACATTTTGAACTGTGGCATCGGACTCGTTTCCACTTAATTTGTGGTTGTCCGTCGTTTTCATTGGTTGCTTCACACTTTCTTTTTGCCACCTTTTTTGTCGGGAGAGAACAAACTTTTCTAGCAATTCTTCAACCAAGTCTCGGATGAATTGCCGTCTACTAATAGATTTTCTAATTACAGTTTTATACAAAACCAAGACATTGATTTTAGCAAGGTCCAAAATATTACAAAAAACCTGCACCGGCCACCTACGGGAAGCAGACTTGATTGTATATTTCCTTAGCATTTGGTCAATCACGTCCAGACCTTATTTAGTTGCGTTGTAGAAAGAAATTGTATCAGGTAGTATTTTTTGGGGTTATCTGCAATTTCTACGTTTGGATGGAGACTACTTAGCAACAAAACGTTTTTATCTTTTTTACCTTGATAAACAGTTAGCCTCTGCAAGCTTCAGTGTTGTGAAAAAGTTGTCCGTAGTAACATTTCTACCTTTGTTCTCATAAGGACTTATTAGTCGTAGCACTACATGTTCAGAAAGAGAAACATTGGAGGGACATTGGTTATATTTTTCAAGATACAGGAATGCATTTATCAGATATTTTGAGTCAACATCTGCAGCTGACCAGAACTTGATGACAAACTGATCTGGTTTGCTTGGCATGTATTGGGTAAAACTACACCTAGCTTTTGTAGGAAATAACTGTTCATCTACAGTTATATTAGGACCTGGTGTATAGTTAGTCTTGCAATTTTCAATGAAACGATTCCAGATATCCGAAATAAGGGCAAATTTGTCCGTCTCTAGACGCTTTGATCTTGTTGATTTTATGTCGAAGCGTAAAAATCTCATTATTTCACGAAATTGGTCTCTTGACATTGTATTTTGGAAATATGGTGGTCCTCAGTCCTTTGTCCACAAGCTATTCAGTTCAAGTCCTTTTGCACAATATATACCACGTGCATATAAAATTGATATAAAAGCATCTATTTCTTCTAATGCAATATTCCATTCTCTTTCATGAATCTGCCGGTGAGCTTCATCTTCAGTAGATTTATTTGTGTTTCAATATCCATTCATCTATACAAAGTCTCCAAGCACTTGAAGGACTGTTGTCGATAACATTGCATTTAGCATGTGTTGTTGGGACCCAACTTCTTTGAAAATATTACACTTTGTTTTTCTTCCTGTATAGCTTGTTCCTAATTGAGTGACATTCCAAACTGTCCCATCTTTTCCAACTTCATTATTTCCAACTTTGTATGTTATTGTCGATTTCTTTTTCAAATTTCTTTGCGTGTGTGTATCTTTTCTTGGAATATTTTATTTTTCTTTTTTATAAGAAAAATTATCATCATTTATTGTGATGAAAAGGACCAACGATTGTTAGAACATTGCGAGAGTCATCTTCACTTTCATTTTCTTCATCCGAATCCAAATTTTCTTCATTAGCAGGCAGGTATTTATCATCACTACTCAAAATCGAAACACTTTCATCAATATCTTCACCCTCTAAATCCTTTTCAGATAATTTTTTTAAATATTGTAAAGTTTCCTGAATAGTAAGAATACAGCGTCGTGACATCTTTTTTGTACATATAGTAATTACAGAATAAAAGCAACTTCAAAAAGTCCTCTAAATATTCGCTACAATTTTTCACTGCATTCGAACGTAGTTCGCTTTTCGAACCTAATATAATGACCTTGACTGAAAACTTTCACTATTCCCCCTTCTGGTACAGTCCATTTCGAGAATTCCAGGGTGGGATACAAGTACTTTACAGTTACTTCCGAGAAAATGCATCTGTTTTTCGTCATTTGTGCATTACATTTGTTACTGGTCAAATTGACCCGCTCCGCGGTTCTAGGTATAAGTGTTAATAATCGTAAAATTATTTATGTTACGAATTTTTAAATTTGGTAAATTGTTGTTCACCTTAAATAATTAAAAGTCATAAAAGGAATTTTTTTTTCAATCGGTACTTTTCGCGTGGTGATTAATTAAACATCGTTTTGGGTCGAATTGACCCGCTCCGCGGTTCTAGTGTTAAATAAATTTATCGTCACGTGCATCACAAACTAAATAGACAAAAAATATTTTTTTTTCTTGCTAAGGCGGCAGACGATTGGACATTATCCAAAAAAATATAAAAATGCAATAAAAGATATTATGTTCCTCAAACTGTACTATATTAACTGTACTATATTCTTTAGCATGTCCTATTACATTTAATTTGAATATTTTCTTCTACATTATTTTGTCTATAAAAATATCCGTTAATAATATCCGTAAATAAATGTATCGTCACGTGCATAACAACTAAATAGACAAAAAACAATATTTTTTCCTTCCTAATGCAGCAGACGATTGGCCATAATCAAAAAAATATTAAAATACAGTAAAATATATCATCCTCAAACTGTTTTTTTAACATCAAATGCATACATTGATCGTCGTACTTATTATATATATATATATATATATATATATATATATATATATATATATATATATATATATATATTGGGATTAATTGCATACATTGATAGTTGTATTTAATTTGAATGTACTCCGTAGCGAAGTGCGGGTTTTCAGCCAGCTAAAAATAAAATTTAAATGCAAAAAAAATATAATTATTTTTACTAAAAGACATGTTACTAGAGTTCTCCAAATGAATTAAGGACTGAGCTACACACACGCAGTAAACAGATAAACGAATGAAAAATAGCCAATTATGAGATCGTCTCGTGTGCTTTTTTCACTCTCCGAGGATGATAGGGAAAACTTTTTATTCGCAAGAATTGAGATTGCTTTTACTTTCCCGAAGTACCTCAAGGGAATAGAAAGGAGGCAACTTAATCAGTTTCACTTCTTATTTTTTACCCTTTAGGGACACATACCTAATCAATCTAGGTGAAAATATTACAAAACATTTCGAAACAACAATTATTCTCTACGAATGCGGACTATAAATAAGTTTTGAGTGAAAGGTAAATTAAGTTCACCAGTAATGTATGTTGAAAGATCGTGTTAATAAGAACTGACATTCATAACAGGATAATATACAGAGGAAGAGAAATTTGTAATGTTTAGATATGTCAAAACAAATTAATTTATTTGCGGTGTACATTTGAATAAGATTAATGTTTTTATTTTAAATATGTGGTCTTGTAAATTCCGAAGTGAAACACGGTAAAATGGTTCAATTATAGTTTATTAAAATATGAATTATGTTCAAACATTCCTTTCAAAGATAAATGTATACATAACTATTTCACGTAAACATTAAATTAAAATAGATATGTGTACATAACTACCGCCTGCTAGGTCTAAGATTATGGTCCCAGGTCTCTTAAAGTACAGACATCGTTCTGTGCAAGCCGATTCGAAAAACTCTCATTTTATTGAATTCCCCACCTCTGAAGTATACTGCTTAAGAATTTAGAAATATTTACTTCACATGTCTGTGGTCCTTTCTAAAAGTCATGCATATAATTTCTGAGTGGATCCAAATCATACCGTATTTACACGTGTTTAGGCCACACTTTTATTCCATAAAAAAGTTGGTAAAAATGGGATGCGGCTTATACACGGAATTTTAGAATTGAATCCAGTAAACACCCTTTAGCTTAGAACACTTTACTACCATAAAACATTAGTATCTATATACCTTACTACTTATTACACCGTATCATGCCCACGGAAATCAAATGTATTGTAAATATTGTTTGCATATATTATGTCTTAGGACTATTTAACGAAACTGTTTAAGTTTCCAAGAGTTTGTCTTCGTGCGAAATAATTCCTGATTGCACTAGTATATATATAATCATCTTTTTTACACCGTAGTTTCACCACCATCAGCTAAGGCTGTATCTGATATTGTTAGGCGAGCATTGAACTCTAAGGAATGTACGACATTGCTAAATTTCGCAGAACGACGCTACTTTGAGTCTACAACGAAATTCAGAAAAAAATAATTCGCGAAACGTTGTTTCAAAATTTAGGTGCGGCTTATACACGCACGCGGCCTGCTCACAAGTAAATACGGTACTTGAAATATTCAGGTTAGGATCCATGTTTAAGTAGTTTTCAGTATCCTTACAGTAGCTATGCTTTCAATTCACGAATGAACATATTTTGAGATTTTAAAGAGCTCCATATTTTCTTTCTTGAAGATTTTCAACTTGATCAGAATTATTTTCTTTTCTTAGCATTGTAAAGAGTCGGAATGTGAAAACAACAGAAACCTAAATTGTTAAGGGGCCACCCAGCTTGCGTGGACAAGCAAATTTACAGTCCCGACATTTTTATAACGCCAGATTTACGGTACCATAAAAAACGTAGAAATTAAGTTGTCAACGGCCGTATATCTGAGGTCGGAGGTCGAGCAGGTGGGGCCGTCTGATGGGAAGTTTTACCAGACACAATCGGCGCCAGAACTTATGTAATTGCGAAAGGCAAGAGGCAAGAATAACCTATGAGAACTAATCTCATCCGCCCCCTCTATAAACAAGGGAGTGGCGAGCGAATAGGGACCGAGGAAGCGAGAACCAATGAGACGAGGATGGAGAAGAATATATACAAGATGATGAGACATTTGTAGAGAGAGCGCCATTAAAAAAAAGATGATAAAACAGTAAGCTGCCAACGGGCCGACGAGAGCCCTAACTTACGAAACGCAACAAAAAATAAGCTGCCACAGGGCTGAGAAGAGACCCACTGTATACTATTAGAAGAAAGACGCCGGTCCTACGCAACTACATAATACGTACGGATTGAACAGCGTTAGCTCCGGACGCGAAATAGAATAATCAGCGACGAGAAGTTGCAGAAGTAGCGATTGCCCATAGATGTCTACGTAGTGCCGAGGGAGAAGAGACGACACTACCATTAAGTTTAAGCCGATACCAGAGAGATACGCACCGTCGCTTAGCGAGTTGGACACCCAGACGACCACCCATCAGTGCTGATCGACCCGCATATCGGAAGAGAAGGCACCTATGCTGAGCAACATTGACCGTCCGCCAATGCTGACCGACCCGCATACTGTAAGAGAAGCTACCTGTGCTGAGCAACGTCCGAGGTGTCTTCATAAGTGATCTTCGACATAAAAGGACCCCGAACTCTTCAGTCCCAATAGAGTGAACTGGATTAATAGGGCGATGATACACCGCGACGCTACAGTGAACAAACTGTATCCACGAACTCTGTGAACACTGTGTGAACTTTGTGTACTACTATGGACCAGCGTTATCGGTGAATTCGATGTAGACGGCTGCGACAAATGGGTGAGCATTTTGTATAATATCAATTCACATACCGTCTCTTTACATAATCGCCTCTAACCCGCCAGGGCCGGCGACATCGTATGATTTAAAATATAGTGATCGGATAAGACTGTATATATATATATGTAAATTCCTAGCATTACTAATGTTTCAGCGTTATGCTCAGTGTTACAAGTTTGAATGTATATAGATATGTATAAATAAAGTGTATATATGTATATTCAGTATCATTCTTGAGAGTTGGGCCCATCTATTTAATTAATTAATTACCGCCCTATTGGCGAACTTACAACCAGTGTACGAGATATGATTTCAGCCGTAGTTAATAACAACAGGTCACGACCCTGTGTTATTACAAGCATCAACCAATAACGCTACCGGTGCTGAAAAAAACAACTACCCGGTAATATCACTAACAAAAAATAGGTATCTGGGATTTTTGCTGAATATTTTGAAATACTGCTCCATGTGTATACTTGTTGGGCTGCAAACAAGCCCATTTCCTATGTTAAGGTCTGTGATGTGACTGCACAGTCCTGCAAGGCCGGCCTGACAATATGTCTGTCCTCTCGGCCGTTGTTGGCGGGAGGCCTTTGAGATCCTGCATGGCGTTCAGTATGAACCTCCTGAACCCATTGATGTCATGTTCGCATGACAGTCGTAGTATTCCGACCAATGCGAGTAGCAATATGGCGGAACAATAAACCGCACTCGGGATAGGTCACGATCCTGTCTCTATCGAATTCCAACACGTGCTTGTAGCCGTTTCTCCTTCTTATACGAGGCATAATACGATTTCTCACAAATAACCAACATTCAAATGCGATTTCCGAATGAGAAACCAGCTATGTAACTTTTCTTTTATACACAGTTTGAGATGCCATGTCTCCATCCTGCTTCGTTCGATTGAGCTTAAATGCTAATTATTTGCATATCCCAGCATTTTCTTCCTTTCATGGGAATTTGACATTCGTATCATCCCTTCTTCTTGGTGTTACAGTTTTAATGGTAGCCAGCAGTGTATACCTGTATACTATACTTAGAAAAGTGAAGTTTTTTAATCCTTTATAAAATAAAATTTTAAACGAAATATTATGTATATGTTGATTATATATATATATATTAAGTCACGTATCAAAAATAAGTCGCATCAAATTTTAGGAATAATATTGCATTTTTAACTATATGAACTAAAATGCCATAAATAAACAGATTTTTTTATTAAGTTTTTACAGAACTTCATAGAATTTTTTTGACGTCAGAAACATTGTTATGCCTTTTTCCTTTTTTACGACATAGTTTACGTTTCAAACCATTTTAAACGAAATTTCATTAAACATTGTTGTTCATATTCATTGAACTGATGTTATTCCTTGAAGCCAATGAAGGCTTCTTTTTATAAAAAGTTTTTATGCATGCATAATTTTATTTCATCAGTTTTAGTTCCGAAATTTAAACATATTTATTTATGTACATATTTACTTAGTTTGCGGAGTGATTAATGAAATTTTGAAAATTATAAAAGTATCTCTAGGGAGCTGGCCCGAAAGGAATGTGGAATATAATGCGTAATGATAAATCAGTTAATTCCATTAAAAGTACTAAATTTCTATCAGAAGGCTTATTTAAATTTCCGTCCTGAGAAATATCCCCCCTTAAGTTCTGTCCCAGAACGTTAGGAGAACAGGAAATTCTGACATTATAAAATCAATATTTGAAATGGAAAGAATATTTCCTCCATATACCACGTTGCGAAAAGGTTTTAAATGAGTCGATAAATTTGCAGTAGTCATAAAAGGACAGAAATAAATTTGCAGAGGAGCCAGACTCGAAAAATATGAAACGTTACATAACGATGCAATTTACTGCTCATTCAGAGAATTTAAAGCCAGAGAAATATCGTTTATTTCCGTCACGTGCATTGATCAAAAACTCTTTTTTAAAAAAGATGATGAGATTGCAAAGATTTGGGAATTTTCGTCTCGCGGTCGAATATTATATAAAAGAATATAATCCCCTTAAGAATTTTCGAAAGTAGTAGGGAGACCTGGAATTCTTGAAATTTGTTTAGCAATTAAACAAATGCGTTTTGTCTTACAGAATTTTTATATAATTTCCCATCTTTTTTAGTTCGTGTAATTTTTCCAAGTGTCAAATAAGGAAAACTTTGAGAGCATTCAGGTTCTTTCAAAGAATATATATCCATCTTAAAATTATTATAAATTGATCTAGCCTGTATTTAGATTTCTTTTATTCAAGAGTTAATATTCTCTATATGTTTAAAAGTACAACTTCTGGAAGTGTTATGCTTGGCCAAAAACCTACGTATTGCAGTTTTGATACCAGATATATAACATAATCAACATTAATATATATAATAAACATATAAATATAACTTTCGTTTTAAATTTTATTTTACAAAGTATTAAAAAACTTCATGTTTCTAAGTATTGTTAAGTTAATAATATTTTGATGCCTTGAATAAATTATTTTTAAACTGCGGTTTACTACAAGAGATGATGTATTTGCTAAATAAAAATGTGTTTTAAGGTTTTAGGACTTTCCTCTTCTCTGCGTAGCATTTGAAAATTAAAACTTTAATTATAAGGTTGTATCTTGACTAATGTTTTCCCTTTTCCGATTTTAAAACAGAAAACTCGGTAAAATAGTGACTGAAAATTCACGTTTTTTAAAGAGCTCAAAAACAGCTGTTAATAATTATGAACCAAAAAAAGAAAAAAAAAGCCACTTTCCGGTTTCCTTCATTTAATTGTTTTTGTACTTTTATTACAATTTCTTGCTGAACTACAAATTATCATTTCTGACAATAAAAAATAGGGTAAGTGAAACATAAACATATTAATACTCGTATTTGCATATCTGTATCACAGTTCGAGTTGTCGTGTAGTTACTCTTTGATTTTTGTGGTCCTTTTATTTTATGGAAAGGTATCTAACTTCGTTCGGAGCAATTTTTTTTCAAAAAAAACTTCCCTTGGGAAATTTTCCGTCATATTTTCGTCGAAGTATAGCATTAAACTGAGAAATGATGAAAAAATATACCATAACTATGAAACTTTCACAAAACTGAAGAATTTTGGTTGAAACTGAGCAATTGTTTACATAAACGGCTCTAGCTCTGTCAAAATAAAAATGTGCATATAGCATTAATTTCTTTTTATCATTTGTACATAGGGCACTCGAGAGTGTAATGAACTAAAAAGTAATCGATATTTTGAGATCTGAGAAAAATACAGGGGATTTTATGCTATTATGATTTTGTGCTATTACATATAAAATTTCCGTAATTTCGCATGAGAATTTTTTTAAATGCAGCTATAAATCAACAGGTAATATACCCAAAGCTTAATATCTACTAGTTTATTACAATTTTATTATTACGAAACACGTATCTGAAAAATTTCATAGACGTATCATGATTACATTTTGAGCTATCACAATAGCCTTTTTGATGAAAAATTGAAGTTATCATTTGTATTGAAATTGATAGCTACTGCTCTTCCTAAAATCACTTAAAAATCGTTTCTAAGGATAGTACTGGAAAAATAAAAACGGATTTAGAAAAAGGAAATTATGAATTTTTTTTTTTTTTTAATCGGAATTTTCATCAAAATTGACGTTTCAGCTGATTTTTATTAGCAAGGTCAATGTTTGTCGTTCTTGCTTCTGACATACGTATTCGTTTTGTTTTAAGGGGACTCACTACCCTTAAATCTTTAAAACATTCGATTTTTTGAAAAAAAAATATATGTTAAAGCCTGAACAAAATAAAGCAAACTGCATGAAAATATTCCGCTTAGTTCCGGAGATATTGATATTCTAAATATTTAATAAGTTTTTGGTAAGAAAAATTTTAAACTCATTTTTCTGAAAATGAAATTTTGCATCATTCCGCAACTGATATCTAAAAAACTATGACACATAATTCCATAAAATTTTCATCACTGCCTAATCATGTTATTTTATTGCGTCTGAACTAGAATTATTGTAATCACTGCACATTTTGTTATTTTTTCAGGGGTAAATTAATGCAAAAATTTAAGGAAATTTTAAGTATATTTTGAGCAGTTTTAAAAAATTTAAAAACTATTTTAATGTTGAATGTTTTATGTTCAATTGTATTTTTAAATATTTATTTTAAATATAAAACAAGGTATATCTAAAGAATTTTTAAAAAATGTTATTTAAAATTATTTTGAGAGTTGAAAATTTGTTTATTAAAATAAATATTTCGATTTATCATATACATAAAATTTGGAAAAATTGGGAGTAAATTGAAATAGTTAAAAAGAGTCAAAAAGTAGGAAAATATGCCTTATTTCCTCGACTTAAGGGTCATGAGTCCCCTTAAATAATTTTTATTTAAAAATATTTCTATTCCACTAATTTTACATAATAAATATGTTAGCAGTTTCAGAATTTTAATATATTACTTAAAGTATGTTCGTATAACACGTTTTGTATCGCTTGTAATATTTTATATGACAGAAACATTTTATCAAACTCTCATATAAATGACAATAAATTAAAGAAAGGTTATAAATTTAAGTATTTTGCCCTGCAAAATGTTTGTCGTTGAGTAAAATGTAATCATTTCCTTGTCAAATATTTACTCTAACATCCAATGCAAATTTAACAAAATTTTCCCAACGTATAATGAGAAAGCAATTAAATGGTGACATGGAAAGAAAGAATGAAAATTTCGAACTTGCTAATTATTATTCCATAGAATGTTCAGTTAATTTTATGTGACAGGGAAAATAGCAGAAACCCTTCTAAGGGAAATATTTTTACCGTATTTCTCGTGTCGCATCTTGTTACATTTGGCAGAATTAATTTGGAACACAACTGACTTTTTCATTCAAATGTTATTCCCCAGAGTATAGTATCTGAGATTACGTGATCAATAAATAAATAAATATATATATATATATATATATGTATATAGTATATATATATATATATATATATATATATATATATATATATATATATATATATATATATATATATATATATATATATATATATATATATATATATATATATATATATATATATATATATATATATATATATATATATATATATATATATATATAAGCCAGTTTAAATTGTTTATTTAGTCTTTTGCATATCTAAATGCCGTAGTAATTTTCATTTACTGAGAAGGCATTGTACAAAAAAATTTCTTCGGAATGGAACAACGTTATAAAATTAAATTTTGTTGCAAATTAGGTAAATCTGCTACCGAAACTTTATAGATGATTGGAAGAGTATATAGTGATGAATCTTTATGAAGAACACAAGTGTATGAGTGGTACAACCACTTTAAATGTGGGCGAGAAAGCATTGAAGATGAGCCAAAGACAGGGCGTCCTTCAACTTCAAAGAATGATGAAAATGTGCAGAAAATTCGTTCTTTGGTAAAAGCTGATAGACGTGTAACAACTTAGCAACTTTCAAACATGCTTGGGATAATCAAAGAAATCTGTAGATTAATTTTAAATGAAAATCTCAAAATGAAAAAGTTGTGTGCTCGATTTGTGCCACGGATTTTGACAGAACAGCAAACAGAAGACGGGAAAGCTCGTTTTGAAAATTTTCTGACTACTGCGCAGTCGGATAACAATTTCTTAAAGTGTATTATAGCAGGAGATGGGACCTGGTGTTTACAATACGACCCACAAACAAAAAGACAAAGTGCACAGTGGAAAGGAACATATTCACCCATACAAAAAACAAACAAACAACAAAAAAAAGCACGGATGTAAAAATCAAAATACTAAGGTGGTGCTGATTGCATTTTTTGAGTAAAAAGGACTTATTCGCCATGAATTTTTTCCTGAAAATCAAGCAATTTATCAACATTTTTACAAGGAGGTACTTTTTCGATTAAGAAACAGGATACGGCTAGTTAGGAACTGTTTGATTCTGGGAAATGGTTTCTTTTACACGATAATACTAAGTCCCATACAGCAATTTCTGTAGAACAGCATCTTGCTAAGCTTTCAATTACAGTGATAGATCTCCCACCATATTCTCCCGACTTATCGCCAGCTGATCTTTTCCTTTCTCCGAAGCTTAAAATAGCCATGAAAGGACAGAGATTGACGTCTCGGATATTAAATCAAATGTTACGCGTATTTTGCGAACGGTTAGTTCCAACGCCTACAAACAGTGTTTCGATGACTTGAAGAAACGTTGGAAAATTTGTATAGACTTCTTTGGCGATTATTTTGAAGAAGATAAATATATTTGAAGGTGAGTAATATTTTTCTTATTTATAAAAACTTGTGCGGTTACTTTATGGGCGCACCTTGCATATTTATATATATATATATATATATATATATATATATATATATATGTGTGTGTGTGTGGGGGGGGGGTGCGTATGATTGTGCATTAAATTTTATTACGCACCTAAGCATTTTCATAAGCAGTTAGACAGTTCTAGTTCGTTATGTCAGTTTTTGTTGAGTATCCTACTTGTTCTCAATATTAATGGACCTGCATCCTTGCCTTTAATCGTGCGGTTGATTTCACCCATGAATTTCCTAGTTTAATATTTCCACAGTCAAATTTTTTCTCGAATTAAAAAAAAAAAATATTTGGGCCCACATATGTAGGGCACTCACTCCACTAGAATACTAGGCCTGCATCTGCATGACAATTTTTTTTCTCCCTATCTGGAGCACCCCGTGCATTTTTGTTCAGATGTCACTGACACGTGAAACCTGCAAATAAATATCGCATGTTGTGTCTCTTGTGTTTCTTGTAAAAGGGGACTTAAAGAATTGTTACCTATATTTGAATTAGGAGGACTGTTATTCTTATGTTGTTATTCTGAAGGAGGTTATACACACAAGGATCGACGGCGATCAAAGGGAAATTAACTAATTGGACTAAAATTTAACGGACGAATTCGGTGTTCAGTTTGAAATTCTGTTGGTCGTCTACATTAATAAACTTAAATCTTGTGTAGAAGTTCACCATTGCCGTATAAATAATTAGTATAACTGAATAAGTTCTAACGACAGACAATTACTGCTGTTCATACTATATCGGGAGTCTTAGTTACCAATAACGGGCAACGAAATTTATTTTCCTACTCGAAATGAAATTTCCAAGCTAGAAGTAAGAAGGTTTCACG
The DNA here is from genome assembly GCA_907164885.2 of Dolomedes plantarius. NCBI lineage: Eukaryota > Metazoa > Arthropoda > Arachnida > Araneae > Dolomedidae > Dolomedes > Dolomedes plantarius. Next base: position 147,419,614 of record OU015491.1, on the reverse strand, counting down.
CCGAACTGTAGATTCTGTAAGTATACAGAGAACGATGGCTAACGGAGTGTATTGTACTTCCTCTGATGTAACGTCCAGTCAGTGGGCCGTGGTAAATGCAAAGAAATGCGTACGGTGGTATTCGTTGCTATGTGTGCATTTATCGAAAAACATCGTTCGTAACCCTTCATTCGCCTACATTCGCTGTATGTGTATGTGCTTTTATATGTTTAATACTAAAAAAGTTAAATGTACTATTAAATATAGTGTGTCCGGTTTAAAAGTGTCCAAAATTCAAGGCTTTTATTTATGGAATTATCCATTAGAATTTTTAAAAAAATTAAATAGAAAGAACATCTCACCAAGATATAATATCAATAGATTTCTATGGGTGCACCTTTTGTAGCACGACCAACCAGGTAATCCGGTTCTCTTCATTTAACAAATTACTCAAGTTATTAGAATGGATGTTATTAGACTGACAATGGCCGAATGGCTAGGGCGCTGGCATTCGGTGAAATTCTCCCTGAGTTTGTGTGTTCGAATCCCACTCTTGGCATGGACAAACCCGTTCGGAATCGGCTTTAAGCAATATGTCCCGGTCTAATCAACCCTCGTGTATCAAAAATTGACCCTCGCGCTCCAAACCAAATCAAGTTGTTATCCGCCTTACTTGAATGATACGCTTCTTCAACTCATCCGCAGTTTCAATTTTTTGATTATACACAATTTTTTTTGTTTATACACAACATTTTTGTTTATACACTAATAACTTCTTATATGCTACGAAACACTTGGAGAGACCTGGATTACCGTTTAGACGTTTGTTGGGATACAAAAGATGCTCACATCGAAATCTACTAATATTAACACTTGGTGAGATGATCTTTCTATTTAAGTAATTTTTTAAAAATTCTAATTAGTAGTTCCGTAAAAATAAACCATAACTTTTGGATACTTTTCGCCCGGACACCCTGTATAACAAATGTGCAGTTTGATTGCTATTTCCATACTAAATATACCCTTCATCAGTTCTGCACAACTCGAAATGTAATGACGGCCATGTTACATTTTGGAAAGTTGCTGCGGACCACATGATAATAGAAGGGAAATTGAAAAACATTTTATCTAACGACATATAAATTACTGATTATTTTGAAAATTAAATAAATATTAATATTCATTGCTTCAACATCCTTTTAAATATAAATATAAAATTCTGTATTTTTTAGATTAAAATATTATACATCTTCAAAAAAGGCTTCGCTGGCTACAGATTGAGTGCTGGCATGTCGTATGTTGCACAGGCCTGCTCTTATAATTAAAATAACACTTAAAACAATTCTTTATGGTTAAAAATACACTCTAATTACAAAATATTTAATCTAATTGATCGTGGGGCCAATAAGTTAAATCTACCAGATAATTAAAAAAATTGGAAACAAAACTTTCAGTTCTGATAAAAATTTCCATTCCAAAATGTGTATTTTTCCTTCTTCTAGGTGCCTTAACTAAACAAATAGCTCGTTAAACGTTCCTATAAGTATTTTATCAAATAGCCGTTCTGATTACATTCCCCGAATTGCACTATCTAATTACACAATCTCTGTATTTTAAATTGCTTCCAGTATTCGCTACTAAATCTGTAGATATTATCAAAACATAACAGTAAATTAAAGTACACAAAAAGGATTACCGGAATATAAGAAACGGTATGTTTTCGGAAAATAAATTAAATAGTTAATTAAAGCATTACTCTGAAATCATCTGGGGAAATGCTGATTTCATTACTTTCTGGCTCGAAGGCTTAACCTCACATGCAGGAGCGAATATGCTTTTAATGACTTTAGGCATCCCCGCGAACGGGATGATGGGACGGACTTGACTCCGAGCTGATAACGTATAATAGGGAATATTTGATGGGCTATTAAATTTTGACTCAGCCTCGAGCTTAGAAGATTTTTAGGGAATATCTCGAAAATGCCCCCATTACATTAACTGGAATGATACGAGCTCTACGTACGAAGTGTGGATTAAAGACTTTAGAGAATATCTACAGAGGACTATTTTGCGTACAAATGCGTATCGTATACATTCCTTCCGCATAATTTTAAGGGCTTTAAGTCTGCTGATACCAGTGTATTAGTGGATTCCATTATATTCGTAGTATATTATATATGCAGAATATTAATGTATGCGGTGTATTATTATAGTGTGTTGTAATGTCACATAATGTACGTCTGAAAACGAAGGGATTACGGTCAGATAGCTAAAGATATATACACATCTTTAAAGGGATTAGATTCTCTGTCTGTTAACATATCGAATTCATGTAGCACTGAAGCGTTGCATTCTTAGCATCTGTGCTTATTGACTCGTTGAAATTTACATTTTGGGCGGGTTCACTTAATTGCTTACAGACTAAAGTGAATTGCGAATGAAATTAAATAAATAGTAGATGGAGTTATACAGATTATACAGGTAACATGAAATTCTCCCTGAGTTTGTAAGTGTACAGACATAAGAAACGAAAAATAGTTCGTAAGAATGTGTGCTTAGCTAGTAGCTGAAGATAACTGTTTAAAGTATGTAATGGTGCAACGTCTGCAGGCTTTTGGTTATTTCATTATTTAATTCACTTTTCCTGTTGTAATCGATTTTAATATTTCTTTTATAATAAAGTATCGTTGATATTCAGTTGAACATATTTTTTGTCATACCTCCGAACATTTGACGTTATGGGCATCCTCTGCGTAATCAGTAGCGATATGCATTCAGCATATACATTCTCATGCATTTGAAAATAGGAAATTAATAGCTTTTGGAACCTTTCTAATCCAATAGGAAATTCATATTACATGCCGATTCATCTATTTTGGAAGTGGGCTGTCTTGCACGTGGCGATAGAACAAAGACGTTAATCCTAAATTATCGGTCATTTTGAAAACGAGTTGTCTCAACCTTTCAAAAACTCATCTCCACTTGTTTCCAACTTTTCGGTCTCCCCCCCCCCCCAAGTTTAAAAAATATTAACAAATTATATTTTTGCCTCATGATTGATGCCTTATAAACATAATAAATACTAAATTTAGTCTAACTAATAATGCATGAAAGCAAATTATAGTTTTTTGCTGCTCATGGAAAATTTAAAAAAATGGAGAGGGCTCCTTTTCAAAATTATTCCGATTCAAATAAGGAACTGCTTTGAAATATATAAGGCTTACAGTTAAAATTACATCTTAAGTAATTATAATTTGTCCAATGGCTAATTTGTGTGCTTGTTGATTCAGAGCGACTTCAGTGATATGACCGTGAAGTATTTATTTGCGTACTAGGGACATAAAAGAAACTTTGGTGTGGGACAGGCGTATTCTTATGTTATAAAAAACTCTTAACAAGTTCATAAAACTGTGTAGAAAAACTGATAAATTTAAATTCCTATTTTTGGCTATTGGTACTTGAAAATGTTAAAGTCAATTATAAAAATTAGTGGTATTTCAGCGAAATTAAAAAATTTTGGTGCGTAAAAGTGATACAAAGAGTAATTATGGTAGGCATCTATATGCCAAAAAAAAATCAATATAACCAAAATCGTCGAGTGTTACTCTATACTACGCTGAATATTCTTTTTCATGTGTTTATTATCAGATTCATGTGTGATATGCACATGTAGATATATGATTATACTGTTCGGTTTATCAATAAGTTTATGCGATTATAGTTTATGCGATTATTTAATGGTTAAATACTAGCTTGTATCATTGAAGACGTTGGTGGGTTCGTTTCTTGCCCTTGCCATTGATAATGTTTAGAGAGAAAAAAGATGTGGAGATGTAGTAATATTATATCAAAAACACATGCTCTTCTTAAATCCCTCTCATTTAATATAAATCACTCTCTTTAATTACCACGTTTTTATTCACTTGCTTTCTTGTTTGTCCAGTACAAATCTTGCAATCGATTTTCAACTAACTTCCCGACTAGCTAGACATTTGAAACTTTTAGAATAGCTCAGAACACAATGACAATGCAATCTTTTAATACTTTTAGCCATCTTTAAGCAGAAAAATCCGCAAGGTGGCGCTTCGATCGAATTCAATGCTTGCACTTTTGCCTAACGGCGTTTGACAATTTTGAAAACAGAATATATGTGAATTTAGTTTATTTACAAAAATATTGTGCGAAAAATTAAAAAAAAATTATAAAAGTTAGCAGTTTATAAAGCCTGTGGATAGTGGAAACGACTAAAATGTGATTAAAATTAAATAAAAGAAAGTGAAAAATAATAAATAAGTGAAGGTTTGTGCAATTAAGAGAGAAAAGGAGAGAAAAATAAAAATAAATGCAAGTGAAAAATAATTAAATAAGAAAATATTAAAATTGTGATTTGGCGAAATAAGAGGCCTTTCTAGTAAGTTTGGAGCAGTCAAACTCTTTGATGCGCAGTTCTTCCAAGGTTCTAACTCGGCTTAATGCAACGTAAGCCTGTCCCTTGGCGAAGAGTTTTTTTTCGAGGTACAGAACAGCGTGGTTCACGGTACATCCTTGAATTTTGTGCAAAGTGAAGGCCAATCATTTTCTTTCAAGTTGATGGGATAATTCACCAAAAATATATTTAAAAAGTATTTATTAATACATAGAATTGTCAAGTTTATATGATTCATGAGAAAATTTGAAAACGTGGTATATAAAAAGTTCTTTTTATTTTGTAATTATTTATATATTTTCCCTTTACGCCACGCTTTTAAGCTGTTTCTCATGGTAAATCCACTCTTTATCTTTACAGTCCTTACACTGATTCTTCGAACTTCAGTTTCAGCTCGTTCGCAATTATAAATTGTCATATATAAAGGAAATTATACAAATCTTATTTGATATAAATTCAACATCATACCATGTAAGAATTAGGATTTTAGACGTAGAATTCTGTCAAAACAACTCTCTTAATTTCTGAAAGAAATGTGTAAGAAAACAACTTAATTAGGACATAACAAATAAAAGATTTATTACAACTCTACTTGTGCGTGTGGAGGGTTCATGGACAAAATTTGACAAATGAATGAATAATGCTTAGCGTCTAATAGATGTGAGTAACATGGTAATGTAACGTTAAATCTGAATTTTTTACCTCTCCGCTGTGACTTCCCAGACCTGCTTTTCTAATATTTAACCATTTCGCATTTAACCCATTTTGCATCTAACCATGGAGTTAATCTTTCTTCTTGTCTGAATTCCCTCGTCTGCATGACAGTTGATTCTTTCCATCCCAACACAGATTCTTCAAGTAGAAACTTTCTGTTTCTAACGCGTGTGAAACTTCTCGCTTGCTCATGCTGCATATAAATTGTTCATTTAGCCGCGTCCTTCCCACTGTGACCTTTTACTAGCCCACTTCTCTCGGTTAGGGCTAAGGAATATTAGTTCTAAGGAAATGGCAACAAGGAAATTAAAGAAAACTTAGAAATGAAAATAATAATAATGAAACATTTTAAAAAGTATTTTATTTTGTTTAACAAAGGAACGACATTCTAAAATTTAGTAAACAGTTTCAAGTTTTATGTAGAAACATTCTGTGATAGTTAGCTAATGTCTTTTACGTTGCCATTTTCCTATAGATTTGAGAGTATTATTTCATGGCATCTACTATTAATAAATTTATTGAATATTTTATTTCATTATGAAATATTGAATTTCCATTTTAATTAATTCTGTGCCTTCATTATTCTAATTTGTATTATTAAAAAAAAGCACTTTATTGTAATACTTTTTTCCCTCTCACAAATTCACATCGAATATATTAATGCATAAAGTGTAAAAAAAGAAAACCCATAACAGACAAACAAACAAACAAACAAAACATTCACATACTTCTATTTTTTATAAATGAATATTTTCTTTCATGAGTTCCGAAACTCAAATTAAGGAAAATTCAGATTGGGATTTCTCTAAATTCTGGCTAAAAAAAAACTAGTTAATTTATGATACTTTAATTTTTTGATAATACAATTATAATTTTAATGCTTCATCAGAGAATGGATAAAAAATAGAAAAAAAAATAACTAACACTATTATTGATTTATAAACAAGTTTTTCCTCTCGTTTAATGAAAAATATTCTCCCAAATTATAGTTGCTTCAAGTTTAGTGTAAATGGCTTTTTCTGGATCCTTCCAAATGAATTTCAAAGCCGGGATTTAGAACTAAGATTAAGTTATAATTTATCAAGTTAAGGTAAAATGCTTTAACAAACGCCTTCTAACGTATTATTATTCTCCAAAATTTATTGCGGTTAAGTTCCGGATAAAAATGTGAACTAGGGAAACAATATCTTCTACTTTCGTTGCTAATTATTCACGTTTTAAGTCTTTTAAGTTAAAATAATTTCCTTTAGCGAGAAATTTATAAGCCTAGAGGGATTTCCTTTACTTAAGTTTAAATAAATTATAAAAGCTACTTCGGTAGATTAGAATTATTTTTTGTCTCTTTGTTCATGATATACAAGAAATTTTTTTTTAATTAATCAAATTTTATAAACCAAACCTTCATTTAAATATTTATACAATGCTTTCTGTATAAAATTTACAAAAAAAATTGGAATTTTTAAATGGGTATTTAGTAAAGTTATCATTTTCTTCTATAAAATGGAATGCTAGCACGAACGAATAAAAAAACCCGAAATTCCGCATGACATGTTAGAATAACAAGTGATCGAGAAGATCAAAAAGACATTAAGTGCACAGAGAGGATGATACTGATTTAGCCAGTTAAAAAAAAAAATAAAAAAAATAAAAAAAAAATCTTGGGGGAGGCCTTTGTTCACAGTGTTTGACGTAAGCTTCATAAAAGACTTTTTTGCCAATAAACTGTAATAGTATATGTAGTTATTTTAGTGGTCGGAATGCATCGCTTTAAAGCTACTGTGCTATTTGTGATAAAAAGTCATTTTGTGTAACAAAAGAATATCTTTGTGTATTTTTGCAAGAGTTTCGAGTGATTAATCAGAATTACTCGCTTAGGACATCGTAACTGTGACATGGGAAAAACAGTTAAATGACGAGAAAGTAAGATAGCCATACATATGGATCTGCCAAGAATAACTTCAAAAACAAAACAAAAATGTGCTAATCTCAAGAGGGAAAAAAATATCTCAACAATCACGTCAGACTGAAATCTCTACGCTGATGCTTACTCCATCTTATCACCGATCTTCTCTCTCATTTTACGCTATCTTCATGACATGAACATGGCCAAACGTATCGTCTGAAAATGTGTATAAATGGAAAGGTTTTCTTCCTTTGCTCGAACGGTATTTAGAGTGAGACATTTGTGAATTGCGGATGAGTAGTAAAGGGAAGAAAATAAACAAAATGAAATAGTAGTAACAAAAATAATGTAGAAAATTGCTTGGATGGGAGATTTATGACTTTCATAATTTAGTTTTTAGTTTTGTTTTATGCAATCTTTAAAATCTCGCAAGATTATTTTGTGTAAGATAGAATGACAAAGGCCTGTAACAGCATAAAAAAATGAAGTAAAAGTTATCAGTTCAAAGTTATTTTTATTAACTGGAATGCTCCTTATTAGTAGCAAATAATACTCCAGATTATTTATGCTCAGTTAATAGATGATTTTAAGGTAGTTTGATTTTCTTTTACTTTATGAACTCCAATTTTAATGTAAAAATACTCATTTTATCCTTGAAGAAAGTTATTTTCAAGTTTCTTTCTCTGTTATAAATAATGTCCCAAAACATCTCCCCTAAAATATTCCCATATTAAGAAATTTGTTAAGTTTTACGGTGAATGGTGCAAGTAAAAAACAAAATATCAAAACAGAGAGGTAAAAAACGAGAAACTCGTTTATTTTGAAACTTTATTCATTAAATTAAATCAATGTTTGTGATTTATTTTCTTTTGCCCCGAATTTTAAGAAATGTGACTATAAGTTTTATTTACAGTGGATGCAACGTTACAGTTAAACGTTTCTCTTACGGCCGTTTCATAACGTGACCCCCTTTGTTACTTCATGCATTTATTAAAATTTTTTTCCTAATTCTCATGTATATTTTCTTCTTTCTTTTTAATCGGTGAAAGAAAAAAAAATAGAAAAACTACTTTTAATTATCACCACAACATTACACTGCGACCTGTGCCGTCTTGCACTCTCGGTCATCATAATTCGTACATAGAATTACCCCAATTGTTAAAAATATTCTAAAATACGTAAGCCTACACACTGTAGTTCTTAATTTTATCAATTTTAATAAATACTCCAAAAAATAAAATTAATCATAGCACCATAACACTCTATGTTTTAAATATCTAAAATATATGGCATAATATAGGATCACAGAGAGACAATTCAGGATAGGTGAATCTGCAAAAACTATACTAGCGAAAGTCGAGATTCAAGTTTGTATAAAATTGCTTCAAACAACAATTTCAACACGATCTGATTTCGATATCATTGTGGTATAAAACCTCGGCCTCAGATTGAGCTGCTAAATACTATTTTATAAAAAAATTGTTTCCTTTATAAGTTACTACTGGAAAAGGAGGTGGTATATCCCATTCTTTCGTGACCACTATCAAGCTCAATTAAGTTACCCAAAGTACGAGATTCGGCCTGCCAAAACGAAAGCCCAGTGTTTGTGACATGATGGTTCATTAAATTCGATGTACGCGTCAATAATTTGGAAACCATAGGCAATTAGTTTTCAGCAACACTTGTGCTAAATACAGGGTGATTATAATTAAAGTTTAAGTTTCAAAACGCTATAAAAAAGAACCACAGATGAGTATGACGCCAAATTTGAACGGCATTTTATTGAAGAAGGCGGAAAGCGTATGGCAGAAGAAAAAATTTAGTTTCAAATTTTAGCAACAGATGGCGCTGTAAGTGGCAGAATCACGACGAGAAATGAGAAATGATTCGTAAAACAACGGCTAAGGTGTAAGTTACACATTAAAACGCATTGACAAATTAGAATTGTTGGGTAATTTTATTTGCATGACTGTACATATCACATCGAAATGGACAAATCGGTTTCAGGAGTTTCGCGGCGAAATACCGCATAAGAACCATTCATCAAAGAAGTTCGGAAATGTCGCGAGACTGGCGCAAAACATGTTCAATATGGTGTCCACCGTTGTGTGCAACACGTTGAAAGCTACAAACAGCATGTTCCACAGCGGATCCCAGTGTTTCCGGGGTGATGTTCAGAATGTGTTGCGAAATGCGTGCCTTTAATTCCGCTAAATTTGCAATTGGAGCACGGAACACAACATCTTTGAGATAACCCCACAGGCAGAAGTCATACGGAGTAAGATCAGGTGATCGGGACGGCCAGGCTGTAGGGAAATGACTTCTGATAATTCGAGCATTTCCGAAATGGTGCCTCAGCAACTGCTTCACGGGATGTGCAATGTGCGGAGGAGCGCCATCTTGCATAAAAATGATTTCATCCACACATCCACGCTGTTGCAGAGCTGGAATGACGTGGTTGCGCAAAAGAGACGCATAGCGCTGACCAGTGACGGTAGCGGTAACAGGACCGGCAGCACCTGTCTGCTCGAAAGAAATATGGCTGTAGGATGAATGATGCAGTAAATCCGCACCACACCGTGACCTTTTCAGGATGAAGTGGTACGGGGTGGATTTTCTGTTACGCATATTCGACAATTCTGGGTATTGACGTACCCTGTCAGATGAAAATGGGCTTCATCTGTGCACAAAATTTTCCACGGCCATTCATTATCCACTTCCATGCGACCAAGAAATTCTAGCGCAAACGTCTCCCTTGCTGGCAGGTCAGACGGAAGCAACTCCTGCACATGGCCAATTTTGTACGAATAGCATTGCAGGATGTTTCGTACAATTTTCAGCACCGTGCTCGTAGGCCTGACCAATGTTCGGACAATTTCTCGTACACTGCACGGTTGCACACCACCGGCCGACCCCTCCTGTAATGCTGTGGCCACTTCTTCAACTACCGTCCGATGCACTCGTTTTCTCCCTCTACCAGATTGCACATCAAACTAATCTGTCGTTTCGAATTTTTGCATCATTTTCTTTAGACCCACGACACTCATTAGACCAAAGCCTTCTTTTATACCCTTCAGTGTCCTGAACTTTTGCAGAGCTACTCTTGCACAATCATCGTTCTTGTAATACATCTTTAACAGCAGAGCGCGGTCCTGATGCAGTGAGACACCCATGGCGAATGTCTAAGACGCGAAATGAGGAACAGCCGTGTACCTGGAGGTTTTATAACACTGAAATGTGTCGTGCGCATGACAGGTATTTTAATTTACATCTTCTGCCGCTTACAGCGCCATCTGTTGCTAACTTTTGAAACTAAATTTTTTCTACTGCCATACGCTTTCCGCCTTCTTCAATAACATGCCATTCAAATTTGACGTCATTCTCTTCAGTGGTTCTTTTTTATAGCGTTTTGAAACTTAAACTTTAATTATAATCACCCTGTATATACTTTCTTTTTCGCACTCGTGCAGCAGCGGTATCAATAAGATTGTAACAGACAGTTAAATGATCTGACTTTTTTGGTTATACACAATATAAGAATCTGCAGTATGCAAATCAGACAATGATGCAATCTTGTTTCCTACATCATTCTATTAATGCTCTTCTTTGTCGCCAATAAAATAAAAAATAGTTTTATTCTTTGGCATTTTGATGCAAAGAGAAATATTCTTATACTTCTTTTGTAAACATCCATAACTTTTAAATCAGATGCAACTAATTTTCAACTAGAGTTGTACAGAATCTCTGCTAATCTTTTCATCAACAATATTTTCATTAACAAGCTGATCAACTGATAGATTCACAGACTTCTTTGTTATTCCCTTTGTATGCATTTACAATAAAAAAAAACCACTACTTGTTGTTGTTAACTATCATTCTAAATCTGCGCTGATCTCTGCTCAACAGTGTTATCTTCAACAATTAGACGAAAAACTGTTCTCGATAATGCGCTTTTTACGCCTCTATAAAATTGTAAATCAAGAGCAGCTTTACACCAAAAATAACCGTAGCATATATATATATGCCCATCTTTCCATCAACAATGTTATCACATGCAGTTGGATCAATAAATGTATTCGCAGATTGATCATTCCCTGTATGCGCGTCTTCAGTAGACAAACATCAGATGCAAACCGCTTCTTACGGCAATTACCTAAAATGTCTGATCTTTTTATCGATAATATTATGATCTGCATGCTGAGGAATAATTCAATTTGTAACTTTTTTGATTATTCGTGGCATACACATAAAAAATTGAAATCTCAGGTTTGATTTATTGTTGAAAAATTGACAGAATAGTTATCGAGGTGTTCCATCAGAACAGGGTGCCCTTTGGCACACTTCTTGGCGCGATTGTGATACATACGTACATACATACATAATACATATAAACATACATGCATACATACATACATACATACATATATACATATATACATACGTACATACATATATGCATATATACATACGTACATACAAACATACATGCATACATACATACATACATATATATTGGCACTTTATCGACAATTTGGCGGGGGCACCCTGTTCTGTTGTGAAACCAATTATCGATTTTCTGAAGAGATAAAAAATCTAGATCATGATTGTTAGTTATAATTTCCTAAGAAACAAAACTAAGATTATTTTTAAGTTCTAAAAATGCGCTAAATTATTCCCATTGAGAAATTAATAAAAATTAAGCAATAAATATTTTAATTCTGTATAATCATATAACCAAAATAAATATATAAATCTAATAAAGGTTTTCCTTTCAAGCATCGGTATTATTTGAAATGCTAATTATAATAAAGTACTAGTATTAATTTGTGCAAAGTAGTACTATTACTATTTGTACTTTTCAAATGCAAACTATAACAAATTACTTGTATTTAAATAAATTTGGTTATATATAAGCGTTTGAAAATGCATATCCTTGAATAAGTAGAACATTTTAAAAGTCTATTAGCCGTCTTTCCCAGAACTGATATCTGTAAAGAAATACGACAGCTGTCAAGTCTCATTTAAGATACATTTCAAAGCTTGATAAAGATTTCCATTTTATTCAAGTATTATTTAGAGATTTCTACAGTATAACATCTTGATTAACAGCTGCAATTTCGTTTCTCAGATCGTCTAGACACTGCTTAAAGGATTTTGCATTTTTAAATGTCTCAGGATTCATTAAGAATGCGAAAAGTTCCTCTGATTCTGCTGATGAAATTTATTGGAGTGATAATGCAGTAAGTAAGTCTAAGGAGAGCTTCCAAAGATGTAAGCCTGTCAGGTGTTCTTTTGAACATTTTAAATGTATTCCAATTTTACTTATTACAGCAGGAACATGCTAAAAGTATCATATATTTTCTAAATATTAATTCACTGTGCTACAAATATGTTTAAATACATTAAGGGCATTTGATGCAAATTATTATAAGCATAATATATCTGTTTTCATTGCTGTCAAGGTATCTAGAAAATTTAACAACTATTTAACGGTGGAAAGTGATTCAACATTAATTCATTAACTTGTGATAGACATGATTTGATTTTTTACCTATTCCTGTAATTAAAAATAGATCTGAAAAAATGGAGAAAGCCAAAATCTGCAAATGAGACCATTTCGGCCCCCCAGAACAAGAAAAAGGCTCTCTAGAACATTACCTAGGATTCAAGGTCCCAAATTAAACATTGAATTACAAAGTATTGTGGTACAGATGAAGTCGCCTGATATAATCCGTACTTTTAAATCGCAAAATGCAACATCATAGTTGACGTTCTTCATTTGTCGCGATTCTACAAAGATTATCACGAACGTGTTACTGCGGTATGCAATTTCCAGCAGATATCACTCCAAGACTTAAAAATATATATATATCTCTTTTACCGCATTACCTTCAAGAATCGATCGCCTGAAGTATCCTTTAAATCGAAAAACCGTCCGAAGTCTTCAGAATATGAATTGAAATTATCTAGAATATGAAAAAGGCTAGTATCCTTTAAGGATTTAAAACAGGGGTTGTCAATCTCTTAATACCTAACGCCCAATTTTGAACCTTTGTTGATGGTAAAATTTCCGCACCGCATACCAATGTCATAGTGACTCAGTTTAGCGCATATACGAAGTAAATTTTAGAGGGGAGGGTTTGTCAAAAATAAGTACTTAAATTTATCTTTTTATTTATACTTTATGTATGTTTACACATAGATAGAAACGGATGGCTACGGAGCTCATTCATTGATCCCTCGTCCACGAGTATATTTCGAGAACTGTTCGGTGAATTATTATCTATATTCAAACTTTAAAGATGGAATTCAATTGCAAAAGCAAATAAATTTTTATTTTTAAAAACCAAACTTGTGAAGTTGTTAGCAATGTATTCCATATATAGAGGAAGAACAAAATTTGGAGCAACGGACAGGCACCCCTTTTACCCGTCCAGTTTGTAAGCTCGAATCGCCAACTAGTGGGTGGTAGGGATCAAGATGACGACCACTGTTCTAGAACATGAAGTCACAATAAAATTCCAAAATGCTGAGAACATTCTGTATTTCAAGAGAATGGACAACACATTTCCTAGAGTACCATCTCAGAATCCAGGTCCCAATTAAACCATAAACAAAATGCTATGGCTCTGTGACGTCACCACATTTAAACCGTCTCAGCATTGCAAGTTTAACACTAACACGGTGAGTTGTCATCCTGTTTTGAGCTGAGCTTACGTTCAACTCTGGTCCTTGAGTCCCACGTTTCTCCAGGGCTAGTATTAAGCGTGAAATTGAAAAAGTCTGTTCCGCAGCAATTGACGTCACCGAATTTCAATCATCCAGTTAAGGTTGGCTTTACCGCGAGGCACGGACTTCAGTCTCCGAGTTTCATTCATTCAGGACCTGAGAAATAAAAAGATTAGCTAAAGGTTACCCTAGAGCAGGCCCTGATTTTCTCTTAGGCCCGGTAGGCCTAGGCTTAGGGGCCCCCGAATGTTCCCCCCCCCCCAAATTTTTATTTTAAAAGAAAAAAAAGAAAAAAATTCCCACCCACCCTTAGGGGGCTTGGGGTGCCTTGAGTGGATGACGGATCTGTACCGTTTGTATGGCATCCTCGAGCCCCAAACCAATGAATATCACCGAACCTGGGAAATTAACCTTCGTCTGCGTAATCAGGTATTGCTACGTAGCGGCTGATCTTCAGTCTTTTCAATGGCCGATAGTCGAAAGAGGGGGGGGGGGGCGAGGAGTTAATACGACTTAGGTAATAGCAATTTTTTTTATATATCCTTTCAAATTTGATTGATTGGTTCGTCATATGTATGTTATAGTGTATATAAGGTATTAATAAGTTTTTCTGGTTGCATTGTATTGGTGTTTTAATGATGAAGTTAATATGTTGTATTGCTTTTTGTTATTTAAAAATGTTCTAGGCTTTTACGCTTCAAATAGCCAATTCTTGGTAAAATGGTACTTCCACAATGATTCATGATTATTTATTTGTGGTTCAATTTTGGAAATTTTACGCCTACATCAGTGTTAGGGGGCCTCCATCCCGAGTTGTGCCTATAGTCAAGAATTTTTTTTATTGGGCCCTGCCCTAGAGCAACTATTATCCGATTTTTGGAGTAAGATTTTCCCTTACATTAACAAGAAAATTATTTTAAGAGTTTACATGCTAGGTGTCATTAATATAAACATTAATTATAAACTTAAAATTCTCAACTGAATTTATAAGTAGAAACTAGTCCCCCTAGGCTAATAACAAGTGCATTTGTGATAGGTCTGTTGAGAAAATGGCACCTAATCCTTTGTAGCTTATGTGTGTAATACATTTTATGACACTTGGTATCACTCTTATTATCAGTTACGGTGTCTGAGAAGCTGTAATCTGCTGATTTAGTGAAATATTGTAAATAACAAATTAATTAAACTGCTTTATAGTTATCTCATGAAAATGAAGAACTTTTATTCTACACTGGTAAATTTATCTTATATGAATGATACCGGTCTATATCACGTATGTAGAAGATTAATATACTAAATTAAACTTGTATATACCCGAGGAATATTTTCCCCAGAATGTATTTAGCTTTTTTAAATAAACCAATTTTTAACGTCTATGGAGCATTTTCCTCGAGGCGTATTTGATATACAACAAAAAGGAAGTTTTGTAATGAAATTTTTCGTTTTAAAAATAGGGTATCGTGCGCAAGAAAATATAGTTATTTCCAAAAATATAGTAATTTGTTTATACTTTCAAAAGAATAATTCTTATCTGCCAGCGGCAAGTAATTACTCTTCAAATCACTTTTGACAAGTAGGAAACTACAAAAGAAGAGAGCACTTCTGACAAGAACATTAACATGCCCTGAAATACGCTGCAAATCTCGCGAATAATTTGTCTTGCTTGAGAGATTTTGCACTATTCTTGGACTTCTCCAAAATTTCTCTCTAAATGAGATTTTCTCTAAGTGCCATCTTGTAGGAAATATTACGTATGGGGAAATCTTTATTTTTCTTATACAGAAAATAAAAATAGCAAATAAATTGATAGTATTATAGTTTTGAGATATTATAAGCACTTTTTCTTTTAAAGAATAAAAAATGCATTTTGAGTTTTATATAACAAATTTGTTCTCGAAGTGGACTTGTGGAAGTTCGCTGGCTTTCGGCACTGAGGGTGCTCGTATCCAATCCCGACACGCGCCATTAACCTTTTCCTTACGGGGTGAAATAGCATGTACCAAGCATACGAGCCTAAGAATGAATATATATATATATATATATATATATATATATATATATATATATATATATGAAATGGCCCGAATGGTCATCTCCTGAAATAAGCATCGTGGCCGAAAACAATAAGATTCGAATTCAAGAACATATGACTTTTTTCCAGCAATAACATGACTTTACAGCGCGACGTCCAAATCCCCTCTGGCAAGCGTAGAAGTAGCTATAAACGGGTTGCCAGAAATCGTCGAGTTAGGTTAGTATTGCTAAAGGACGGAAAGGTTACCATAGAGCAGGGGTGGGCATTAAGTCGATCGAGATCAAGCGGTGGACCACCAAGACATTTGGGGGTGACCGCCTTTACTGAGACCTAAGATTATTATTATTATTATTGTTATTATTATGTTTGTATCTTGCGTTTTGCTTTAAACGCGGTCTTCAAAGAGTAAGTTTTTTAATAGTAGTTATGTAGGTAAGTACATATTCCGTATTTATTAATAAGTTATAATAACTATTGTAGAGCTCTTTTTTTAGCTCACCACAGCTACACCACTGGGTGGATCGCAACACCTAGAAAAAATTAGAAGTAGCCCGTACCCTGGAAAAGTCTGCCCACCCCTGCCATAGAGAGATAGAACTCGGATTACAGGCGATTAGAGGTGGTTAAAATTTATTACATACACACACATTTATATATATATATATATATATATATATATATATATATATATATATATATATATATATATATATATATATATATATATATAAGACAAAGTTGAAAGTGAAAAAAAACAGTATATGCCCAAAACCACTAGAGCCAGGAACTAAAAACATGAAAAGATAAGTGTAAAATAGTTTTTTGACAGCATCTTTTCATCAGCGGTGCCGATACTGTCTAAAAACCAATGGATGGTTTCTAATAAGTATGATCTGAGCAATAAACATACTTAGACACCATACGATCCATAAGAATCAGAAGAAGTGAATAAACAGTTGCTTAATCATAGAACACCAAGCCCGGCACCAGACAAAGTGGAAGTTAAGTAAAGGAGACCACAAGAAGACTGACGTCACAAACATTGCAACCATGGAGCAAATGGAAACACAGAATCAGACTTACTAAGGATACTGTGTCATAGGTCCACATAACCTAAGTTAACTTAGACATTTATTATGACTAAGTGTTATTATTATTTATTATTATAATTACACTAGTTTTTATTAATTTTTATTTTACTTTTTTAGTAGTTATTTGCTATAATTAATCATTATATATATATATATATATATATATATATATATATATATAAACCCCTTATTGACCGTTCTTACAAAGGTGATATGAAATATCCCGTTCGAAAGAGGGAATTGGAAAAATGGTCCCCGTAAGCTAAATGTTAAATACCTCTTTGTCTAGGCCGGATATGGTTACATTAAATCCGTAGACTGGAAAGTACCTCTATGATGTCAGAGAAGGTGGGAAGGGGTCTGATCCCCCTAGATGTCGCCCCTGGGGGTACTCGTTTAAAATTGAGGTGGCAACTTGCTAAGACGAACTCCGACCCTTGTGATGCTACATAAACCGGAACCGCACACATTTTCTCGGATCCTATAGAGACCTGGTCCGGAACTTACGACAAGGGGGCATTTGCAATAACACTTCATAACTCGGTCGAAATTTTCACTGGAGTCCATATATCACTGGTTCACCTGTACCGCTGACCCATTGTAAGAACCCAAGAAATATCGGGGTGTGATGAGATATCCATCAATTTGTTGCAGGTTAGACATTTAAAATTCTATTCCATAAATCTGTTCTTATTTAAAAGGTCATCAAATTCAAACTCGATCAAATTGTAGGCAGTACGAGACGATTTATAAATTCTGTACATTGATTTACACATTGAACTATATTAGATTAAATTATTACTCTCTTAAAGAGAGTTCAGATTACTGACACTGTGTTAGTTCGAAATCAAACGCACATCTGCAAGATAATCTAAGTATTTACAAAAAGATACGAAATTTTCAGGCTTTCCGTAGATGCAACCATTCACAATTGGCGCTTTGGTGCTTAATTGGGAGGCATGCACAACATGGTGACATACAAAAGTAACCGCCAAATTTTCTTCTCAATTAAAAAAAACAATGGATTCAAAATCACTGGTCATCATTCGTAATTTGCATATATCTAAAAAAATAAAAATAAAATTTTAAATAAGACAAATTTCGACCTTTAAATATTATCAAATTTGGTAGATTCAAGTCTCGTTTAGAGAATTTGAAGAATGTTGTTGTAGTTGTTACTTACGCCCCCTGGTCGGAAGTATTCCAGACCATGTGTAAAGATGCAGAACTGAAAAGCCACCATTTCTGCACCTTTGTTTATCCTCTAGTTTATCAGGTTTGCGTTTCAAGTCATACATTCCTATGTGATTCTGTTTTGTTTTTGAGTTTTCTACCTCCCCTAAAAGTTTGTACATGCAGTTTTGAATCACCCTGTATAGGCTTTTGGGCTGAGGGATGCGGCTCCGGTTTACAATGGCACTACAAGGAACTGGGTGTATAAAAGGATCGAACACGGACAATATGTCGGATTAGAAAGTGGAGTCTTCCGGGAAAATATACCATGTTGTTGCTGTTCCAAATTTGGCGATCACTTTTGCCTGCCACCATGTTGTGAATGCTTCCTAATTGAGGGTCAAATGTGAATGGTTACGTCTACGGAAACCCTGTAATTTTCGTACCTTTTTAAATATACTTAGATTCTTTTGCAGATATACTTTTCATTTCGAACTGACATACTGTCAGTTATCTGAACTTTCTTTAAGAGAGTAATAATTTAATCTTATATCATTCAATGTGTAATGAATATATGTACAGTAAAATATATGTACAATATTTTAAGGATCTTCTCTTACTGCCTACAATTTGATCAAGTTTGAATTTTGTGATGACCTTTTATATAAGAACATATTAATTGAATAGAATTTTTAGTATCGAACCTGAGGTATTATTGACGGATATTTCATCACACCCCGAATTTTGTTAGTTTCTTACAATGTGTCATCGGTACATGTGAACCAATATATATAGACTCCAGTGAAAATTTCGACCGAGTATCCCGAGGGACGACATAAAAATTTACCACATAAATAATTATTAATAGATTCATGATGTAGCTAACTTCTAATTTATATTTTCCTTTCTTAAGAAAAAATCAAATTATGATTGAACTATTTTCAGTACTTTTATATCAATGAAATATTAAATATTTTTAAGCAGTTAAGCGTGTTACAATTGTAATATTTTAAAGAAAATGTTATTTAAATGAATATAAGGCAATTCATATTTATATGCTTTTATGAACGATGCAAACCCTACATATTTTTAAGCGTCGAATTTTCAGAATTTCATATATCCGAAATATGTCTGAAATTACAGTGTCTCTCTGTTTTCTTTGTGCTCTATTTTTTTACTCGTAACTATTACTTATAACTATTATAACTATAGAAAGATTTGAATATGGATTTGCATAGTATAACAAGAAGGAAGTTTTTTCGAAATTTACAGAGTTGTTTGAAATAGTTAAAATATCTCTCAAGCAAGATAAATTATTCAATAGATGTGTCATGTATTTTAGGGCATGTAAATGATTTTGACGGAAATGCGGCCTTTTTCTTGTAATTTCTCCACTTGTCAAAACTATCCTGAACAGTAATTACTTGCCAGAAGAGGGTAAAAATTATTCTTTTGAAAATACAAACAGATATATTGTATTTTTTTTTACATAACTAGGTTACAGTTTTGAACGGGATATATCTTCAAATGGAGAATTTCAAGATAACGATTTCTCTTTCTTCTTACATTCTGCACGCCTTGAAGAAAAATAAATATATCTAGAATAAAGATTGTGTTTCTTCAAAAAGATACCGAGTATGTTGTTCTACAAATGTCAGACTCATGGATGTATCAGTTTTATCGAGTGCATATCGATATTTTCTTAGTACAAACATGTAATTCTTATCAAAAAATCTTAACGGGTCATCTCACTATTTTTTACGCTTTTTATTGGACTTATACGGTTGTGCTACTCTTTAGGTTTGTACACTGACATACGACTCTATCTTTTCTTCGAACTTTTGTCGTTTAACAAAGCCACTCACCATGATATCATGATTGAGATTCTAAAAAATAAAATACAATAAAATAAAATACCCGCGTTCTAAAATAAGACAGAAGATTGACGGCAATTTTTAACCTAACTTGTGTTGTTCTTTCGATTATCTCTAGGGAAGAATGACAAATGCAGGGGATATGTTATGTAGACAGTCTTTTGCATGATTATGAAATTGAAGGAATCTATTTTATTCGTACGGAGTAAACATTTTCTCCATGAAAAGCGCTTTTGTATCCTCCTTTTATAAGGTTTTCTTTCGAACGAAAAATAGAACATTTGTGAGAATATTATACCATGAGATATAATTTCAACAATAAAAAATTTTTGAATTTTCCTTTCAAATAAATGAGAAAATAAAGCCTACAGAAACTGTAAAAGAAACATACATTGATTTCTAGTTTACGGTCAGTTTACGGACAGTGCCATAAGTTTATTTAAAATTATAATTATATTAATCATTTTGATAATACCTAAGCACTTTATATTTCAACTCTATGATAAAGGAATCTTGTTGATATGAGATGTAAACAAATGGGTTTCAAAATTCCCTTTACTCTAATCAACAGTCACAGCTTATACTTTTACGAGACCATGTTAAATGGTTTTCGAGCATTTTACAGACAGCAGTTTTTTAAAATCAATGTTCCGTAAGCTTGATTGGATTTTTTTTCAATAAAGGTAATGTTTAAAAATTAATTACCAAGTAAAACTGGGCCCATTCTCCCATCTCTTTCTCTCTCCATCTATCTATTAATCTGTTTATCTCTCTCTTTATACTATATATACTAGCGGCCCGTCACGACTTTGTCCGGGTTGAACAATTATCTATCTTAAGTAGATATTAGGTAGGTATAATTTATTTTAAAACTTCATAGAATACCACATTTTTTGTTTCGTTCTATACTACTTTATATATTATTTTTAAATGAATAAATTGCTGATTTCTGTTGTGAAGCCGAGAAATTACGACTCCAATTGGGAAGCCGTATCGGAACAAGTGGTAGCAAATTAGCGAATAGTTAAGCCAGCCATAAAAAGGTGAAACAAGAAAAAGCGTTGTGTATTAAATCAAGTTATAGAATTAACTTCAAGTTACAATGCGACATGAAAGATAACCCAGATAGGTTGTCTCAGGTAACATAGATTAAGTAGAGTATTTACTTTAGGTTAACAGCACTTAGCTTAGCAAGAAAATATTTAACCCTACATATAGCCTGACCCACGTGCTAAGCATATTACAATACTCAAATTATTCATACCTAGGAAACATTATCTACTACAGTAAATTAAATTACAGACAAGGGGTTTAAGGAGCAAATAAGAAGTTTATTTTAACTAAACATAATAAAGAAAGGTAAATACTTATAAGATGCCATTCCTCGCACCACACTCCCGATCACCAACACACACTCCCAAAGGTCACCAACCACCAACGCGTCCAAGGGCTGTGTCCCGCTACTTTTCGAAGCTAGCCTGACATGCGCCAATCTGTACTTCGCGCCTGCGCAATACAGGCTCAATACACCAGATTTGGCGTGCATCGCCTTTTTTGGCAATAAATCATTTTTCTTTTCAGCCAATATATGGTGGTTATGAGAGACAGTTATAAAGACCTGAATATTAATGGATATACTCCATGAGTCTTTATAACACTCCCCCCCTTCACCAAGTGAAGAAAAAAAAACACATGAGGGAAAATTTCCCAAAGAGAGTTGAGTTCAATGTGCTAGGAGTGGGAGTTGGCAGGCTTACAAAGAGTTACATTGAAGATCCTTTGGAAAAATGTGATTATACCAGTGCATTACAATGTATTACATTGAAGATCCTAGATGAGGGAAAAATATTCATTAATGCTCATATTGAGTCTAATTTACAAAGGTACACATTGGAGATCCTAAATGAGGAAAAAAATTTGCTCCTAATTTTGATTATATGACCATAACATTATACAGGGTATGTACATTGTATAAAAGAACATTAAACACTTCACGTCGGCTGGCCAGCCATTGAAAAAACAAAAAAATCACAAAAAACAACCCTGTAAAAATTCACTTAGAAAAATTTAAAGTTACATTGAAAAGTGATTAATGTCAAATGCAAAAATTATGTGTCCTAGATAGCCAAAGTGTCATGGATAGACAAAGTGGAAGCGCTAATAAAAGTCAACACTGTGACAGAGAGCATGGTGTCATACACAAGAGTGTCATTACTATGAGAAAAGCTTAAAGACACCTTGGATAAAGAAAATAACTTGTAACACAGTGTATCACACTGTACCATGCATATTACAAACAGTAAAAACAAATGTGCATAAAAACTTAAAAAAACAAGTGCAAAATTTGTGTTGGGATATACATTATGGTGAGTATATACTCTAGAATCATAAATTGTAGGACACTATAATAACATTATTCACAAACAAATATACAATATAACACAAAAATACATGATTATATACAAGAAACAGTTGATGCATTACCCACTTCACAAAGCTAACAGGTGAGTTCATTCAATATGGAAACTTATAAAAATTTCACCTATATGCAGCAGGTGATGTACAACTGCAGGAGATAGTGACCATGTTGAGGTCGAGATCCTTCACACCTGTATACAGTACATAACAGGATTCAATACTTTTCTGGAAAGCTGGTCACCCATAAAAAATACACACAAGAATAAGTTAATACAATACATATATTTACAAAAATGTGAGGACTTATTCCTGAGAAATGAAGAAAAAAATTGCCTTGTACAATAAAAAAACAACTTCATTTCTCAAATGACAAAATCGAGAATCTTTTGGCTGATTAAAATATCACAGGTTGCACATAAGGTACAAAAAAACATATTCAAGGAAACTCACAAATAAAAAACTGATAGATGATATCTGATGATGTTTCCTGCAATTCAGGCCAAGTGTGAAACTAAACTTAATATTGATTATTGCTAGGTTATTTACAATGGTATATGGGAGAACCAAATGATTTTGATTGCATATTATTATATTTTATATCAAGAAAGTGGTTAAATTAGCATTTTACTTTTCTATTGGTAGACTCAATAACAACAGAACTTTAGAATTAAGAGTGAATACTATTATCAGCTTATAGAGGTTAAAGAACAAGGTTGTGCATAATTAACAGATATATTAGGAATGGAGTAATTTCACAGATATTAAAAACTTTAAAAAGATACAGAGGTATACCATATGCAGCAAGAGTCCTAGTCCATACAGGAAGACAGGCAGAAGAAGAGTTGGACGTGCCAATCGCTGGGTTGTCCATCAACTGGAGAAGACGTGCGCGCAAACATCTTTCCCAGACCCTCATCTTCTTGGCCTGAGGTTGTAGGGGCAGGGCTTCTTCACTGCAGTAGGAATTTCTGGCATCTTGGGGTCTGTTGTTTC
Source organism: Dolomedes plantarius (assembly GCA_907164885.2). Classification (NCBI taxonomy): domain Eukaryota; kingdom Metazoa; phylum Arthropoda; class Arachnida; order Araneae; family Dolomedidae; genus Dolomedes; species Dolomedes plantarius. The sequence goes on along the minus strand of OU015491.1, from coordinate 147,396,279 downwards.
TGGCAGTGGAGGACTGGCATTGGTGAGTCCAACAGGCTCCTGAATTGTAGGCGTTTCTATCTGGAGCTGAGGAGTTTCAAGAAGCATTGATGGATGATGGAATGTCAACTGCTCGTCTGCTAGACTTGCTTCTGGGACCTGGAACTCTTCGTCTGGAGCAGGAGGAAACTGTTCTCCATCAGGAAAGTACCCCTCAGTGGCATCCATGGAATGGTCATCCTCTGGAACCCTTGAATGACTGGAGTCCAGCACAGGATCTGAAGGATTGGAAACTGGAACAGGCATCTGGGCAACTGGATGAAAAGAACTAGGGCACACAGAATCATTAGTAGTGGGAGATGGATTCGTCTGCCTTTCTAATAAATGCCCTTTACGATCTGGGGCCTTTATCAGCCTGTTCACATGGATGAGCGAAGCCTGTGATATTCTATCTTCCAGTGGTCGAATGACCACAGTCACATTTGAGCGGAATTTCTCAATTACAAATGGTCCCTTGAGAAATTGGGTAAAGTGAGTTTTATACTTTACATACACAATGTCACCCTCCTTTAGCCTTGTGTCTCTTCTTACTCTATTGAGCTTCCTGTGAGAGTTCGCTTGACTTAGGGATGTATTGCTGAAGCACAGTGACCAAATGGCTTTAGTTTGTGCCATAATATTATCAATGAGGGACCCTTTGTCAAGATGAGGAAAGTCATCGAAGAACCTCTCAGAATCAGTTAAGAGGGCTAAAGCTCTTCCAAAATGGACGACTGCAGGGGAGTGACCTGTCGTAGAGTGGATGGTAGAGTTGTATAGTGAGGCATGTATTAGGATGGCTGTGTCAAATGGTACACCCTGGGCTTGCAAAGTTGAGATCGAAGACTTGATAGAGGCATTAATTCTTTCAGAGACTCCATTTGCCTCAGGATGGCCAGGTGAAGAGTGTGCCAATCTGATTCCAGCCATATCCAATAGCCTTTTGAATACCACAGAGGTAAATTGTGGGCCAAGATCAGTAAGAATATGGCTTGGTCTGCCAAACATGGCAATGTACCTAAATATAGCCTTGGTTACTCTGTCAGCTGTGGTTGACGGCATGTCCTCTAGGACCAAAAAGCGACTGAAGTGGTCAATTATGGTGAGGACCGAGTGACCATTGCGGAAGGGACCAACAAGATCAAGTGATACAAGTTGGCCTGGTGCAGTAGGAAGTGGTGCAGACTGGACTGGAGCAACCGCCACCCTTCTTTTCTTGTGAAGAATGCATTCTTTACATGAGGCAACATAATTTGCACAATCCATGTATGCCCCTCGCCACCAATACCTTTTGGCGAGAGCCTCGTATGTCTTCTTCAACCCAAAGTGGGACAAATGGGCCAAGCGAAGTGCCTTTGGCCTGAGAGCTGACGGTAACACAATGTACTCTTCTCTCGACAATCCCGTCTTTCTTGCGTAAAATAATAGGTTTGACTCTGGGTGCACAAAAAAGTTCTTGGGCACATCCTTCGCCCTGTTGATTAACATATTATATGTTTTGGATAGTTCATCATCCCTAAGCAGTTCCTTCAGGATTGTAGCTGAAGAGATTTCATTCTCTGGGTCAGCAACTTCTGACGTAATGATAGCCAATACCTTTTGTAGCTCCTTTGCAGCTTCACACTTAGAGATTGAACTGTGTGTGTTTACATCCTGAGGAGTGGTGGAGGAGTGGGAGGAGGCAGCAAAGGGAGGCAAATTAGGTTTAATATGAACATTACTATTGTGGGTCAGAGCAGAAGTACAATTAATTACCTTAGCATGGGTATTATCAGGTACAGAAAAATATGAGTTAGAGCAAGAACTAGGCTTTACAACATGAGTAGAAATACAAGTGTTATTGCTGTGGACATTATCTCTAGCATTTACATGAGATACCTTATGAGGTGAATTATCTACCTCTATAGAATCACTATTATCATACAACATATTACTATTATTATTATTAAGTACTTTATCATACTGAGCAGGTTCCTCAGAATCCAAAGTAACTACAGGTAAAATTTGCTTTGAATTAATTAAATTAGCATTGGTATTAAGGTCTTGGGTTATAACATTAGGTGTGCGAGAAAAATAATCTGGTAACACATTAGAAGTTCCACTGACATGAATAAATTTAAAAGAATATTCAGATAGAGACATTAACCATCTTGTGGTGATGGATGCAGGAGAAGTTGTTTTCTTATAGTGCATAAGAGGTTTACTATCTGATAAAACAAAAAATTCTCTATTATACAAGTACTGTTTGAAGGATTGCACACCTTTTGCTATAGCCATGAGTTCTAATTTGAGAGCAGGATAATTCCTCTCAGCTTTATTTAATGATTTACTAAAGTAGGAGACAGGTAATAGTTGACCATCAAAGTCTTGTAACAGCGCTGCAGAAATTGCTTCTTTGGAAGCATCAGTGTTAACATAAAAGGTATTATCAAAATTAGGTTGTCTGATAAAAGGCGAAGAAAAGAAAATCTTTTGTAGTGACTGGAATGCATTAGAAGCTTCATCAGTCCAATTAAAAGGTACAGACATAGAAGTCATTGAAACCAGAGGAGCAACCAAATTAGAAAAACGTGGAATTAAATGTCTATAATAATTACAAACACCTAGGAAACGTTTCAACTGTTTTTTAGTTTTTGGAGTTGGAAATGAAGTCACCTTTATGATATTAGAAGAAATTGGACTTATAGTGTTCTGCGACACTTTAAAACCTAGGTAATCTACCTCAGTTTGATGGAATGAACACTTTGAAGGATAAGCAGTAATATTATTTTTAGTAAAAACAGAAAGAAGAGCTTTTAATTTCTGACAAGACTCTTGAAAGGAATTCGCACAGATGACAATGTCATCTTGATAAGCAAAGATACCCAACTCATTGGTTTCCTCAATGAGAGTATCGACTAGAGCTTGGAAAAAGGATGCTGCACTACGCAGTCCAAAAACTAAACGTTTATATTTAAACTGACCCCACATGGAAGTGAAACTCAGGCGGTCTTGAAATTTTTCAGGTAGGTCAATTTGATGGTAAGCACTTTTTAAGTCCAAGGTGGTGAAGTAGCGATATTGAGCTATATTAGAGATTATGTCATTAATCTTAGGCAAAGGATAAGATGAGTTCTTAATTATCTGATTAATGAGACGTAGATCCAAAGCAAGTCTGAACTTTTGTGGAGCAGAAGAGTTTAATTGCTTCTTTTTAACAAGCAATATTGGGCAAGCCCAATCAGAGATTGTTCTCTCAATGATACCTGCCTCCACAAGTTCATCAATTTGCTTTTTAGTCTCAGCTTGCAAAGACTGAGGAATGGGAAATGGAAGAGTCTTAAGAGGGAAGTCATGATCAAAATTCAAATTTGGAATCACACGATCAGTGTGTCCTAAAGACTTAGACGACGAAGAAAAAGCTGTGGCATAATTGCTCAACAGTTGTGACATTTGAGAAATTTCTCCAGGATTCAAATAGGAAAGCTTAAAGTCATTAAGATTAAATTCTGACTTTCTTAAATTTAATATTTCAGGAGATGCAGTAATAAGATTTACAGATTCACTGACTGAGGTAGTTCGAGCATGAGAAACAGATAACTGCTCATCTAAAGAAGACACATGACCCAACACAGCATTTTTGTTTACATGAACTGGCTTATTGGACAAATTTTCAATTAAAATGAATGATTTAATCACCTTAGAGGATTGTTGAGTAGCAGGAGTTGAACTATTATCACTTATAGAATCTGGTTGCTCATCAACAGATATATTATTTGCAATAATGGATGGATGAACTAAAAGATTTGGATTTTTAACAACAGGTTCAAAGAATAAATCAGAATTTGCATTGATTATTGGAGCACTGATTTTAACAAAGGAAGAAGAATTTGGTTTGATTATAGATTTAGAAACAAGAGTAGCATTCTGAGCATTTACAACAACATGAGAATGTACACCTTGATTTTCAGAATCAATAAAAGGAATGACCATATCATTAAATGTGATGGAAGCTTGCGAATTTGAAATATCCACATGAAATTTAGTAAGAAAATTATAACCAATTATGGCAGAAAAAGACTTATCATTCAAATTTGTAACAAAAAAAGGATGTTTGAAGAATTTCTTCTCAAGTTTGAAAGATAAATTGATACATGAAGAGAAATTGACAGAAGAGTTGATGGTTGATATAGACACCTGTCTAGAAATGTTTTTATAGTTAAGAGACTGTTTGTTCATGTGGAAAAATGACTTGTCGAGCAACGAGATAGAAGAACCTGTGTCTATTAATCCAATAATAGTTGTTTGAGGAAATTTTATATTAACCATAGGTAATTTAGCACAAGTTTGAGCACTGCATATCCTTTCGATGACAATTTTGCTATTAGCCTGCAATGCATTATCATTAACAGGGATCTCACACTGAGTAGCAGTGGAGTTCATAATTTTGATAGCAGCAGAAGTTTGACAACCAACAGAAGAAAGACTTTGTTGAACATTATTATTACACTGCACATTAAGATTATCAGTACCTCTACTATTTACAGAAAAATTTGAGCACTGTTGTACCAAATCACTATGATTGACATAATTAGGAATATACAGGTCATAATTAGGACTATTAACATTGGCTGATGAGGAATACTGGAGAGACGAAGGTACATCAGCATTAGATTGTCTCACTGCAGGGTTAGAAGAATCATAAACAAAGGAAGAGGCATCAGGATTTAGATTCGAGTTTCTCACAGTGTGTGAGTTCAGCCTAGTAGAGTTATTTAACTGCCTGCTTCTATTATTTGGACCAGAAGATGATTGCTCCCTACGAAAATCGTTTTGAAACTTATAGCATTTTGCAAAAGTGTGACCTGTCTTATAGCAATATTGACAGACAGTCTTTGAAACTTTCTGTCTGGACTCATTTGTAGAACAAGGTGTTTGCATATATTCATCGCATTCAGCGTCACATGACCAAGTCGAGGATGATTGAATAGCATTTATTTGGTTCTTAGTCATATTCAGTGAATTGAGCTGTTCTTTGATAACCTGAATTTCAGCGAGCAGCTCTTGCAACTGCAAAGCACTACCCACAGACTGGGCTGAAGTGCTGTAAGATTCTAATTGCTGCAAAGTATCAGCTCTATCAACTGCAGCCTGGAAACATTTTATGTTTTCACTTAATAGTTGCACCTTAATACTCTGAGGGACAGCCTTAATCAACTCTACAAATTTTATCTCATTAAAGGCATCAGGATTCTTAACAGATGGATGTAATTTTGAAACCTGAACTGAAATTATGTGAGCAAGATTTCTAATTGACTCTGCAGGTAGAAGAGTTATGGTGTTCTGAGGGTGCAATAAGGCAGTGTTTACAGCATGATTAGGATCAAAGAAGGATTTCAACCCTTGCAACAAAATTTCATGATCTTCTGTGTTCAACAACTCGGAAGTACTTATGACATACTTTAGAGCAGGCCCTACCAATTTCGACCTGATAAATATAGCTGTTTCAGCGCCTGACCAATTATTTACTCTCGCTAAGTCCCTGACTTGCTTAGAGAAAAATGACAATAATTCTCCATCACCTTCAAAAGGTTGAATGGTTACATTGAATCTATTATCTAACTCGCTAGCCATGTCCAAGAAAGCAACAAGTAAAAGAACTGGACTAAAATTTTCTCAGAGTTTACACAAAAGATAACATAACTTGAGTTTTACACATTCAACGTGTAAACAAAAAATTTGCTGAATGCAGTGAACCATAAAATGCAAGAAAAAAAAAACTCCATTGGAGATAACATGAACCAGCACATGACAATAAGTAACGAATTATGAATGTGATTAAGAAAAGAGGTATGTTACAAGTTATGCATATACAAAATGGGATACTATTCAATAATATAATTTTCAAATATTATGCTTGAGTTCACCATAGCTTAATTAGCATTAAAAAATTTCAGCATAACTGTCAATTATCAGTCAGAATTAATATTTGACACATATAAATATGATAGGTTGTATGAATGAGATATAATTAGCACTTTATATTAAATGAATTTATATCAATAATGAAGTTTAAATCAATAATTGTAATTCAAAAAGCAATAAAATATATCCTTTACACATAAAAATCAATCAATATAACACAAATTCCAATCTTAAATAATATTCAATGTTAAATACTCAGATATTCATAAAATCACTGTATAATTAAATAATTGCACATAACAAACACATAGCTTCGTTCATGCTCTATTATAAAAAAATGCATCATGTGGTACAGACAAAGCAAAGTGAATGAAATTTTAGCATTATTAACATACATATATTACTTATTAATAAAGATAACAACATTATAATCAGGGGGAATACTAAGCAGATGCATTTTTTCGTTACTCACGTAGGTTAAAGAATTACAAAATGTTACCGCTAAAAGAGACAAATACCCTTAAATATTAAATTAATTTTAAGGACTGGTCAACCGGTACCAAATGTTGCGAAGCCGAGAAATTACGACTCCAATTGGGAAGCCGTATCGGAACAAGTGGTAGCAAATTAGCGAATAGTTAAGCCAGCCATAAAAAGGTGAAACAAGAAAAAGCGTTGTGTATTAAATCAAGTTACAGAATTAACTTCAAGTTACAATGCGACATGAAAGATAACCCAGATAGGTTGTCTCAGGTAACATAGATTAAGTAGAGTATTTACTTTAGGTTAACAGCACTTAGCTTAGCAAGAAAATATTTAACCCTACATATAGCCTGACCCACGTGCTAAGCATATTACAATACTCAAATTATTCATACCTAGGAAACATTATCTACTACAGTAAATTAAATTACAGACAAGGGGTTTAAGGAGCAAATAAGAAGTTTATTTTAACTAAACATAATAAAGAAAGGTAAATACTTATAAGATGCCATTCCTCGCACCACACTCCCGATCACCAACACACGCTCCCAAAGGTCACCAACCACCAACGCGTCCAAGGGCTGTGTCCCGCTACTTTTCGAAGCTAGCCTGAAGTGCGCCAATCTGTACTTCGTGCCTGCGCAATACAGGCTCAATACACCAGATTTGGCGTGCATCGCCTTTTTTGGCAATAAATCATTTTTCTTTTCAACCAATATATGGTGGTTATGAGAGACAGTTATAAAGACCTGAATATTAATGGATATACTCCATGAGTCTTTATAACAATTTCCACACCACGCTAGGAGTACAGCAAAGGCGCCTTATCCTCCTTTTGTGATATTTGCAGGGCGAGGATTCCCCAGTAGGAATATTTATCCTTATCGGCCTTCATCATTTGACCACTAAAAGCTAAAAAGTAAAAATCTCAAATTTTGTACGTACGTACAAAAAACGTACATGAAAAATGCTTCCCACTTACAAAAAAAACTAAACAGATAGAACTGGCGAGGGTCTACGTCCAAGGTATAACAGATTCCACTATATATATATATATATATATATATATAGGGAATATAGGCGGTATGTCCCGACTTTGTCGGGGTTGAACAATTATTTATCTTAAGTAGATATTAGGTAGGTATAATTTATTTTCAAACTTCATGGTATACCACATTTTGTGTTTCGTTTTTCTGAGGTTTTAAAATAAATTTATTCTCCGCATTTCCTGACCTAGAGAGACCAACATATAATTGTCCATGAGTAAAGCAATCGTTCCGTAAGTCAAGTCCAATATATTTGTATGTTTGACCTTGGGATTTGTTGATGGTGATGGCAAAATAAATTTTTATCGGAAACTATACTCGCTTAAATTGGAAAGGTAAATCTGTAGGGATCATGGGAATGCGGGGAATATGAGCCAACTGACCTGCCGCTGGTCCTGTATGAATAATACTTTCAATCACATTATTTCGTAGCGATTTTACTTGGAGTCTAGTTCCATTGCACAGATTAGGCGGATTTAGGTTTCGCAATAAAATTATTGGAATACCGACTTTAAAATTTAGTGTATGAGGGGGGGAGTCCTGAAGGGTTAAGGGAATTAAGGAATTCCTGTGGATAATGTACAGCGTACTCTGTATCTAATACGGTATCAATTGATTTATATATTGTTTTATCACCTGGTATTCTTATTAATATTTGTTCCTTGTTATGATGAACAGAAGAATTTCTTGGCGAAACTATCTCCCTCTCGCACATCCACGTGTAATCTTTTTGACAAAGATTCTCAATTTCTGGGTACACATTTAAGATCAAATCATTTAGATTTGCGACAGACTTTCCTAACTCATCTATTTTGATAAGGCCAACTTGTTCAGGTATTTTCCGTCACCTACTTGTAATAGAATACTCGAGAAATGCCTATCACCACCTCCTAAGTGGGCTCTCATGTTTGTTCTTAAGGTGATTGATTGTACAGAGCCCTATAAAGGAGACGACTGTAAACAGGCTTTAAGTATAGCTGCACGCGTTCCTCTAGGCACCACAGGAAGAGTTTGACGAAAGTCACCGGCAAATATGAAGGTGACGCCTCCCATAATTTTGTCTGAACTTCTTAGGTCGTTTAGAGTTATGTTTACGGCTTCTATATGTGAGCGGTGACTCATCGTACATTCGTCCCATATTATGAGACAGACCTGTTGAAGAAGTTGGCCCAACGGCCCGTTTTTTCTTATGGAACATATGGATTCTTTCTGGAGGGAGACATTCAAACGCAGTTTAAATGTTGAATGGGAAGCTTTTCCACCACTAAGTAAAGTCGCGGTAATTCCAGAAGAAGCCACCGCAAGAGCCAATCTTCCTGTTGATCGAATTTTGGCCAGTATTAAATTTATCAAGTAAGTTTTTCCGGTTCCATCGGGTGCATCGATAAACAATAATATGCCTTCATTGTTTTCAACACTATTCACTATGGCGTCAAAGGCGAGTCGCTGATCGGGTACTAAATTTGGTACGTGATTAGAAACGTACTCACTCAGTTGGTTGCAATCATGTACCAATGTTGTCCTTACAGAATTGCTTTCGTTGATTCTCTGTGGTAATGGCAGGCAAAAGTCTCCTAATGACTTTTCGCTTAATAGATAAATTTTGTCTTCTATTTGAATGAGACCTTGATTTATGATATCATTTGATAATGGCATACATTCATCGTTATTCTGCTGACGCGGTCGTTGCAATATGTCTTCACAGAGATCTTTTTTAAATGTTTGCCATAAAGCAATGGGATCTAAAGGTTGACAAAATAACAAAATTGTCACAAACAATTCTCTCAGTTTAGGATCCGAATCCGAAAGTACAGCATCAGCTAAGGTATGCTTCCAATGTTCGTCGTCCTCAATAAGACAGAGTTCTTTACACGCTGCTTGATAAGTTGCATGACCTGTCCATTAACTGTCAAAAGACTTTGGAAAGATGTTGGACCACGAATATGTTGTAAAAGAATCCTTAAATGAAAGCATTCAGATTGGCTAGGATGAATACTGTACATTCTACCAAGAGCAGAGTCTTTCCTAATTCCGGGATGCCCTTCGACCTCTTGTCCTCGTTTTCTTCGCGAAAACTTGTTATTTGCCCATGTGTATCACTGAGAAACTTCGTGTTATAACAAAGTCTTCGCGAAATCGTCTGTGCTACATAAATCATAGAACGCCGTAAGTGTTGTTTCAGGAGGGCTTTCAGTTCTTTGTTGGAGATTATTTTCTGTAAAATACACTCTCTGGCCATTTTCTAGGTGCACCGCTAAATGGGTTACTGTTGGATGCCTCTCATGAATGTGAAACTCGAGAATTCTCCAAACAGCTTCCGATGTGCTAATATAACGGCCATTTAAATATGTTTTGATCTCATTTTGATTGTTTTCAACAGAGACAGTGGCCTGATCACATCCTTTGTCGATATATTTGCAGATATATTTAATCGCTTGAACTGATTGACAATAATCAACATTGATGTGGGCATTATAGCTTCTGCACAGTAAAGGGGAATATGGAACAACCCATTAATTATTAACAGTGACCACTTCTCCTCTAACTGTCATTGTCACAGTATTACCGCCATCTTCAGGGCTTCTTTGACGATAAACTGGATATCCGTTCACCGCTGTTTCCATCTCCGCTATACGTTTTCGTGGGTATTTCTTACTGCAGATTCCACTGGTCATGCAGGGAGAATTTATGTTATATTCCCCACATGGGCCTTGGATCAAGTTTTTAACCAAATAAAAAATAATAAGGGATCCCGTTGGGGATCTGGAAGCTCGGCTGATATTATGTTATCGACCTCCTTAGGTTTTATTTTGGTTTCAAGCCATAACAAAATATGTACGTGAGGTAATCCTCTCTTCTGCCATTAAATGCTAAATACGTAAGCTTTGTGGTACCGAAAATGACACTTTTCGTTAAAATTTTCATAAGTTTTTTTACCTTTAAATTAAACACACGTGCCAGAATGTCATGCCTAGCGTAGGATCTTTGTCCGGGGAATAATTCCCTTTTAATTTCAGGCCATTCAGGATTACATGTGAACGTTATAAACAAATCAGGTCTGCCAAAGTGTTGGACGTATGACATTGCATCTTGCGTCTTTTCGTGCATGTACCTGGGAGAACCTGTGAATGTTGAGGGTAATATTATGTGTTGACCAATATTTTGTGCTTTCACATTCTCATCTTGATTTACAGCATCTCTTATATGGATGTAGTTTTCAGCTCTAAGTTTTGCTTGATTCCTGCGGATAAAATCAAGTTGTTCAATAATTATCTTAGATATCATATCAACAATATATTGGTTAAATAGATTTCTGAAATGATGTAACGTATTCAAGCTGTCTGCTCTAATCATAAGCATATGCGCATAAAATTGCATGCATGTGACAGTCTTATTACGTGCAGAATTTTCTTGTGTGGTATATTCAAACAATAGCCATCTTCACCTCTTGGGAAAAGAAGGGGGTATTGTAAAGGGTCATAGGATCTATGAAATTCTGAAACCCTACGTAATTGTCCATCCCGACCCTGTTAAATTATGTCTCTTGGTCCTTTGTCTTCGTTCACTAAAAGAACAGCAACTTCATCAGTGGTAGGAGCATTATACCTCCCTCTATGTGTATTAGCTGGACGACGATCTGCGTGGATTATTATCTGTAATTCTTCTGAATCTATATTCTTTTCCAAGTTGTACTTAATGGATTGAATGTAACTGATATTTTCGTGTAAAGTTTGCTGAAGCTGTGCAATTAGCTCTGCATTTAAATTAGGTACCATGCGTGATCGTGCGTTCACTTTATTTTGTTCAGACAGGAAATATATTTGTAAGAATTGTGCATTATTGCCTTCGGATGGAAGTAGACTGCCAATTTAGTGGTAAATTTGTGCACGAACTTTAAAGGTGGGCATAAAATTACCTTACCTGACTTCATTCGCCTCGAAGGAAGTCATTTGAAAAATGATATTGTAACGTCTTGTATTATTTAAGAAATGTGTCGAAAGTGGATGATTTCCCATTATGAGATCTTTGATTAGTTGCGGCGGCTCAGGAATATCTATTAAATGTACTTTTCCCGCTGCGCAACACAGTCCTTGAGATTCGTCTTTCCATTTCTTGGCTTTGCATTTATTACAAACTTTGTTCATGTGTCCAATTTGGATATCTTTGTGTTCACTGTAGTTATTATCTGGATTGTATTGGAAGGCAGATCGAAATGCGTGTACAACCTGAACATTTTGTTGCTGTGTCATAGATCTTGTTATTTAACGTCTCCTTTTTTCAGACCTAGCATTTGAGGTATTTCTAGAAAGTTGAGATTTTCTTTTAGGCATGATGGATTTCGTTTCAAGAAATATTTCCGACCTCCGTGCCTGTATTATTTTCAGAAATGTAGGTATGTACCTAGTTCAATTTAAGAAAGTATGTATCAATCACTAAATATTTACCAAAAAAAAAACAACTTTCAAATGCAGTCCAGATTATCTATTTTTAATATGTCTAACCAAAGTTTTGATCAATCAAATTTAAAAAATGAATATCTAAATTAACGCCAAATGTTACATGAGTAAGTAAAATGTACAACAACAAATACGTTTAAAACATTTCTTTCATATTCCGAGATGATCTTTTTAACTATTGTTGCCAATTCTAAGATTGCGAAAATAATATTTCCCTTCTAACAACAAAAGTATTTTCACGTGAAAATTAAAAAGTGAATGAAAACTTTGGTGAAAATTACATCAGATTATAAAACGATACATCTATACTAATATTATAAAGAGACATTGATATTTGTTGCCAAATGAGACATGAATAAGTGATATGTACAACAACAAATACGTTTAAAACGATAGGAGCTACTTTATTTTGCGATAACTCCTAAGATATTAATTTAAATTATATAGTTATAGAAAAAAGTCAGATTTTCGATAAAAATAGAATAAAACATTTAATAACATTTTTTAAATTAAAAATTAAAAAGTCCGGCTACGTCAGGCATTGATTCGTGCCCAAGGCCACCCGCGTGCCGATTTTGGTACGATTCGGCCTCATACTCTCGCTGTTAGTGAGGACAGCCGCGGAAGCGGTCGAAATAAACACCTTTTAGGGGCAAAATCATTAAAACATTAATTTAAAAAAACTCCGGGGCCCGATTTTAAAAAAATAATATGCCTATGTTTTAATCTGAACTATCAACTATATCTATACAAAATTACAGCTCAATTGAAGCAATACTTTTTCACTTATAAAGGAACAAACATAGGCCTATTCGAAATAATAAATTTCAAAGTTTCAATGAAACACACCGATTTTTGAATAAAGTTCAATAATTCAAGTTCGATTTACGCAAATTGATCATAAAATCGTCTGTAAATTCAAAAACATAAAGTTTATAAGTTAAATAAAGTTCTGTAATATTATACCAATGAATTTCCAGTTGATAGCCAATAAATTGTAAATCTTTTTTTTACCTTAAATGTCCAATAAAAAGAGTAGTTCCAAATGTAGTTTTCTTCAATAAACTCTTTAACGTTACCAGTTTCAAAAATCCTTTTTGCATTGATTAATACCTCCTCTACTTTAATCTTTAAAATATTAAAACCTTTTTCTTACGGGGTGGGATAGCATATATCCGAAGCACATACTCTCGAAAAATACGGTGTGATGTCGGCAGAGATATAGTCTCGAATTCCATTTCGTTGTGACTTTCCTAACGGCTTTGCCCCCAAAGAAGAATTGTGTGACATTCTGTGAACGGAGTGTAAATCTTGCCGAAAAGGACTGAATAATAATCTTTTGTAGATCTAGCTAGAGGCTATTTCTTTTCAGGCGAGAGACATCAGAAGGGCGGCTCACCCGCGGTTCATCCATTTACAGCCTTTTGAGAGATAAAAGAGGCACGGGGTGCGGAGGAACTACTTTTGAAATTCTTCTTCAATAGTAAGAAAGTAATAAGAAAGCAATTAACCACTCTTTCCCCTGACCTCCCACGCTGAATGTCCCCCACGTAAAATGGAGATAGGAAGGAGATAACATTTTCCCGTTCTAAAGGGCGATTTCGAAAAACGGACCCCGTAAGCTAAAGGGTGTTGCTTTGGTTACTTGACTGCGGTTGACAAAGGAAAAGTTGTAAGGTACATTGTAATGTACAAAAGTTGAACATTACCCTCCACATAGAAAATCTGCTCTCTCTCTTTATACACTGCTGCCCACTGTAAATGCAACAGCCTGAAGGAAACATGCAAATAACATGAAATTTACAACATGCATTAGCGGAGGTGAGATATGCAAATGATTAGAATTTCAGCGCAGACGCACATCACCCGCGCCTGTAGCGCCACTTCAAAGCGCTATTTAAGGCTTGGAGATTTCGACGATTTCAAGTTCGGCAATTGTGTTTTTCTTGTGGTTTTTTTCAAAAAAACGATCAATTATGCCTCGTCGAAAACAGCGATCATCTTTTGATCAAGTATCCGAGTTCGACAGAGGAAGGATAGTGGCCTACCGAGATTGTGGATTATCTTTCAGGGAAATCGGTAGTCGTGTTGGACGAAACCAAACAACTGCAATGCGGATATGCGATCGTTGGATGCAGGAGGGTACGACGGACAGGCGTGTTCGATCGCATCCACCTCAGCGCACCACTTCATGTGATGACAGGCAAATTGTGCGCATGACAGTGATGGATCTCTCAGTCCCATCACGAACCATAGCACAGCACATGCAGTCTGTAACGCATCATCCAGTGTCTGCGCGTACCATTCGACGCCGTTTACAGCAGAGTGGTCTGTCCGGAAGACGTCCATTGCTTTGTCTTCCCTTGACGCAGAACCACAGACGTCTCCGCCGCCAATGGTGCAATGACAGAAGGATGTGGACGGCAGAATGGAATGAAATTGTCTTTACTGACGAGTCACGCTTCTGTCTGCAACACCACGATGGTCGCATTCGAGTCTGGAGACACCGTGAAGAGAGGATGCTGAACAGCTGCGTTATGCACCGCCACACTGGTCCTGCACCAGGTATTATGGTATGGGGCGGTATTGGATATCACTCTCGCACACCTCTAGTACGCATTGCCGGTACTTTAAACAGCCTGCGCTACATCTCCGAGGTGTTGGAGCCAGTTGTCCTTCCTTACCTTCAGGGCTTGCCCACAGCCATATTTCAACAGGATAATGCGCGACCACACGTGGCACGTATTGTCCAACGGTTCTTCGTCAATCGCCAGATTGAATTGCTTCCCTGGGAGCCTCGCTCTCCGTATCTTTCGCCGATAGAAAACATGTGGTCCATGGTTGCTCTACGATTGACCCAGATTCCATCCCCAACTGCCACAGCAGATCAACTTTGGCAACGTGTGGAAGCTGCTTGGTCTGCTGTACCCCAAGAACTCATTCAAAGTCTCTTTGAATCAATGCCGAGGCGTGTGGCAGCGGTGATCTCCAACAATGGCGACTACTCTGGCTACTGATTTTGGTAGGAACCACACTTCACAGAAGTCTATAAATTTAATCATTTGATACTTGGTCAACATGTTATCTACAAAATAAATTTTGTTGTGATATCTCTTGTCTTTCTTGTTGTTGCAATTTGGGTGGCCAGCAGTGTATACTATTATAGAAGTATAGATAACATTGGTATCCTAAAATTAGAATAAGAGAAGAAATAAAAATTCTAAAATAAAAAAGGATTTTAAGTAAAGAATGTTTTTTAAAAATCATTCAAATTTTTTAAAATAATATTCCTAAAATAATATTCAAATTAATATTACGCAAGTTAATAATTAAAGTCAATTTTTTAAAAGAAAAAGGCATGCCAGAGAATGGCTAGGTTCGAACCGCTAACGTCAGAACAGAAGCCTACCGCGATAGCACCACGCTAAGGATCGTTGAAGTTTTCGGCACAAAAAGCGGTTTAAGACAGTAGCGGTAACAATGGAGATTGTTAGGATTTAGCCCCTAACTTTATTTCTACTGATCAGATATACATAATATATAGCCTAGGTACATCTGGGATAATGTACCTTTCAAACAGTGAAAGAATATTTCAAATAGGTACAGTGGTTCTGAAGATTACCCTCCACATACAAAATCCGCTCTCTCTTTATATATAAGTGTATATATATATATATATATATATATATATATATATATATATATATATATATATATATATATATATATATATATATAAATATATATATATATATATATATAACAGTTCCGTAACTGACTGACATACAACGCACAGACCAAACAGCTGGACCTAAAGGGCTGAAAGTTTGCATGGCGATTCTTCTGATAGTGTAGGTTTGCAATAAGAAAGAGTTTTCAAAAAATCTTCTTAGATTTTTTTAAATTAAATTTTTAAGCTGTTTTAGTAACTTTTTTTAAGTTTGCATTTAAAATAATAATTTGAGGGTTATGAAATTTATATCACGACAAGGATCATAAAAATTCCTTTAAAATGAAATCGAATCTTTACCTCCATTTTCTGATTTTTGGTTTTCTGATTTTTTAAAGATTAAATTTTATAATTTAATTTATTAAATGCTGATCACGCGATTTCCTTTTCTGGTACTTTAATTAGATTTATTGTTACGTCGATAAAAATAGAATAGACAAAAAAAAATTTTTTTCCCTTGTTAACGCGGCAGAAGATTGGACATTATCCAAAAAATTTTAAAATACAGTAAAATATATGTTCCTCAAACTGTACTATATTAACTGTACTATATTCTTTAATATGTCCAATTAGATTAAATTTGAATATTTTCATCTATATTATTTTGTCTATAAAAATATCTCTTATGATTTTTTTATAAATATATATATATTTTTTTACATCAATTGTATACATTGATCGTCGTATTAATTATACATACATATATATACGTACATATTTATTGTTTTTAGCATTAATTGCATACATTGACCGTTGTATTTAATTTGAATGTACTCCGTAGCGAAGAAGTGCGGGTTTTCAGATAGAATATATATAGTACCTATATATATATATATATATATATATATATATATATGTATATATTTGTGTGTGTGTGTGCATAAAAATTTCTCTGACAATTTCAAAGTTAAATTTATGGTGTTTCTTTTTAAAGCGGGAGGTATACTTACCCTAAGAACATTCGCTTTAACTCACCATGTCTTTTCTTGGCTCCTTTATAATTAACTGCACAGTGAGTGCGTGAAGCAAAGTTCCCCCGAATAACTGACAAACACAGAAACAACCATGCTTTACCGTGCATTCAGACCTCTAGTGTGGAAGCTCACATTATACAATTCTCTTACAATAACCTGACCACCATACAACGTGGGAGATTATATGAAAGTGAGTCAAATTTAAATGAAAAGCCCACATTTTAATATTTTTTTCTTGTAGATATTCCGAAACAGGAACATTTATTTAGCCCAGTATGATCGCTTTATACTAATTTGAACTACGTATCATTCACCTACTAAAAAAATTCTCTATTATGTCAATAAAGTAAATTAAACACCTGGAACCATTACATGACTACTCGAATGTAAGAAACTAGTATTTAATGACTTATTCAGAGGAAAAGGATAGACTGCAAACGGTCGATATAATGGCACATAATCATGGCTGAACATTCCCAAGTTGCTGTTCATACGTAAATCAATTTATAAACGTGAAATCCTCTAATTTCCTTTTAATGTGAGTGGAGATGTTCTGCAAAAACGAAATGCTTGGTAAATCAATATACTATTTGTAAAATGTTTTTAGCAGTCTAAAATATTAAAAATTCTCTAGCGATATGAAAATATTATTTACAAATAAAAAAAATAATAATATATTTCATTCTTAAGGATACCATCACATTTAAAGGTTACTTAATTTTATGAAAAGATGAAAAATTACCTTTGGCTATATGAAATAATACAAAATCATTTATTTTAAAAAATGATAAAAATTTGTCTGACACAAATGCCAAAGGAACAGAAAACAAAGGAAAGTTGCGCAGTTTAAACCCATTTTATTCATTAATATAACAAATGAAATTGCACAATACGAAATTTTAAAAAATTATATATAATCATACCTAGTGTAATTATATGTATTTTTGAATACTATACTAAGTACGATGAAAAAAGCGTTTATTTTGCTATTTAGCGGAAATCGGGAAATTTATTAGAGTTAATTCGAGGAATATGTTAATTAACCTTTTTTTGTTGCTAGAAAATGCATGGCTTTATTGCGTTTTTTGACTACAAATTACGATTTGCAAAAAAAATATTTCACGCGTTAACAGGAAAACTTTCGACACATTTATGTCAGCTTATAAGTTACATGTAATATGAACATTTCCAAACTCTCAGAATAGAAACAATTTTCTGTTAATCTGTTATTTTATACACACGTTGCATCGAATGCCAAGCATAAGGAAATTAAAAAGTTGTGCAAACATTGCATACATCTTGCATAGTTTTGGAGAAGCGATGAGATGGGCAGAAAGAAAGTAACTAACTAAACTGGAAGTTGTAAATAATTATGGTTAACCGTCCACCATTTGGTTAACCCTCCAACAACCATTATGGTTAACCCTCCAACAACCTCCACCATTTACACGGTGCAGTTTTTATTCCGATTTTTTTAACCTAAGGAATTTGAAGATTTTTCCAATAAAAGGTTGCAAAACGTTTTTACTTCTTTAAACTGATAACAGATGACAGTACTCGCCATTTTTCTGCTCATTTAACTGGAATACATTGAATGCAAGGGAAAATGGTGAATAGATTCAGGCGTTTGCACTGTCCAAACGGCGCCCCTCAAGGAGTTAAAATATAATTGGGGCCAAATGATAGAAAGAGAACACATACGGAAAAAATCCTCCTAGAGAAACTTTCCAAGCAAATGGAAAATTAATAAACCAGTATAGTCGAACTACAGTCAGAAGATATAGTGTAGTCAGTTCATATCCTTTTGTAAATTAATTTGATAAAAGGATATGAAAATAATTATAAACTGTGCTTAAATTTAGGCCCCTTGGACAGCTTTTCGAATATTGCTTCTGAAAAAAATAAATCTGAGGCATTTTCATAATCAACTATATTTTTCAACCATCTCTGGTGCCTTTGTGAGTTTTTGCTGTTTTGATTGACTCAAAAGTCTTAGAAAAAGAACAACTAGGGAACTGCAATGCAAAAAATATTATAAAAAAGACTCGACTAAATTGCACCGTAATTGCAAAAAATGAAGTTAGAATATTTCATCATGGGGTAAATGTAGAATAAAGAGTGGATTTAGTATAATGCCATCTGAGCTCTTTAAAAAATTTCATCGTGATAAAAATCAGAATTAAATTGAATTTTTAATATGATTTTTACATGTAAGTGTATTAAATTTGAGCATCGTAAATAGTTAACGCCGTTAAAATCCAAAAATTTCAAAAACTGCTTATGTTGAATGGCAAATTGTATTATTCACAAGGGATGACCATAGTAGCTATTAATTAGCCTTTTTTGGGCTTCATACGATCCTTCGTAACTACAAAAATATACATGTACCTCACAGACAGAGAGGAACGTATTTAAGGTTTTTCAGAGCTAAAAATTTGCTATTCCCAGATCATTTTTACATAATACCATCCCACAGGTAATGTACAACATATTATTAAAATTTATTTTTAAACTGTTGCTCGAAACTCTTTGAATATATTTGATTCAAAACAACTCTTTTGCGCATTTTTAAAACTCCTATCTCGTATCTGCGTTAAAACAAAGAAAATCAGTTTCTTTTTTTTTCTATTTTCTTGCGAGAAATGCATTGATGGAAAGTATACCAACAGAAGACAATATGATCCAAATATATGCAGATTTGTATGAATAGACTTAGGTTAAGATCATCTTGAAATATAAACAAAATGATATGCATGTATTCTATTGTGTCTTATCTCTGTATAAGACAATTGAAGTCTACAAAGATAAATTTAAAAAACTGAATACTAGCCCCAGAGCAAATTTTGGCATTACAGCTATACCTTTGGGCAGAATACAGGGAAAGCAAAGAAAACATTTTTCTGTTTCATAATACGGAAAATGCTGAAAGATTAGATGATGTCCATATTTATAGTTCACTGTAGCAGTGAAGTTGGCAAACGCGACGAGCCAGTGATCTGAGGGTTTGCGGGTTCGAGGCCGGTCGCTGACAAAATCCACCGCCGTGTTCACTAATGGTGGCCGAGGCACGTATAATAGGGTGTGGTTGCAATGTCCTTCAATTTCTCAATTTACCTCTGGGGGCGCTGGGTCAGGTAGTCTGGTCCCGCCACTTGACTCGGTTCAAAATTCGCGGACCATTAAAGCAGGGTGTAGTGTGGGCCTACCCCGGAGAAGAACCTAAGCTCAGTTCTCCCAGCCATTTAAAAAAATGCAGTGAAGAATGGCTATAATTAACTCTTAAAGCATAATGATAAAGTAAAAGTTTCGTAATCCTGTTGTGCTATCGATTATGACTTCACCTAATTAGAAGAATTGAAAAATCCAGTGTTTTCAAATCAGAAATTTAATAACATGTTATGTTTTAAAGTGTTAATAGACGGAGCTCTTTCGGATAAGTGAGAGTAATAGCAGCCTTGCCCTCGTATAATGATAGAAGTGACAATACTCTGAAAAATACATTTAATATCCCATATGTCACCCTCTTTGACTGTATATACTGCCATTTAACCATAGTTATTTAAAAGTGAGAGTTAACTTTATTTTTCAGGTACAAATTGCGTTTAATATTCCGTATATTATTCAAGATGGAAATTTCTAGTTTCTTGAAACCCCCCCCCCCCGAATGTTGCAATTACTCGCTAATGCTGTTTAATTTAAACTAGAATGGAAACTATTTTTAAATGCTCAGTTAATTATCGTGAAAATTTTCTAATTAAGAATATTTTAATTGGAACTCTGTGACGGAATATCAATTAGTATTTTTACATTCTACTTCACTGGATTGAAGCAGATTTCGGCGAATTCCAAGCACAGTAGGGTGTAAAACTAATGATTTCTCTGAATGCATAAAAATCACACAGTTAATTAAATACAGCTGCTAGCTAGATAAACTCTACATAATTGCATTTTAAACAGCCGAATAATTCTTAAATAACGTACACAGAGTACGGTTTTGTTATCTGCTTGCAGAAAATAGCGTTGCAAAAAAATCAAATTTTATGGTTCTTGATTTGTGAATGGCAATGCGCTTAAGAAAAGGAAACTGCAGTACAAATGTATTGTAATTAGTGTTTTACTTCAAACAAGAAAAACACAGCGGGAAGAAACTTGCGTTTGATTTCGGTTCGTTGCTCATTTGAAGTTGTGCATTCTGTGTCTTTTCGCGAGTCTTCAATTATAATGCAGAATTTCCTTTCCTTAAATAAGTGAACGGTAAGAAGGAATATAAATGTTTTGAATAAAATACTAAATAGTTGGAAACTTTGCACCAAAACTGGCAAAATGTGCTGGGGAAGAAAAAACCCTGAAAATACGGTAGAAATTAAATAATTGCTTTCCAGACATTTAAAGAAAGTGTCTGAATGATTTACTTCCTTAACAATATATAAATAATGAAATGAATATACAAACCAAATCTTGGTAGAGATTGCAGTAAAAAATAACAGAATTTAGTTTTTATAAAGTTTAGATTTAAAAAAAATTCTCTGTTAGTAGACGTCATTTATTTCACAAATTTGATAAATATAAAGTCTCAAGCATCATACCTAATATTGAACATTTAAAGTACGAAATACCTGATTGGTTTTTAAGGTTATTTATTTTATAAATTTAGTAAATGCTTTTTTATATCTTTAACTTTTAATTCTAAGCTCAAATTATACTCTTGAGACATTTTTTATATTATTTTTGTGCAGTGGCGTAGCTAGAACTTTTGCCGCCTGGGGCGGTCTCCAATTTGCCGCCCATTGTAATTCAATCAATTGGTGGTTTTTATAAATTAATAAACATAAGTAAATAATTGCAATTGAGACAAACTATAGATGGGGAACTTTTTTACCATTGGATGCCATATTTAAATTAGGCAGTAATAAAGGAGGCCGCTTAAGTTGATATATCTATAAATGCAACTTTTATAAAGACACCACATTGACTTGACGATGAGGAAAAATATTAGAAATCATATAGTAATTCATAATTTGTAGAAATCAAATAGCAAACTTATGAATTGAACAAGTGGTTTTTTACAACGAATACTAAATAAAAATATTCCGCCCCAAAATATGTGCCGCCCGGTGCGGACCGCACCCACCGCACCCCCCTAGCTACGCCACTGTTTTTGTGCAATAGTAATATTAAAATTCTCTCATTGTAAGGGTTATCAGGAAAGAATCATCCGATTAAAAAATTTAATATTTTCCATAATTACAAACAGAAAATTATAATTAATATGTCATTAAAGGAAAAATGTTAATTTTTTCAAAGGTGTTCGATATGACTTTCTTTATGTGTTGTTTAAGTTCGGGCACACTTGTTGGCAAAGGTGGTATGAACACAAGATCTTTGACATATCTCCAAATGAATAAATCGCATGGGGTTAAGTCCGGTGACCTAGGAGGGTAGTTGTGTAGGACCAAATCATCGGCGCACTGCGACCAATCGGCTACACAGCTACCCTCCTAGATCACTGGACTTAACCCCATGATACATCTTTCTTTGGGGATATGTCAAAGATCTTGTGTTCATACCCCCTTTGCCTACAAGTTTGCCCGAACTTAAAGAACGCATTTAAGATGCTTTACAAACAGTTAATAGTGAAACATTACAACGTGTTTGGCAAGAAATGGCATATCGCAATAATATTATACGGGTGACTAAAGGAAGTCATATCGAACACCTGTGAAAACAATTAACATTTTCCCTTTAAAATGACATATTAATTATAATTTTGTGTTTGTAATTACACTCAAACCTGTTTTTGTGCAGTGTATAAGGCCCGTATAAAAGAAAACGCATAAAAAATCGCACAAAATTTCACGAGTAGCTATAAAAACTATTTTTCGCAACACATTTAAAAAGTATTTTTTATGCGGTGAACAGGGACCGCATAAAATAAGTCTCACGTACAAAATAACTCAAAACCTTAAGAAATAGCTAGGAATTAAATACTCAGCATTAAATACTTGATCCGGGCAGTATCCACCATCTTCAATAATTTTTGCTAACACTTTAGAATAATTTTTAGCGGCTGTTTCATCAGCGGATGCAGCTTGTCCCTTTATCTTCAGATTGTGAAGTGCGTGTCGTTGTAAAAACCCGACTAACAAGCCATTGCTTGTAGAAAATTTCGGGCTTCCAATGTGAGACGATTAACTAGACGGCTCTAAATCCTTCAGCTGATTATAAAACCGTATAGCTTTCTCTTTAATTAATTCTCCGTCAATGGGGATTCGTTTTTGAGTTAATTCTTGAATCCACAATATGAGTGCCTTTTCCGCTTTCTCTATCAAAATGTTTCTTGAATACGATGCTCGTTTAGCGGTTTCGTTTGTGGCACAATTACTACATTTATTTATTTCACCTGCACGTTTTTTGTATGCCTCTTATAGTGGATTCACCTAATCCAAATTTTTCACCAAGAGCTGTGGATCCTTCACCTTCTGCTAATCGTTTTAAACTCATAGTCTTAGTTTTGAAGGAAATTGCCTTTCTCTTCGCTTTGCTTTTGCCTTTATTCATTTTCAGGGATTATGTCTAAAAATAAAATAAAAATCCTAAAAACTTATATCTAAAAAGAAAAAATAATAAATTTGCTTTCAATTTACGCTTTGAAAGGAATCTTATTTTAATGGTCCACGAATATGAAAGCTCTTTGGAGGACGTCAATTAAATAATGCGATTATATAATTCAATACATATGTAATGTAACTGGCTGATGCAATATTGCATTTTATTTGCAAATCAGTATCAGTACATATGCAATGTGATGAAATATCAAAAATCAAAAAAACTAAATGGCCGATCAAACCTACTAATTTTTTTATTGATAATTTCATCGATTATGTTCTAATTTGATTGAAATTTTCATATACCACACAAAAAAAAATCGCACAAAAAAAGACCGCACAAAAACAGGTTTGAGTGTATGTAAAATATTAAATTTTGTAATCGGAGGATTCTTTCCTATTAACCCTGTTCAGACATTTTAACTACAGTTGGAAATATAAGTTAAAATGACATGAAACAACTATTCAGGATGATGAAAGACTGAACTACGTATAAATATTTCTTTATTAAAATGGTCAAATATTAAATGCAAAACTTGAGATTCTCTACTAAGCTAGTTCTGAGGCACTATTTCTTGAAATGGGATTTATACTGTGGCAGTGAGAAAGAATAAGATAGTTGTTGGGGCTATTATATATTAATTTTACTTACTAATATTAATGATGATTATGATTTTTTGAATTCATTGCTTAAGATTGGGGTTAGTACATTGATTGATTGTGATTCCCAAATAATGGAAACAACTCTGGTTTACACTGACAAATTAATTTATTGATTATTAGAACACATAAATAATACGCTACAGAATACTAAATATTTCCTGCTGCATTTACACATTACTCACAATTTCTTCACTACTAAATTAAGTCTCTACGACACATATATTTAATTCATTCAATTATTATGACAATATTTCGTACTTCATCTACACATATTACTCTCAACTTCATTACTACTAAAGTAATTCACCACAACACCTATATTTCATTCATTCAATTATTACGACAATCTTTCGTACTTCATCTACACATATTACTCTCAACTTCATTACTACTAAATTAATTCATATATATAAGCATAACATCATATTAATTAAATTGTTTTTTGCGAATTATCGGTCATCTCCTTAACATATTATATTCAAACAATATAATCATCGTGCTCTATATTAGTTATTAAGGCTACACACTGAAAAGCAATGACAGCAATATAAAAAGGAAACGCAAAGTCGGTACCTCGAAAGATGACTGTTGGATCACTATGGGCAGCTGGCACTCGTAATGACGAACTTCGTTGCATTTATCATCGCACGGAACTAGGACACTTTCTTCGTCTGGTATAAGGATCCGTCAATCATGGCAGATACTCTACACGGAACACTGGGGCACTCTCATCATTGGATCTCTGACTCTTTCACTCCTTGCAGACCCTCGGCACGGGACACTGGGCGCTCGACAACTTCTATCTCCAAACTTCTAACTGACTCTCCTCATAGGTGAATGTGCCTTGACACTACTTCTATTATCAAAAACCTCTGACTAACTCTCCTTCTTAGGTTATCTGTGCCTTCACACTATTTCTCATTTCATATTATTTTCTTATTAATGTTGACTCCGCCTCTTACAATTTCCATTGGTCATATTATTACCATGCCATCGCCATTCGTCCGTGGCTGCCTCTTCTCAATCCCCTTCTCACTAATGCGCCTCGAGGGCGGAATTTTTAAAATTCTCCCTTATTTAAGTTTTTCCCATGATTCGTTTTCAAGCAGGGTGGCCTGTTTTATAGCCATCATAAATTTAGTGTACCCTTTCTTCTTTTCTTCTATTCGTGCAACTCACTCTCTTGAACTTTTATCTTATATTTCTTGCTACAAGCACATTCTCTACATTTATTTTTTTCTACATTGCTGGCTGTCTTCCCTTCTCTTTTTATTGCCCATCATTTGCCATGTTTCTTTCTTACATTTAGCAATTATTTTACTTCGTCCTGTACTTTTCAATGCTCCTGCCCCTGGCTGTGACACTACTGTCATGTCCCTATGACATATACATAGCCTGTTTCGTTTAACTTTTATTACCTAACTATTCGGACTATTCCTGAAAACGCAACATAAGGAAAAATAACAGGAATTGTTTGAGACAAAGAATCTACACTTGAATAATTATATATATATATATATATATATATATATATATATATATATATATATATATATATATATATATATATATATATATATATATATATATATATAGTATATTTATATATATATATATATGTGTGTGTGTGTGTGTTAGTTATAACAGTCACTTAGAGATACCGTTGAGCCTCAGTAGCCTCAGTGTAGTCGAATTACCTGGGAAGGCACGCATGAAACAGTCCGGCCAGAATGATAAGGCGTAATCACTGATTCATAATATCGTCTTTATTCCTGGAACATTCACTGGATGGCGATATATTGCCTTGCCATGGATTAACACTTAGGAACAGTTATGACATAATTTCACTATCAAACAGTCCTGGAACCCGCCGGAGTAGTACCAAAAACGAAGAAAGGACGCAGCGTGCTAAATAGATATGTTGTACGGACAGTTGCAAAAAAAAAAAAAATACCGGGAAAACACTTGCTCGTACGAAGGCGAGAGTGCTAAAACTTTTAATTGGTTAAGTGAGATCAGCTGACCTCGCACGTCAGCAGCTCTCGAAATTTCTAGAAGGGTTGCATCACCCTGTGTTTGAAAACTACTTACTCTTTACACGGGCATTAGGGGATAATTTAGTTGGTTATTTTGGTTATCTTTAGGTCAGAATTTGGATTAAGGGGTGATACTTTACTGAGACAACACTGGAAAATTTTGAATAGGTGTTTAATTAATGAAGGTGGAATGATATTATTTCATATATATATATACAGAGAGAGAGAGAGAGAGAGAGAGAGAAATGTATATTCAAACATGCATCCATGTATTTATAGTAAAAAATAATACTTATAATACCTGAGACATTTTTAAATGTCCGTGCTTTATATTTTTATTTGTTTTCATCTAAACATCGAAATATATTTTTTTAAAGCAAACAATAAATACCATGACTATATTCTCCATTTTTTGCCAATATCTCATGCGAAAGCTTTAATTTCATGAACAGACACAGTTAATTTTTATTTCATGTTGTCTTATCGTTTAAAGACAATATTTACATTATTCAGTTTGAGATTTTAATTGGGGATTATATTAATCATTCTCTCAAAGAAATATTGAAACTCATCATAAATGATTAATTATGACAAGATACACATAAAGGAAAATTTAAATAATCCTCGTATTTAATATATATCGTACGAATTAAAAATTTTCTTTTGCACTTCAGTTTCTTTGTTTAAAGACAGACTACATTGTAGCACGATTAAACCGCGTATTTTTAGTTGTAGTGTTTGGGAATAATTGAATAAAAATTCTGCGTAGTATATTTTGAAATATTAAAGAAAGGTCTTGGATGAAAAATCAATGAAAGAATTTTCCTGAATAAATAATGTGTGGACAT
Organism: Dolomedes plantarius; assembly: GCA_907164885.2. Taxonomy (NCBI): domain Eukaryota; kingdom Metazoa; phylum Arthropoda; class Arachnida; order Araneae; family Dolomedidae; genus Dolomedes; species Dolomedes plantarius. The sequence goes on along the minus strand of OU015491.1, from coordinate 147,369,515 downwards.
TTAAAAAAAGCCTTTCTGTAAAATTTACTGAGAAAAACGATTATATTTTCTTTCGATTATATTTTCTTTCTATTATATATTGTAATGCACATGTTGTAGAGATCTGTTTAACAAGAGTATTTTTACAGTTTAATCAAAAAACGTTTGGATATTGTTAGTTTAAATTCGGCTCGCAACTTTACTGAATAATATTATTTTTAGGGTTAATATTAGGATAATAATTTAAAATTGAACATTGGTATGGTAATTAAACAGTTAGTCAATCTTTTATTATTTTCGTAGCTGTTGATAAGTTAAATCTCTGAAAGTGAGATATAAAAGTCCAGTGAACCATTGATATAAACTTATATCAGTGAGTACTTATTAAAAAATTTTGAATCAAACGACGTAATCCAACCTATTTCTTGGACTACTTTTCTTTGATAAATTAATACCTCTCATAACCGAAATGCCCTTATCAAAAAATAAATATAGAAAAATAAATATAAAAAAATAAAAAAGGCAGATCTTTTAACAAATTATTGTGCTTCTAAAGAGTCATATTTTATATTAGCGTTATACCTTTCTCTTTTTTCTATTACCTATCTAAAATTCAAGTTGTTTATATTTGATACACCCTTCCTGTTACTGAACTGCACTTTTTAAGTTATAATACATAATGTGACCTTTATTTTGTGTTACAATTTACATAAGTTGATCGAGAACTGTAGGCAGAAAATTTTGTAAATTGTGCAGATAACAAATGAAGGAAAAACACTAATTTATCTTATATATCTTCATATTATAAATATATATCAACACTATTTTCAAAAGCTTTGTATATCGTACTTATTGTCTTTCCCTTTATGTATAAAAGACTTGTTCAAATATACATATTAGATCTTTTGTTTCTTATTACATACCCTTTGCGTAATTTCTCTAATTTATTCTATAAAGTGTAAAAAAAAACTAACCTTTCTTCTATTAATTATTTTAGAGTAGCTGTTGTTATTTCCTCATTGTCATGACATAAATCAATGAGAATTAAAAGTTTATCTAAAGTGAAATTTTAATTATAATTGGAAATTTTAGTTATAAATGAAAAGATTACTTACATAATGAAAATATGACATAAAATAATTCTTACTACTATAGATGATAATTATAGTTAAGTAATTTTGAATTTTTAATAGAGTAATACATTTTCCCATTTCTCTCTAAAAGGACAGATTATGACCAATTACCTATTATTTCTTTCCAGAAACTAAACTAATTGTTTCGCTAAATTATAATATCCTTCGATATGTTGTTCCTAAAATAACGATAAAGAATAAATAATATCTTCCTTGGATAATAGAAAATTCTTGGAATATAGTGTTTATGTGCAATACGTGCGACGACTTGCTGTCTCTCACAGGTGTCAACTGAAGGTTTTGCAGCTAGATAGATCGTCGTAATGATTGATAAAGGCAATTTCTGGGAATTAATTGTGCACATAATTACTAAATATTTTATACTTGCTTTTCAAGAGTTTATTCTTAAATTTTTAAACCTCTGTGTATTGGCGCCGATTACTCATTTTCAAAGTTAAAAATGGAGAGCTTATAAATCAGTAGCATGCCGACTGAAAAAACATACTGCCTTAAACTTCAAGAATTCAAAGTTATTTTATTTTCAAGCTATCAAGCATTTTAAGATATATTATTTCATGTTTTCAAGGTACACAAATCCAAAAAAATTCCGCTTACAGGGGCCATGATACACTTTTCAAGAATTCCAAGTAAACTAAATGATTTACTTTTTTGCCACAAGGGGGAGTCAAAGGAGAGACAAAATCGCTAACGTCAACAAAAAAAGACAAATGCGTCAGTACATCTGGAAGGGAGCGAACATGCCTCCCCCCCCCCGATGACCAAGGGGTCATCAAAACAAGAATTCAAATATTTTTTTTTTCAAGAACCAAGATATAGAATTTTTTTTTAAATCTCGCACATTCAACACAATTTTCAAGATTCAACATAAGAAATTAAATAACAAAAATTATATTAAGAAAAATACTACCTTAAGGCACAAATTATATACATATATACAGAAAAATATTACCTTATGGCACTAATTATATACATATATACATATCCTAAACTAGTCTGTTTATCTGAAAGAACATTAAAAATTAATATGTACATATACAAGAAACAGCAATTGAAAAATTATTCACAAAAGAGCAGTAAAGTCAATTTTGATATTGGTCTTTTTACTTCTTGTGTTGCTGTTCGCATCTTTACGACTCGAATGTGATTGTCCCTTCCAGGATAAAGTTCGATTATACGGACAAGCTTCCACTTAAGGGGGGGGGGGTTGATCATCATCCCTAATTAAAACCAAGTCATCGCATTTATAGTTTCGCTTAGTCTTAGTCCACTTCGTACGTTGGTGAAGTTGGCCTAGATAATCCCTGGACCATCTTTTCCAGAAGCACTGTTGTAACTGTTGGGTCAGTCGCCATCTTTTCAACGGAGAAATGTTTTCGTTAAACAGGGACGGTTCAGGAATTGAAATTAGTGGAGCACCTATAATGAAATGCCCCGGCGCCAAGGCACTCAGATCCTTGGTGTCGTCCGACATGGCGACGATCGGCTTTGAATTGAGACAGGCTTCGACCTGTGCAAGCAGAGTCAAGAACACTTCGTAGGTGAGTATCTGGCCGCCGACCATTCTCTTCAAATGTCCCTTCATTTGCTTAACGCCTGCCTCCCAGAGGCCGCCAAAGTGGGGAGACGCTGGGGGATTGAAATTCCACTTGATATTGTCAGTGGTAAGATAGTCATGAAAATTTTTGTCTGCGTTAAATGATGCAAACATTCTTTTCAGTTCTTTATCGGCTCCTGAAAAGTTTGTGCCTCTGTCGCTAAACATTTCTTGAGGCTTTCCACGTCTGGCTGCAAACCGCCCTAATGCATCGATAAAGGCGTCAGTTGTCAGATTCTTAACGGTTTCTAGATAAATTGCTTTCGTTGTGAAGCAAACAAACAAACATACGTAAGCCTTTACTGGCCGAGATCCTCGCTTTTATTTCTATTTTGATGTGAAATGGGCCAGCAAAATCCACACCTGTTCTAATGAATGCTCTTGCAGGAGTTACCCTTGCTTTGGGCAAATCTCCCATCACCTGCGAAGACATCCGTTTTCGCTACCGATGGCATCGGATACATTTCCAAACACACTTCCTAATTACTTCTTTTGCATTTATGATCCAGAACGTTTGTCATATTGTTGCAAGTGTTAGCTGGACTCCACTATGCAAGTAACGTTGGTGATAATAATTGACGATAATGTTCGTTATATGATGACTCTTCGGCAAGATTATTGGATGCTTTTCGTCTTCGGAAAGCTGAGAATTTCGCAATCTTCCTCCAACACGCAACAACCCATTTTTGACGATAAATGGATGCAAAGACAAAATTTTACTGTTATTTTCTAATTCTTTTCCTTCCTTCAAGTTTTTAAATTCATGCTTCTGTACAATTAGGTAAATTTCATTCATAGCAAGATCTAGCTCAGTAGTAGTTAGAAATCCATAATTCCTCTCAGATTGTTGCAACTGAGTATTTTTTAAAAATCTGAGACTCCATGCCATTACACGCTTCAGCTTTGTCCAGGAGAACAATCTGGATAGTAAGTCGAAGTCAGGATGTGTTTCAGTAATCGTACAAACAACAGTTTTTCGTTGCTATTGCAACAGATCGGAATTAACAATATTCACATGAGGTTCTGTGGTTGACATGGGAAAACAACTGTCTTTCAACCATGGGGGACCTTGCCACCAATTTTTATTTTTTACTAATTCCATAGCTGCACAACCGCGTGTGATGACGTCGGCCGGATTATCGATACACTTACAAAATTTCCACTGCGCAGGTGCAACAAAGTTTTGAATCTCACGTACTCTATTTGCCACAAGTGCTTCCAAGCGTCAGCACTGCTTCTAATCCAGTGAAGTACAATTTGGGAATCGGAAGAACAATATATATTTTCATCTTTAATCTGGAAAAGTTCTTGCAAATAATTGCATATTCTTGCAGCTACGATTGCCCCTAGGAGCTCCAATCGTGGTAGAGTTATTCGTTTCAGGGGGGGGGCAACTCTAGATTTTGATATAATAAATGATGTGGTGCAAGTTTCGGGACATCTAAAATATGCAACCGCACTATAACCTTTTAAACTGGCATCACAAAACACAATAAGTTGCATTGTTTCATTCATCCCATTTACTTCTTTCAAAATATATTTTCTGGGAATACACAATTTCTCTAAGTCATTTACTTCAAGACACCATTGCTTAAAATTTTCTTCTAAATTTGGAGGTACTTCCGTGTCCCAATCGATTCCGAGCTCCCACAATTCTTGCAGGCAAAACTTTATGCTTATTACGAAGGGTGACATGTAACCAGCTGGGTCATAGATTTTGGCCACGGTCTGGAGCATGCAGCGTTTTGTGACGTAGCAGTGATTCATGTTCTCTAATAGCTCGTGGATATCTAATTTCAGAAAATCTCTTTCGGTATTCCAAATTAAACCTAGTATCTTAAAAGGGTGGTTACCATCTTCGTTAGGTTCCTCACAATCAATCTGAGTCTTCTTCCACAAACTTGTCAGCTCTGGGGAATTACTTTTAAATTTTCGCAGGGTCATCCCAGCAGCTTTCAAAATTTTTACTGAACCACAGGATAATTCAAATGCCTCCCTAACAGTGGCAGCACCATGAAATAAATCGTCCACGTACAATGAATTATTTAACATCGCAACAACATTTGGATAATCCTTACAATATTTTTGGATATGATGCTTTATGGTTGCAGCGAAGAGGAAGGGACTAGTGGTGACACCAAAAGTTACACGTGCCATTCTAAAAGTTTTGAAAATTGGTTCACCAACTAAATTTTCTACCCATAAAAACCTCAAAAAATTCCTATTCTCTGGGTCAATCTGGATTTGTAAAAATGCCTCTAAAATGTCTCCTGCAAACGCAACCTGATGAAGACGGAATTTCAGAAGAATATCCAATATATTAGGATTGAGGTTAGGTCCTGATAATAAACACTCATTTAACGAACTTGAATTTTTGCTTTTGGAAGAAGCATCAAATACTATCCTAACCTTTGTAGTAGATCTATCTTGCCTTACCACAGGTTTGTGTGGCATGTAGTACGTTCCAGTTACATTTTCATACCCCTCACATTCTTCCACAATACCTTTATTAATTTGTTCTTTAATTATATTCTCGTATTCAGTAGCTAATCCTTTATTTTTATTTAAATCGTCGATTAATTTCAAGAGTCTGCGTTTAGCTACTTCAAAATTATCTTCAAGTTTATGTGTATTCTCTCTTCACAAAAGCTTCGTTTCGTATCTACCAGTCCTGAATTTTAAATTATCGTTAAAACAATTTATCGTATCTAAATTTTTCTGAGAAAATACCGCATTCTTATCGTCACAAATTCCAATAGATTCCAATTTCCAAAAAATTTGTAAATCCAAACTTTTCTCATTTACAGACACGAAATTTACATCAACTGCCATGCTACAACTAGAATTTATTTAACCGACAACAGTAAGTCCAAAAAGTGTATCCGCTAAATATTTTTTCAACTACGCCTTTTTGTACCGAGAAATAATAATCGGCACCTAAAAAAATGTTTATGCTATCGCCTGGCGATGAAACGTCTGCGATCTGGATTCCTCTGTTTAATATCAACTCAGAAACTTGATTTGTTTCACTAGGATAGCTTAGTGATGCCGCGCTAATTACGTCAGTTCCTAAAACCTCAACCGTTAAAAACTATTCGGATCTGACGTGTTACATAATATTACACTGAACACTCTAAATTCCTTCTCTTTCGCCTCACTCGGAAGCGAAACACTTTTTACATGGACTTAACTTACTTTTGCATTGTGACAATAAGTGCGACCTAAAAAAACAACTGTAGCATCTACCTTCCCTTTTTAATTTTAACCTTTTTTTGTTCGTCATTAAATTTATCGCAATTTAGACTTACATGATTGTAGAGATAAAATGGGAACAGCACTATAGTTTGTGATGAAGGAATAAGACACGATAGTTTGTAGTGGAGAATTGAGCGGGCACCACAGTTTGTGCTGATAAAATAGGAACGACGGCAATCTGTGCAAGTGAAATTGTCCTTTATCAATATAGGAGATATTAAGTGTTCTTTCTCAGCAAAAGGAATGGTTACGTGTCATTGTCTGTGCACGAAAAATATTACTGCATCACATCGAGGGAGTAAAACGGCATCGTAGTTTATACTGGCGAAGGACGGCACACTAGTTTGTAACGGAAGTTCGACGACACAATGTTCTTACAAAAAAATACGGCCGAAAATCTCTGATGAATATAGCTACGATGTACTCAGTCAGTAAGCGTGATTCGTTCAAAAAAATTAATCATAAACGTTTCGATGAAGGTCCGCCGCATCTAGGACATCAACCAGCTGGAACACAAGGGAACTGATGAAATACTCCAGGCAATATCAGGAATGCCATAAACTACAGATGGAGTACAAAATAATACGAACACCTGTGAAAAAGTATGACGTATTTCACACCTGCAGTACAGCCGCGCCACCTGCAACAGAAGTCTGCCACCTAGTGAGCGTGAAGAGGAAGGTATCAGTCTCTCAACAGCAGTCACCTACGTTGCATGCTTCTATCGAACTGTCTGTGATAAGTTGAAATGTCAGACCTGTCAGAGTTCCAAAGAGGAATGATAGTTGGAGCGCGTTTAAGTGGAGCATCGGTTACGGAAACAGCAAACCTTTTGGGGTTTGCAAGAAGTACGGTATCAGCCGTTATGACAGCGTACACGAATGAGGGTAAGACGACGTCTTCAAAGCCCAACAGTGGCCGAAAGTCCAAGCTTGCTGATAGGTATAGACGGCTCTTGAAGCGCACAGTAGCCCGAAAGCACAAGCAATCGTTATACGAGATAACATCCGAAATGAACAGTTATCTCCAGGACCCCGTTTCAACAAAACTGTCAAAAGGGAACTTCATGCTGCGAACATTTATGGCAGAGTGGCAATTCGTAAACACTTGGTGACAGAAACTAATGCTTCCAAGCCACGCCAATGGTGCAGAGATCACAAAGGCTGGTTCCGACAGCAGTGGCAACAGGTAATATGGTCAGATGAATCGTCATTCACCCTATTTCAGACGACCAGATGCGTTTATGTCTGGAGAACGCCAAAAAAAGCGTTTCATCCTGAATGCCTATTGCCGACTGTGAAGCATGGGGGTGGCTCCATTATGGTATGGGGTGTGATATATTGGCGCGGTCTTGGGCCACTTGTTATTCTGCATGGGAAGATCAAATCCAATCACTATCTAAGCGTTCTAGGGGATCATATCCATCCTTTTGTCCAGACTGTATTCCCTGGAGAGCGACTGCTTTTTCAAGACGACAACACCCCTATCCACACTGCTAGGTGTGTTCAAGAATGGTTCGAAGAGCATGACGATGCATTTGAACATCTCGCCTGGCCCCCTCAGTCTCCGGACTTGAATATTATTGAACATTTATGGCAATATTTGGAGTCCAAACTTCGTTCCCGATTTCCACCTCCATCCGGACTTTCGGAATTAGAGACCGCTCTGCAGGAGGAATGGCTTAATATTCCTTTAAATATTGTCCATGACCTTTATGCATCTATCCCACGTCGCATTAAATCTGTACTTCAGTCAAAGGGTGGTCCAACCCCCTATTAATAAAGATTTTCCATTATTTCACAGGTGTTCGTATTATTTTGTCCACCATCTGTATATATACGAACAAGTCAGTAACGTAATGAAGATAAATACCTTCGAAGTTTGGACTCTTCAGTTCATGTTTGCCGATAATTGATCGTGAAGTGGTGACAGCGAAGTAAAGCAGATAACGGCAGGAAGTTCCATCGTCGACTACTATCCCGGCAAGATATTAATTCAAACACATTAACTACACTTAACTCAGTTTTGCTAGGTCGACACAAATTTATTCTATCAATTACTAGGCCTTACGTAGTACAAGATTACTGCAGAACATAACGTTACTTCATCACGGAAGTTCTCACATAACAGTAAATTCAGTTAGAAGACAAAATTACCGTCATGGTCTATAAAAATACATACATCGAAAATGGTATAGCCTCCTCACAGAATCAGGCAAGACTCAGGCCACATTCTGGAGGGACTTCTAAAAGGCACGACTTATATATCTAACAAAAACATCGTTATCTCTATCAAGAGTGTGTATCCAAGTTCTTTTTGGACATGAGTAAATGGAGCGGGGGTTACACGAAAGTTGTGTGCCAAGATGCCAAGCGCCGTAGCGTACTTAGTGTGATGCCAGGAAGCTCATTATGTTAAAAGGGCGATAACAGGCGAAAAGTTGCAACCATCTGCTTTTGACGTAAAGGAGAGGTAAATTTAAAACGCGGTGATTGGCTGAGCAGGTGAGACCTGGTGAGTTTTGAGATTAACCAAAATTTGGCGATTTATCGCCAAAGCGATTTTCTCAGAAGCTACACAGAATGAATTGACGGTATTGCCTTTGGGGGCAAGTGGAACGGCGTGCATTATCGATACGTCGCCTTGAGCGCCGTGTAAATGACTAACTGCTTTCGAAAGGGATTTTGATAGATGGTATGCTGTTTGTTAGCCCGTAAACAGGAAACCGTAGTTTAAAGAAAGTCTTCCAACAAGAGAACCGTAACTTGGGAAAATGCAACCGTAGTCTGGGAAAAAGAACCGGAATGATTTCTTCAACAATATCGAGCTGATTCCATTTACGCACAGATGTGCATGAATGAGAAACGATGTCGTTAAGAAAGACCACCCTGAATTCAAAGCCAGGGCCTAGAAACACACCTGTTAACGTGAAATATTGCTTGACAAAGTGACTGAATTAAACTATTTCCTGATATTAAATTAATTCTAGATTAAATTGGGGCGAAATTAGCACACTTTAACTGTAGCGTTAAATTCCACGCTACTATGATTATTGAATTTACAAAACGCACAAAACAATTTTGTGGAATGATGTAAAGCAGTTGCTGTTAAAGTAGTTTTTGGCTGAAATTTCGTATAACGAAATTTTCGGTTTTCCATATCATGCTGTTTAGCGTTAGGGGGATTTGACACCTGCAGTGCAGCTTACCTACAGTCAATTTTACTCTTTATAAACTTAATTAAACTATTCACATCCCCTTCCACTTTTGGACTCTTTCCTTCTGTGAAATTCTAAGACCATTTCATGTGGGAGCAATTTCAATAGAATTGTATTCAACAACTGGCTATAAGAGTTCGAAGTTACTCCTAACGTTTGCAAATTCCTTACAGCTATGTCAATTTCATCATACAATTTTCTCAAAGATTTTATGTTCGATACATATTTTACAGGTTCTAATTTCAAAAGCCTATTTATATTATAATTAATAATCGTTTCCTTTCTTCCATAGCGATCTGCTAATAAATTCAAACATTCCTTATAATTAGATTCTGAAAGTTAAAATCCTGATACTACATTATGGGCAGAACCTGACAAGAGGGACTTGAAATAAACAAATTTTTCTACTTCTGTCAATGACTCATTTGAATCCACTGCTGCTTTAAATGAGTTAAAAAATTCCATGAACTCATTTTGTTCACCTGAGAACGGTTTTATTTGTTCTTTTGGGAAATTTCATCGAATGATTAGCACGAGTTTTATTTTTGTTTTCGGTTTCAAAATGTTCTATTACACTCGAACTTGTCGGGGCTTTTTCCTTCTCACATTTTTCATTAAATTTTTTTATTCTATTCTTTACCTTAAATTTAATACTAATGACCCTTTCTTCGTACTCTTGGCATGAAGCCAATTCTTTTTCCAACTCTTCACAATTATCAATTAATCCTTCGTTCCCGGAATCGACTTTTTTCAAATTTGTTTCTTTCTCAATGTTTGTTCTAAATTCTCTAATAATAAATCACAATCTGTATCTTTAATTTCATTCTGCAACAATGATTCTATTTTATTAATTTACCGAGTCACGCTCGATCGTAACGATGTCCTTTTAATCTTATATTTCTCTATTGCATCCACGTTGATTCCGAAATCGAAACAAAAGAATAACTAAAAGGTATTTACCTTTTTTCCAAGAGACGCGACGTCGAAATCCAAATTATCCAAATTAGGTTATCCACAAATGTCCTTAATTATAATGTCCAAAATGTCCATAATCAAAAATGTCATTAATCCAAATATCCTCATGGATTTAGTGCAAAAAAAATGTATTAGTGCCGATTACTCATTTTCAAAGTCAAAAATGGAGAGCTTATAAATCAGCAGCATGCCGACTGAAAAAACATACTGCCTTAAACTTCAAGAATTGAAATTTATTTTATTTTCAAGCTATCAAGCATTTTAAGATATATTATTTCATGTTTTCAAGGTACACAAATCCAAAAAAATTCCGCTTACAGCGGCCATGATACACATACACTTTTCAAGAATTCCAAGTAAACTACATGATTTAATTTTTCGCCACAAGGGGGAGTCAAATGCGAGACAAAATCGCTGACGTCAACAAAACAAGACAAATGCGTCAGCACATCTGGAAGGGAGCGAACACTCTGGTTTTCTTCTCTTTGACTTATATTTTAATATCATTGAGTAACTATATCTTAAATACTGTACTATTTGTAACCACAATTTTTTTAAAATTATAGTTGTCTTAATGTTTGATAATTGCGATCTCTGGGAATTCGTTGTACATATAATGACTGAATATTTTATACTTGATTTTCAAGAGTTTATTCTTAAATTTTTAAACCTCTGGATTTAGTCTCCTTAACTTACTCATATTTTAATATCATCGAGTAACCGTGTCTTAAATACTGTACTATTAGTAACAACAATTTAATTTTTTAATTAAAGTTGTTTTAATGTTTGATAATCGCAATCTCTGGGAATTCATTCAACATATAATTAATAAATATTTTATGCTTGCTTTTTAAGAGATTTTTTCTTAATTTTTTAAACCTATGATTTTCTTCTCTTTGATTTACTCATATTTTAATATCATTGAGTAACCATTTTTTAAATACTGTGTACAGAATAGCTCACTTCTACCCAGACTTCGGTGTATATAATTTGAAGTGGCACTCTAAATGAATTTGATACAAACACAGATTATACATGAAACAATGTTTATTGAATTCGTTGCACATATAAAATTTGCTTTTACAGCAATAAGCATACGTACTACTTGTACGGAATATATATTAGCATTCAATAAAAATACACTTTGCCATACTCACAAACCAGCAGAGAGTCAAACCAGCAGTTCTGCCACGTAAACTTTGGGCCCCCTAAGCACTAGCGCCGGTTAACACCTGGAGCTGCTTACCTCGTAGCTCCCTCTCGCTTATCTATCAACTTTAACAACCTCTTTTAACTTAATCAAGCTGCTTGGTATTTATACCAAGCGCGTATGCCGAAATTAGCATATCTCAAGCAGCTTCTCTAATTCATTCACTCAAAAGTACGATTCTTGTGAATCGAATCTTATGTATACCTTACAACTGTACTATTAGTAACCACAATTTATTTTTTAATTATAGTTGTCTTAATGTTAGATAATCGCAATCTTTGGGAATTCATAGTAAACATAATGAATAAATATTTTATACTTGCTTTTCAAAAGTTTTTTTCTTAAAATTTTAAACCTATGGTTTTCTTTTTGATTTACTCATATTTTAATATCATTGAGTAATCATTTCTTAAATACTGTACTATTAGTAACCTAAATTTATTTTTTAATGATAGTTGTCTTAATGTTTCACAATGGAAATCTCTAGGTATTCGTTGTGCCCATAATGATTGAATATTTTATATTTGAATTTCAAGATCTTATACTTGATTTCCTGAGTCTTTCCTTTAATTTTTAAACCTCTGACTTTCATCTCCTTGACTTACTCATATTTTAATATTGTTGAGGAACCATTTCTTAAATACTGTACTGTTAGTAACAACAATTTATTTTTTAATTACAGTTGTCTTAATGTTTGATAGTCTCGATCTCTGGGAATTCATTGTACACATAATGAATAAATATTTTATACTTGATTTTCAAGAGTTTTTTCTTAAATATTTAAACCTCTGGGTTTCTTCTATATGACTTACTGCTATTTTAATATCAATGATTAACTTTTTTTAAAATTAAGACTGTAATATTAGTCACAACAATTATATTTTAATTACAGTTGTCTGATTAATTCTGCTTAGCTGTTCACTGGTATACTAATTCATGCTAACCCCCATAGTTTCAACTCCCTGGGTCTTGTTTACTATATTGACTGCCATAACAGCTAACATTTAACATCTCACTAACCCTTTGCAGATTCGGTTATTTTTCCGAGTTTAACTGAATTTTCTAGCTGTCATTTTCTCCTTAAAAGAATTTAATTGCAGCGTCTATTAGCATCGCTTTGAGAGCAAATAGTTAGTGGTACGTCGAGAACAAATTTTAATATAGAACAAAAAAAATAAAATTACTCGTATATGCGCTCGACTACACATCTTTATTTTTAAAACGTACTGGACGTCTGACCATTTTTAACTTTTAACGAGGAGAATAAAGTAGCATCATAAAAATCAAAAGAAATAAATACTTTTAAGGCTATACTTAATTTTTAATAAATGGAAAAAAAAACAATGAGGTCTAATGTTAGAGTACAATGAAATTATTTTAGATTTTTATAAACACGCTCAAAAATTGATAAAAATTGAAAATAAATATATCTAGATATTACTTGTAACATATTATAAGCTTCATTTTTAATATGTAGAGAACTAATTGTGCACATAATTACTAAATATTTTATACTTGCTTTTCAAGAGTTTATTCTTAAATTTTTAAACCAGTACTGTTAATATTCTGTGCTAAAAATGTCAGTTTCTTGCTCCAGGAATTACTTCATATTTAAAAACTGTCTAATTTAAATTATCAAGATGAAGAAACATTAAAAAAACATTCATGATGACATTAATCAGTGTAAATAATGTACTATTCCGTTGATACAATATATTTGAACACATGATCTGACTAGATATTTTTTTTTACATAGATATCTGAAAATATAAAAATTAAATGCTTTAAGTCGATATGTACAGTTTGCTTTAAAAGGCCTTATTCCCTGTTGTCTCTATTTGAAAATGTCTTAAAACACTGAACTTTAGAACTTTGCCTCTGAGCAATATTTGTAGAGGAAATTAGTTAATTTGTCGGGGAGAAGAAAATATTTCTAAACCATTTCCTTCTAAAAGATAAGGTAGCCGCACAATTAAGTGTCTCTGAGTAAACAACACTGGAAAGTGCTAATGGTCTGTCAGACGGGGACTTTCTCACTTCATTTGAGAAAACATCTGTTTAGGCGTTCTTGGAATATCTAGAATACATTTCATTGCATCTTCACTAATGGAATGGCATTTCATCTGTAGAAGGAAACTGTAATTGCTTTTCAGCGAAAAAATAGAAAAGCGCTGGTCATTACGGTGTTTTTTGTACATGTTACAATGATTATTATGTGATTACTACTTTTAAATTGTACGTTAGCTCGGTTTTTACCATGGGTTTGTTTTGATCTTATCCAAAGGGGCAGCTATATATAAAAAAATAAATATATACTTTGTGATATAACGAGCTCCGATTGCGGTAGATTTCATAGTAAGAGAAACGAAAGAAAAAACTAAGAAATATATAACTTCCCAGATTATTTATATTACAATTACTTTCCCTTTAAGGAGAGTATATTTAGCAAATACCCATACACATTCACACTTGCATATCCGCCCCTGTATAACAGGGTTAGAAATTAAAGATTATTAACCATTACTAGCGTTTTCTAAAACTGAATGCAAACAAATATACTGTAAATATTATTCAGTAAACATTCAAGATTTCTTTTTGATAAATAAATTAAACACGAACAAAATTAAAATCTTAAATACTAAATTCTTCAGTAAAATGAAATCTTTTTTACATTCAACACTTTTTTGAGTGTTTCGTTTTTTGGTGGTTCGACACTCAAACATCACTAACAATAACAATGTTAATAATATTGAGAAAATTATTGTAATGTTTTTCAAGCCTTATTAAACAACTTATATTCTATATACTGCAATTACCAATTGCATTAAGCTACGCATGTTTCGTTTTAGAGTTCCTTGCTGTACAAAATACATGGGAGGATGAAAGCATTCATTAATAAGAAATTTCTGCCCGTGGTTTTAAGAGCAAAAGCAATGTTTTTGTGCCAAGGACCTACTTTATGCTAACAACATCAAGTTCGACTGCGATGAAGGGAAATTATAGCGAATTCTGACTTGTCGTATCAGAGACTTTCTAAAGTGCTTAATCATATGAAGGTCCACTGACATTGTAGCTGTCTGACTTTACGTTAACAAAACGGCGTTGAAATTATTTTGGTTTATATACATGTACATTATTCGTGAAGTGTAAGGGAGAAGCTCTGAGAAAGTTTACTAGTTGAATGGGTTCAATGTGCTCGTCAAAATGTCCTAGCACGTCTGGCTTTACAGCTTGACACACTAGGTGACGCTTTAGGACATAAAGTGGGCATAAGAGTTGTAAAACTTTATGGCACTGTTTGACAACTTTAACGCCCACTACTAAGTACCTTTAAGAATTACCCCAGTGTCATAACTGAACCCTTATCATGTTTCATATTCGAAATCAAAGAATCTGGATTGTAGGCTTCTATTGCATACCTACACATATACTCGATTTGTAGGTATATAATGGGTGAAAAGTTGTGAAATGTGGTGACAAGTTTTACCTAAAAGATGAATCTTCGGGGCTAAATGATAGACTGTTGCTGGTCACTACCTCTTAACTTCTACGCAGTATTTTCTAAGCCTTTCAACGTGCTCTTATAATGACACATCTATTTCACTGATTGATGTGCGGAACAACTACTTTTGACTTAGAACTACCAACCGAGATTCTTCATGAATCTTAGGATTAAAATAACCCACTTAAGACAATAATTAATTTAATATCGTCCATTTTCTAACGGGGGTGTAATCTCATTTTATTTATGGATTCACACCTGTTTTATATCAGTTTCTCGCTATTTATTGCTTAAAATGAATGAATAATGATTATTTATACCATGAATATAAAAATTATACACAAATACGTCCATTTGAGCGTACATAATACACAAGCTTGAATAATTATTTTCTTCTGATTAATTTAACTTGGATTTCTGCTACACATTCAACATTTTTTACCCCTTTTAGATTAAATTAGATCTCAAAAATTCGCAAGTCAGCTTGCTTTCATCATTCCCTGCGACCGCAAAAAATATCTTTTATTAGATGAACTTGAAAGTAAGATACATGGTGCGATACATGCTAAACCATGTTACATGTTTTTTTTAATTCTAAAATTATGCATGTTAATCCGTTTTCGACAAAGTATTCATAGAAAAATTCGAAATGAACAATTTCCAGATAACAACAATACCCTGCTAAGTACATTCTTTTTAAAGGGTATGTAGTGCTGTAAAAGTTTCCTGATAAAATTCATAGAAAAATATAAAAGTATTCATAGAAAAATTCGAAATGAACAATTTCCAGATAACAACAATACCCTGTTGAGTCCATTCTTTTCAAAGGGTATGTAGTATTGTAAAAGTTTCCTGATAAAATTCATAGCGAAATATTGATAAATACCTTCATTGGCATTTTACCAATAAAAACTTTATAGTATCGTTTTTAACGGACTTTAGTTATGGTACAATATTCAACGGAAGTAGTACTCATATAATCGATAGGAACTTGCGAATTTTGAAAATTTATGGGTAACATTATATTTTGGCTTTTAAGTTATGTAAAAAAAATTATGTCTTTTAAAATTCTGAGGATGTGTAATGAAACTCTGCAGTTTTGAACACAGTCGAATTTTTATTTAAATATATAATCTCGGTATCCTACCATATACATTATTAGAATTTAAAAATGGAATTCTTAGTATCACTTAAACGTTAAGTTTGTCAATTTTAAGTCCTAGAACAAACTTTTACAATTTTAGGCTAACTTCCCATCTTATCTTTGTGAAATACATTAATCTCTTATGTGACAACTCTCAGGAAATTTCTTCTGCAAATACTTTTTCTTTGACTTATACTTGATGTGATCTTCTAAAAGTTCTTATTTCAAGTATCCAACAATCCATCAACGAAGGAGATAATAAATAATATTTGACAGCTGTGGTGAGAACCATTGAGAAGCACGGCTATGATATGAGGAGATAAAATGTGTGGTAGCTGGCGTATTCCGAGATTTCTCCCTGATAAAATTCGGATCCCAGAAACTTTGCCATTCTCTTTTAAAGCATTGATAGATTAAGGTATGAATACTTATCGATCAATTTGTGTTAAGTTTTAGTTCTAGTTTCGCGATAATTTATCGAATTTTACCCAAAGATTAGTTTATCTTTATGGGAAAGTCGAGCCTTAAAACTATCGCATTCTTTTTTTTCTTTCCTGAGCCATATATCTGAGCATTTTTTTAAAAAATACGCCGTTTAGAGATTATATAAATAATAAAGAAGGTATGTTTCCATTACTGTCATGAAAATAGGAATGCTAATCTTTAAGTAGGATCAAACTTTAATTGGAATACTAATCTTAAATTAGGAGCTTTAATTAGGTTACAGTCGAAGCTCATTTTAACGACCAGCCATTATAGCGACTGGTTCCAGTACAATGACCGGCGTAAAAAGTCCCAAATGGAATCTCCTTTAATTATATTGTGATGAAGCGCTTTCGATTTGAAAGAAAAATTAAAATTTTTAGATAGATAAAGTGATCGAAAGGCTGTTTTCATCACATTTTGGTTAGAATGCTAGGAAGCCGCCTTTGATTAGAGGACGGAACAGTAGTCTGTACGCATTCAGCCAATTTAAAAGCGGCGGTGCGCGATAGGGGGTAGGTGATTCCAGACGCAGATAAGGAGATGGCACCAGGGTTTGACATTAAAGTAAAATACCCTATTGTAAAGGATTTATTGGACCTGTAGACCGCAACACGTGGACTGGACTTTGGGTGGTCTCTGTATGACGTAATTAAGACGTGCATGGGTTATGGGATTATCCAATCCGAGAAATGAAAATGGAGGCTAAGTGGTGGATTTTTGAAAGCTTTCCTGAATGGATTAGGAGTCACGAGAAGGCGTGGACATTGTTATAAAAAAACAAATAAATAGAAGACTTAGAGTTTTTTTTAAAAAGATTCTCTTCTGCGTGCGGGCCCGGTTGACTTTTCCCGGTGCTTTAGCATTGCAGGGGGATGAAGAGATTGGAATTTCAAAACATCGGAGACCGGTTGAGCATTCCCGGGAGTTGTCCGACAGAACGAGAAAGAGGTTTCGTTTTCCGGAGACCGGTTGATCTTTCCTAGTGCCTTAGCATCGAAAGTGATGAAAAGATTGGCAGTTTTAAATATTGGAGATCCGGTTGAGTTTTCTCGGAACTAAGAGTTATTTTTGATCAAGAGAATACAGACGAGGTGACAAAGAGGATGCGATGTAATATTGGAGATCCGGACGAGTCTTCCCGGAGCTGAGAGTGATTTTGAGCAAGAGAATAGAAACGGGGTTATAGAGAGGATGCGCCTTAATGTTGGAGATCTGGTCGAGTCTTCCCGGAATTGAGCGTGACTTTGGATCAAGAGAAGTCGATGTCATCATTTTCCTGATGAGTGCCCCATCATTTTGAAAAAAAGTAGAAGAATACCCACGACAGCCTAGAGACGCAGCGCACCCACTACCTAGAAGGAAGAAGCGATACCCCATGCCTAAGCAGAGCTTCGACGCCAGAGTCCCAGTGCTGTATCGTCAAACTGAGTGAGTGAAAGTTAAATTTTGTTTTGTTCAGACCCCACCGAGCTAAATGAAAGATTAGTGCGGGAACAGTGTTTTTTGTAAAGATAATTTTGATAAATAGGAGTTCTTGGCTATGAGTTAGTTTAATAATTATATGCTCCCTGAATCCAAAAGGTGTAGATTTAATTAAATACATGTCATTCGATATGAATCGAGGAGAAAATGCTAAAAGATTAGTAAAATGTGTAAACTGTGTGCGAAGATTTGGTAATTCAGTTTTTTTTTGTAAATAGATAAGGTTGTAAATAAATCAATTTTATTTTGTTACATTGGAGTCAGTCATCTTTATCTTCGCAGTTGACCTAAAGGAAAGTTATTACCTAGTTATTAGAAGCAAAGTTATTTGACCTGATCGTTTGCCAGAATGTCTAGAACCTTGGGTTGTATTCAACCAAATAAATAAAAAAAAAACACAACGCACCCAAATACCTATAAATTATAAATAATTTGTACTAACCCAAATAATATACGAATCTCGCCCAAAGAAATAAATAATTTTAAGACAGGCAACACGACAAATGGTGACCGTGACTCAGTCTCATGGTGTGTTAGGGACTTTAGAGATAAAAATTTTTTTGTTTTTCAAAGTGAAGGGAGCCGCGTATTAAAATTATTTTGAAAGCGCGCGATGTTTGAAATTTAAATGTGTATTTGCCATATTTAATTTTGAAGGTATATGAATAAGTGTATGAAATCACAATAAATTTTTTGTTCGGTAAATGGTCCCGACCAGGATAATAAAAATACTTTGTGTTAGGCTAGAATCGTGAAAATTTTTTTTGCGTTACAAAAAAAACAGTTACAGTTTTGTTTTTTTTTGTCTTTAAGAAATTTTTTTTGGTCTTTACAAATTTTGTATAGAAGGGAGCAGCGCGTAAGAATTTTTAGAGCGGGAGTGTTTTGAAAATATGTTCGTATATTTGCCACAATTATTATTATTGAGTGTAATTTTGTTTTGAAGAGTGTGACAATATTGATTTTATGTTAAGATCGTTTGAAGTGTGAATATATGAATGCAAATACTTTAGTTTTAACTAAGTGAATTAAAGAGTGTTTTTAGAAAGAGTTTGTTGAGTTGGTTAAAGATAGATAAGAAATACTTGTGTTATGATTTATATGAAGTGTTTAAAATTTATGTATATTGTAGATATTGTAGAGATGATAGATTGAATTGAGGTGTATTTTTGAAAAATATTTTGAATAAGTTAAGAGTAGTTGATGACAGAAAATATGTTTGATATCAGTTGATAGATAATATTTAAGTGTGATTTTGAAAATTCTATTGAAATGAGAAAATCAATAGATAGTTAAGATTTGAGTAACAGTTGAGAAATTATTGAATTGAGTACAAGTGTGTTGGTCGATAGTAATTAGTGGTACTTGGTATAGATATGAATTTTTTTGGAGAGAAACGCGTGTCAATTTAAGTTTAGAATTTGTCAGATAATATTTTTGCAATTACATTGAGAATAGAATTGTGTTCTGTTTTGATTTTGTGCATATATGTGTATTTTGGGGAAAATTAGCGTTTTTTAAAGTTTGGGATTGTGAGTCATAGTTTAATTACGTATAAAGAATTTGAATGCATAATGTTAGGAGAAGTAATATTCTAATGAGAGAATTCTTGCATATTGAGTAATGATAGGTAAACGAATGATCGGTAATGTGAGGTGTAAAATTTAAAAATTGGAGTTATTTGAGTTAGATCAAGAAGGTTTGCCTTTAATGTATCGCGAATGTGTTGCGAAGCCATCATCAGTTGGGTAAAATTGAAATAGGAAGTTTAGATAAAAAGTTAGAGTAGAGGTGATTGTGAATGAAAGATGGTTAACGGTAAGCAAAAGCGCAAATCATAGTCAGATTTGTTTCAGTCTATAAACGATAAATAATGTGAGGTGGATTATATTGCATTTAATCTGCCAAAAAGCTTATAGCTGAAGGAGTGCTGAGTTAAGAATGTAAAATAAGAGTTTTCGATACATTGTTGGAGTAGAGGTCTTTATAACGAAAAGAGGGTTAGTTATAGGCATAAATGTTCAGAATTGCCACAGTATAAAAAACTAAACTTTTTGATGGATGGATTGCATTAGTTGTTAGGTGCTATGAAAATAAAATTTGCGATTGTTTACCCTGGGTTGAATAATAAGTCAGTGTAGTGAAGTTTTAGATATGAATTTAGTGAAGCATGTGCGTATAATTAGTAGAGATATGTGGTATTAGAAAGATGGCGGTTGTTTTTAAGAATTACGCAAAATAAAAGGTTGTCGTAGTATAGTGCTTTGTGTGAGGAGTGATAGGAAGTGGGGAAAAGGTTTTCTAAGAAAAGAGAGGGGTTCGTTTGCCCTTCTTACTCTCCCCCCCCCCTAAGGAAGGAGAACGCACGATAAAGAAACTAGTTTGTATGTAGGCTTTTTATGTGGTTTGGATGAGAAAAATTGCGTTTATGGAAGATTTTGGAAAGTGAAAACTTGTGTTTTTAATTTAGAAAATCCTGGAAGTGATTTAGGGCTGCAGACCTAGAATGACTTCAGGAACAGGGGTTTGAGAAAGTAATGTTTGACGAAATATAAGTGTTGAGGAGTTAAGTGCGATACGGTAGGCGTGAGGAATATCACTTTAGTAAGTTTGTGTGAGTTTAAAATTTAGCAAATTGTTTAAACAGCTCATTAGAGAATAAATGGCAATTTCTGGCCAAAATTTACATTTATTTATCTAAAATGCTGAAGTGCATGGACTAAGCTAGTGACTATTTGAAATGAAATAAAGAAATAATTAAATAGTCGCACAAGTGAAAATAAAAATAAATATAAGTCGTGGTGGTTAGAAAGTTGTAGATGGTTGGAAAATGAGAATAGTTTTGGGGTTTACTGTTATCAGGTGTTTTTTTGGTTGAGATTTATGGGCTCTATTGTGCAAACGGAGGAAAGTTTTTTAGTCGCAAATTACTTTAAGGGGCAGAGAGTATCGAAAATTCGGATCCCCGGGGTCAAAACCAGACTGAGTTGAACGAATTTCTGGTCTGAGAACAGGTTTCTTGTACGAGAGGGGGTGTCCTTCCGATGTGTCAGGTGTTGCTAGGGTAACGAGGGAAAATGCGAAAGAAAATAATTTTGTGTGGTTCGCGAATCTAGCATGCGGTAGGATTTTGGGAATTGAGTGACTTCAAGGGTTCGCGTGTTTTTGAAAAAGGGGAGAGAGCAATGTTTAGTTTTGTTTTCGCAGTTGAGGGAAGCAAGTGGTTTGAAGGTGTTTTTTTTTTTGCGCGTTCTTTTTTTTTTTTTTCGTTTCTTTTACAATAATGGGGAAAATGGGTTTGGATTATGATTTTTAGAAAATATAAGTGTGATAGGAAGGTCATTTGTGAAGACTCAATTTATACATACATATGAATTTAAGTTAATGAATTTGTTTTGAAAAAGTACAAAAATATTGTGAGAAGTGTGTTGAAAATGCAACAAATTTTTATATGCTTGGTATTTAGTTGTGAATGTGGCAAATATACTGTGAGATATATTTTAATGTGTTAATTATTTTTGTTTATAAGTAAATTTTGTGAATAATGAGGAATAGTGTTAGAATAGAGTTTAATTGCGTGCAAAATGATATATAGAGAGATGAAGAATTTATGCTTTGTGATAGTGTTTTGGGTCTGAACTCTGCAAATCATGATTTTGTATGGTGATTAGTTATGTCGACATGGTTCATATAGATCTTCGATGTTTTCACTCAGAACATTTGATTAAAAGAATGAACTTTTGAATTCAGAACTCTAATAAGTGCATAGGTTGGTGGTCTTCTCTTACCTAAATTAAAGGTATAGATCACATGATCAAAGAAGGTCAATGGAGTCAGGAGTAAGTGTTTTGATGTTTTGTTTTAGTGCTTCTAAATAGTGTATGAGGACTTATGATGTGAACAAGTTTTTTTCAGACATGGATGGTAAGAAGTTTTGTAATTGATGTGATTATGTTTTATTGAGTGTCATGAATTATATAAGTAGTACATGAGAATTTTGTAAACTTTTCGAGGAAGGGAGCATATTTTTACGTGTTTGGTGTTTGGTTAGTTTTTTTGTTTTCGGAGGAGGGAGCGTATGTGATGAAGCGCTTTCGATTTGAAAGAAAAATTAAAATTTTTAGATAGATAAAGTGATCGAAAGGCTGTTTTCATCACATTTTGGTTAGAATGCTAGGAAGCCGCCTTTGATTAGAGGACGGAACAGTAGTCTGTACGCATTCAGCCAATTTAAAAGCGGCGGTGCGCGATAGGGGGTAGGTGATTCCAGACGCAGATAAGGAGATGGCACCAGGGTTTGACATTAAAGTAAAATACCCTATTGTAAAGGATTTATTGGACCTGTAGACCGCAACACGTGGACTGGACTTTGGGTGGTCTCTGTATGACGTAATTAAGACGTGCATGGGTTATGGGATTATCCAATCCGAGAAATGAAAATGGAGGCTAAGTGGTGGATTTTTGAAAGCTTTCCTGAATGGATTAGGAGTCACGAGAAGGCGTGGACATTGTTATAAAAAAAACAAATAAATAGAAGACTTAGAGTTTTTTTTAAAAAGATTCTCTTCTGCGTGCGGGCCCGGTTGACTTTTCCCGGTGCTTTAGCATTGCAGGGGGATGAAGAGATTGGAATTTCAAAACATCGGAGACCGGTTGAGCATTCCCGGGAGTTGTCCGACAGAACGAGAAAGAGGTTTCGTTTTCCGGAGACCGGTTGATCTTTCCTAGTGCCTTAGCATCGAAAGTGATGAAAAGATTGGCAGTTTTAAATATTGGAGATCCGGTTGAGTTTTCTCGGAACTAAGAGTTATTTTTGATCAAGAGAATACAGACGAGGTGACAAAGAGGATGCGATGTAATATTGGAGATCCGGACGAGTCTTCCCGGAGCTGAGAGTGATTTTGAGCAAGAGAATAGAAACGGGGTTATAGAGAGGATGCGCCTTAATGTTGGAGATCTGGTCGAGTCTTCCCGGAATTGAGCGTGACTTTGGATCAAGAGAAGTCGATGTCATCATTTTCCTGATGAGTGCCCCATCATTTTGAAAAAAAGTAGAAGAATACCCACGACAGCCTAGAGACGCAGCGCACCCACTACCTAGAAGGAAGAAGCGATACCCCATGCCTAAGCAGAGCTTCGACGCCAGAGTCCCAGTGCTGTATCGTCAAACTGAGTGAGTGAAAGTTAAATTTTGTTTTGTTCAGACCCCACCGAGCTAAATGAAAGATTAGTGCGGGAACAGTGTTTTTTGTAAAGATAATTTTGATAAATAGGAGTTCTTGGCTATGAGTTAGTTTAATAATTATATGCTCCCTGAATCCAAAAGGTGTAGATTTAATTAAATACATGTCATTCGATATGAATCGAGGAGAAAATGCTAAAAGATTAGTAAAATGTGTAAACTGTGTGCGAAGATTTGGTAATTCAGTTTTTTTTTGTAAATAGATAAGGTTGTAAATAAATCAATTTTATTTTGTTACATTGGAGTCAGTCATCTTTATCTTCGCAGTTGACCTAAAGGAAAGTTATTACCTAGTTATTAGAAGCAAAGTTATTTGACCTGATCGTTTGCCAGAATGTCTAGAACCTTGGGTTGTATTCAACCAAATAAATAAAAAAAAACACAACGCACCCAAATACCTATAAATTATAAATAATTTGTACTAACCCAAATAATATACGAATCTCGCCCAAAGAAATAAATAATTTTAAGACAGGCAACACGACATATATGTTATTTTTAAATCTTAGATACAGCGACAACTCGTTATAATGACTTTTTCTTTGGGACGCAGGAGGTCGTTATGACAATCGTCGACTGTAATAAATAACATCCGTGAAAAAAAATCAAATAGTACCTGATTAAATTTGTGAACTATACTTGTCATTTTGTCATTCATAAGTCAATGCCTTTGTTATTACAAATTATGCGAGAAAATATATCGGTTATCCTTTTTCTCTTATTTAGACATTTTAGTGTATTGTATTCTCCATCAAAGATGCGAGGTAGTCATTATCTGTAGTCAAAAAACAAGTTTTCCTGCACGTAACCAATAGTACTTATTTTACACCATAAATTAAGAGGACTCTTTTTTTCTTTCAAAATTTTTTCTCTTTTGGACTGACTTCAATTGAACCGGCGGCAGTAAACATTTCTATATTCCCTCTCCTGGAAATTATTTCCTCTCTGCCGTTCTTGCCAGCTGTGCGTGCTAAGGAACCCTTCACCTGGGTGATAACTGAAAAAATAAATATGATAATAACTTTGATTCATGGCCTCCTGGTACGTCCAAGATGCTTAACTTTGGACCTGTTCACACAGAATCCGTCAATGTCAGCGTTAAAGATTCCGTTGTTTGCGGATTGGTATGTGATTGGTTAAATTTTTTTTACGTTGATGCTAGCATTCAGGAATCTATGTGAATAGTCCCTTTGTGTTACATGGTTTGTAGATTCTAAAATAATGCATGTTAATCCTTTCTCGGCAAAGTATTCATCAAAAAGTTCGAAATGAATTATTTCTAGATAACTACAATACCTTGTAGGGTTCATTCTTTTAAAGGGACATGTAGTATTTTAAAAGTTTCCTGATGGAATTCATACTAAAGTATTGATAAATACCTTCATTGGCATTTTACCAAAAAACTTCGTAAAATCGCCTTTAACGGACTTTAGTTATGAGACATTATTCAACTGAGGTTGTACTCGAATAACAGCTACAGATAGAAACCTACGAATTTTGAAAATTTAAGAGCAACGTTATAATTGGGCTTTTCAGTTATGTAAAGAAATTTATCAAATGTTTTAACAGCTGTTAACAATAAAAGGCAGATTTTAAAACTTTAGCTATAAAACTATTTCTAAATGATACCGTTTTACTACATACTATCTCAAATATTTACTAGATTAAATATTAGATATCGTTAGATTATATCCCAATATTTCTAAAGACTTTTACAGTGGATTTTTTAGGTAGAAAACCATATTTTTTAAAATACTGTTATCTCTACCGGAATACAGTAGACTTCCAAAGTCACAACACATGGCAAAACATTTAATGGAAAGAAAAAGGAAATTTCTTATAACATTTACTGTCTAACACTTGATCATTTTTCTTAAAAGAGAGAGAGATAGTTTTAACACCCAATCCTACCTCTTGTAACCGCAGATTTGTTTTTCAGAAAAGTCTAAAATCGTTCCGTCAGGCTTTCATATTATGAACGATATAGAAACCGTCAGGTAAATACATTATTTCGTAAACGGGCGATGAATCTTTCTTCTCTTCTTTTTGCCATTAGAGAAGTTAAAAACTTTGTTATTAGTTAAGGTTTCATCGTAAAACGAACTACAAACTATTGACACCAAGATTTATAATAATTTACCGTGTTTTAGCGAAATTTTTTACAGGGTGCTTGAGTCATTCAGAAAAAAAATTTTTAGAAATCATAATGTGATATTCAAAATTTTATGTACAGTATATTAACTTTTTTCACTTTTAAAGTTTATTTTTCAAAATTTACAATATGTTATTCTAGTCTATTTGAGTTCATTTTTTAAGAAAAAAATGCATTCAATATAAATAACAGTATAAAAGGTTTTTCTTTGATACATTTTGTGAGGAATATTGTAACATTAAGAATGGATTTTACCACTGATTCAAAAGGGCATGTTTTTATGACACAAATCGTTTTAAAAGGCCACCTTGACAATTGTTGGAAATACAATTGTCTTTTCCTATCTAACTACCATAAAAACTACTTGATAGGAAATAAACTCATTTGATAAGTATGATAAATTCTATAAATTAAAAGAATATTTCTCATATCATAATAAATCATAACATTAGGATGATAACTGTCAGTATTTATCACATATCTTTTGAGAGAACACAGTACCTTCACTTCGGAATCATTCAGAGCATGGACAGGATAACGAATCCAATGAATATCTGTCTTTCCACAAATGACACTCAAAATATACAATATTGAGCGAATCATTTTGAATGGAGATTAATTAAATATATTCACGATTCTCTATACAATTAAACACACCCTGAAATATGAATTCAATTTCTTTTGAGCCGTTAACTGTACCTAAAATAGTAAGATTTATAATCTAGCTGTATACATGGTATATAAGTTTAGTTCAATGTATTTTTCATTCTGGGGATTAAAGAATTTGTTTCTGATTTACATGACAAAGCGGAGAAACAAAATTTTATGCCAATATTTAATTTTATTATTTTTAAGTGGCAATCTTAGGTAAAAAGTGAGGAGATGACGTTCTAAACGCCATAAGTATTATGTTTGACATGTTAATAAATATCTTTCTTACGTAGATCAACATTATATGACACCACTAAATCACTTTAATTATCATCTTTAATTATATTCTGAGATGTTAAGTGTCAATAAGATCAAAACATTAAGTTGAAAATGCATACTATACCACCAGTAATAAATTCTAAATTTTTATTTTGTCAAAAGATAGATTTAGAATACGTATTTCACTGCTGAAATACATATTAAGTGACGTAAACAAAGTCTATATATCTGTACACTATTAATGAATTAACTAATTAATAATAAGAGGTATAGGAAATTTATCCCGATTTCTTCATCATCTAAATAATATTTTAATTAACATTCATATTTTGTTAACAAGTCTTTTGATAAGATTTTAGTTCCAGAAGTGTTAAAGTAAAGTTGCATATAATGTTAATTAAAGTAATGGCAGAATGAGAGAAATGAAAAATCTATAAAAGGAGTTGTTTTATTGCAACAATAAAAAAATGTGATACAGAATATTCTAAATTTTAATATCTAGAAAATTGAATGGATTTTCGTCATAGATAAAATTTCTGTGGAAAATTTTCAAGACTGCTAAATAAAGTACTGAAATGAATGTATTAAAGTCATTTTTGAATTTTTCTTGTTGCCAATGCTAGTTTATTTAAATAATTTTATGGAAATAAATTCTCGTATGATACTCAAATTCAATTAAAATAAATAAATTAATGAATTAAAGCTTAAAAATTTATGAACTAAAGTATATAGATTATTTAGCAAAAGGGGCAATTGGGAAATTAAAGTATTGTTAAAATCAGGGTAATTTTTAGTATTATGAAGGAAGAATAAATGAAGCTTGGCAGTCCTCCTTTTATTACCTATTTCCATTAGCTAAACACATAAAACATGAAATTTACTTCATACATTTTATACGACTGATGATTATGAAACAAATTCTTAGAATTAACTGAATTTCTCTTTACTTTCTTGCCTTACTGCAAGTCTGAAGTAGAAACTAAAAATATCTTATAGAGTCCAAAACAAATTATTTTATAACAAATACCTACACCTATATATTGGCGCCATACAACAATAATTTAACCGTAATCGGAAAATAAAGAGATTGATAAATGCTTAAATTTTGCCTATTTCATGCGATTTTACCAAGTTCTTACGAACTGTTACTTCATATTGAGTAATCAAGTTTAATCGGCTTTCCATCTAAAAGGTTTAATTTTAAGGTTTCACCACTGCATTAACATTTTATTTAAACCGGATCACATCATAGAAAATATTTAGCAGAATGTGGTGAGTTTCAGAATGTTATAAAATGTATAACTTATATGATTACACTGATTTAAAGTTGGAAACTTAAAAACGACATGGGTAATACCAACACACTAACACACTAATGATAATAATTGTTTTTTTTCAAATAACGATTATGATGCATAAAGTCTAGATATTTGTGACTTATCATGGCTGTAGAAATATTTATTTTGCCCTCTAGAAAATCATTTGACATGGGCATTAACATCAAAGGAAGAGAAGACTCTGGTAATTTTTGGAAGGAAAGTATTGACGGCTATCTTTGGTGGTGTACTTGATAATAGCATTTGGCGAAGGAGACGCAATTTTAAACTATAAAAACTGTTTAAAAATGAAGACGAAGTGAAATTTGGTAAATTGAACAGAATGAGATGAGCAGCTCATCTTTTGAGAATGAATTTAGAGAGAGCACCATTGAAAGTTTTTACTGCAATCCCCTTCTGTGAAACACAGAAAGGAAGAACAAAAAAGAGATGGAGGGACTGTATGAATTCGGACTTTAGTGCCATGAAGGTTAAGAACTGAAGATCCAAATCTGGTGAGAGGGTAGTCTGGGGGAAAACTTCTAAAAAAAACCAGGGCTCATGTGGGGCTGTTGGTCCAATTATGATGAGGAATTCATTTGGTTACCTTTGCAAAATTGTATATGTGTAAGGGAATTATTCGTTTGTAAAACACAAAAATTAAGTTTCATGTGCACTTTGAAATCTTTCTTTTTACCCATTACTATTTTTACGATTACTTTAAGAATAGTAAACACAGTTTTTCTGATGATTTACTTATATTATGAGGACAATATATATCTGAATACTAATTATAAAATTAGATATTACCTAAGCAACCTACGAACAGAGTGAATACGTGATTGTCAATAATTATTCAAATTTAATTGTAAAGATTAAGAAATATTTAAACTACGTAATGACAACAATCAAACAGAATATACAGAGGCTGTTCGCACATTTTTTAGACGATTAATAAAAACGACGAAAATAAGACGAGTAACAAAAAATCGTTTGCTGCAAAAGAAATAATTTCAATTGTACTATGTTTTTAAAAGTCAAAATTATCGTCTGCGGCTTGAAAGTTTTGTTTTTATTCAAAATGGCGTTTTTAACAAAGCAGTGGTTCGAAGGCTACATTTATACTCTTTCCGAAGAGAAATATGCATACTGTGTTATCCAAAAACGATGTGAGAGTCATGGTTTTGTCATATCTAAAGCGTCGATAGGTAATATCGTCAACAAGAAAAGAAAAAAACGTCAAATTGGAGCCTCAAGTGGGACAAAAATTCCAAACAAGTATCCAAGGAAAACACGGACATCTTCGACTATTGCAAAGGTATGTTGTTTAATGTTAAAAGAAAATACCCCTAGCCAAAGGACAGTTGCAAAATCATTAAAATGCTCTGTGTCCACGGTAAACAAAATGATGAACGTTGATTTAAATCTTAAGAAAGCGAAAAAAACGCAATGTGAATCGTCTTCCAAATCATATCGCTGAACGCAGGACACGCTGCAGAATTATATATGATAAACACTTATCCAAAGAAAAAAGGGAAAACAATTGTCACAATAGATGAATCATGGGTGTATTTAAATGATTGCAACAAAAAAAGAGCCATTTATTATCATAAAAGGGGAGAAAAAATTTAAGTACATGGTTCAAAGAATCGAAAGAAAGTGTTTCTAAGGGATTCATGATTGTTGCTGGTTTTTCTTATAGTGGCACGTTAAAAATAAAGAGAGTGGAAAAAATGTCAAGATTAACTCCAAATACTATCAGGAACATATTTTATCGCCAATTTTTCTGAATGAAATACCATCGCTTTACACCCAGTTTCATCAATCTGTGAGACTCCATCAGGACAAAGCTAGCAGTCACACATCAAAATCCACTGTAAATTTCCTAAAAGAAATGGAACAAAAAACTGGTATCAAGGCCATACCCTTCAATGATATCCCTACTAAATCTCCCGATGTATCACCTATGGATTTTTGTGCTTTCGGACTTTTAAAATCTGCATTATCCAAACGTCGTCCCAAAACCCTTACAGGACTCTGGAAAGCTGTACAGGAGGAATGGGATAGAATACCTCTTCTGACACTTCAAAAGGCATTATTATCCTGGAAATTGCGGTGTCGAAAGATAGTTCGGAATAAGGGATGTCAAATAGAACATTTAAAACACAAGAATTTTATGTAATTTAGTTTTGTGAATACAATATACATCGTCTAAAAAATGTTTGAACAGCCTCTGTATATATATTTATATATATACACTCACTTCCAAAAGTTAAGCACGGAGCGGTAAAATGCGAAAAAAGGAGAAGTACTGCTTTTATTGACATGAAATGCTGCAGGAAAGTATATCTATGTTTATTCATGAAACAAAACAAAGAATTACATACAGAGATAAAAAAAAAATATTGAATTTTCATAAATTATAACATGACGTCATATTTGCGTCATTAACAAAATGATGTTTAAATACTAAATAAACAACAAAAACCGACATTAATAGGGTATGTGAGAACCCCTAACCTTCATACAAAGTGTACAGCGTGCGATCATGCTTGTTACGAGGTGATCAACCACTGCAAAGTCCAGTAATCGCCATTCCCTCTGTAGGGCAGTTTCTAAATCACTGAGAGTGGCTGGAGGTGGGAAACGTCTACATACAACACGGCCTAGGGCATCCCAAATATTTTCAATTGGATTAAGGACCGGTGAGTAAACTGGCCACTCCATACGCAGAATCCCCTCACAATCCAGAAAGTCGTCAACGATGGCAGCTCTATGAGAACGGGCATTATCGTCCATTAAAGCGAAAGAAGGACCAACTGCTGCAGCGTACAGTTTCACAGTGGGATCTATGACTTCATCTCGATAGCGTACAGTCGTCACAGAACCTCGCCTATAGATGTGCAGATCGGTGCAATATCCCAATGAAATCCCTGCCCAGACCATGATGATTTTACCGCGGAACGCGTGATGTTCGGTGATGTTCTCTGGCCGATTGCGTGTGCCTTGTTCCCTCCGGACCCTTACACGCTTATCATCAGATTGTAGGGCAAATCTGGACTCTTCTGTGAACATAACGTTGCCCAAATCAGACACAGTCCAATTCACATGCTGGCGGCACCACTTTAATCGTGCCCCTCTGGATTGGACGGATAAAGGAACACAAACTCGTGGTACCCGGGCGTACAGACCATTCATGTGTAGCCTTTGACAAACAGTAGTGGCAGATATCGTCTTACCAATGACCGGTGCAACCATAGATGTCACACGTGTGGAGGTCGATCTTCGATTCCGCTTGGCTACAGGAGCCATATATCGATCTTCCGAGGGGGTCGTAACCCTTGGACGACCAGCTACAGGTCTTCGGACAACTGTTCGGCTGGTTTGGAATTGTTTACATAATCGTGAAATGACGGAATGATGAACGCCGAAGAAAAGAGCAACATCTGTGATAGACTGTCCTGCTTCAATGTGTCCGACAGCCCGCCAGTGCTGAGAATCTCCCATTCGTCTTCTGGAAGCCATAGAAACACGTCTAGCTTGAAAACAAATCGTACGAATGTTCTAAACACCTTTCATTAGCACTTACATGGAACTCCTGTAACCTTTCACAATGCCGGCTTCTTATACGACTGCCTGTTTTGCATATTTCTCGATGCGAAACCGTGATTCGCTGTTACCTAACATATTTGCAAACTTCCTTCTACCTTTGCAGAAAATTTCAGCTTCTTTAATTCAGATTAGCTTACGGAAATTAACATTTTCATCTCTGTGCTTAACTTTTGGAAGTGAGTGTATATATATATATATATATATATATATATATATATATATATATAACTTTATATGAATGAGAAAGTTCTGAAGTATTTATTCCTTTTTAGTCAATAAGCCTCATAATTCCAATCACATATGAATTATATTTTTCTCCAAAAGCCAAATCACTTCGAAAAATAAATTATTACACTCTATTTCCGAATTTTGCACTGAAGCGAAGTTTTATCACATTTGTCGAGAATGAAGATTAATCGAGAACTTTTATCTCTTTTGCCTATTTCACCTTTTCCTTTCAAAAACTACTTCTTTTCATTTGGTCATGATCCATTAGGGCCGCAATTTTCGCACCCTTATTACATTTGAAGAGAATTGAGTTTCCTTCTAATTGAATGGTGCCCCCGAAGTTTTGAAATGAAACATAAAAATGCCTGCGGCCTCGATAAATTGTATTCTGTAATCCATCATACTCTTTTCCTCTGCTGATTATCGAATCGCAGAATTTTCTCTCTAGAGCATTGAAAAGTTCCTTGGGAGGGAATATTTTGTTGCGGTATATTGAAGACCACCCTTGATCCTTGATTTATCAATTACTTTTGCCGATAGAAATTCAGAAATGTTAATTGACGATTTCCTTTAGGCAGTAAAATATTCGGTATCATTTTAATTTCAAGGATCAATCAATTATTCATTAAAGTTGAAGGTAAAATAGCAAAATTGAAATGGAATGTAGAGTTTTAGAGGATTATTTTTGTAGATTAGTGTGCTGGCCTAGAAATATAATTCTTATTGTACTTTTTTTTGATAATATCCAAACTAATCTGTCGTATTTGAAATGAAAAGAATAATTAAAGTAGTAGTGACTAAAGACTTCAGGGTAGTCATCACCTTTACATAAGTTGAAAACACAGAATTTTTGCTATTTGTTTTCTATTGTCTATTATATATGAAATTTTCAGTATTAGTCCTCTAAACTATATAGATTATGTTCCCTGAATTAATTTTATTACAAGTAAATAAGAATTTTATTTATGAAGTATGAATGAAGTGTATTTTCTGAAAATTTCAAATTTATAGTGATACACTGCGCGCAGACTTACAACAACCCTTACTAAGTTTCAATAATAATTATTGCATTTTTGTGATGTTGAAACATTACGTATATTTCTACACCTATTTAAACTTTAACACAGCCAAAAATATTTACTCCAGGACAATCAAATTAAAAAAAAACTGAAAAAGCCCATTAAAATTACAAGTCTAATGCTATAAATTCATACGAAAAAAAATTTTTAAGAAAAAATTAGGTGCATATTTTTGGTAGCATCCTTATACACCTAGCCTGAAAATATTAAATATCTGCATTAGTTTCCTTTATACAGTGAGCTCAAGCATGAAAATTTCCATTACGAGAAAAAGGCTTTTAAATTTCCTACACTGGTAATGTGTCTATTGCTACTGCTTCTTTCATATCATAGTTTTCAATGTTCTAGCTGGAATATTTTAAGTTAGTTTTTTTTAAATGATTCAGAAATATTAAAATATTCTAAAAATGCAAAAAAGTAAAATTCGATTTTTTGAAGGTTCATAGGTGATGACTCCCTTCAGTAGAAAATCGCAGAGTATAGACTATCTACATTTTCTAATGCAGAGGAAAACTGAATATGTACACAGTGCGTCAAATAAGTTTTAAGACTCGTCCCAGAGCGCAGGTTGTAAAGGCGCTGTAAGTGTAAATCCGCATGCATCATAACGTCCATCGTCTGCTGGCACACTGCTAACAAGTTGTGCGCATTTCGTTAAGTAGTTGAGAGAAGGCGAGCGTTTATTGCAGAAGTGAATATTTTTCACGTTGATTTTTTAAGATGGAGCAAAGAGCTGTAATTAAATTTAACGCAAAACTTGGTAAAAGTACTTCGGAAACATACCAACTCATGAAACAAGTTTTCGGTGACTGTTGTTTAAGTAGATAAATGTTTTTGTGTGGCACAAACGTTTTTTGGACGGAAGAGATACGGTAGAAGATGATCAGCGTAGTGGAAGACCAATTTCATCTAGGAGACCTGAAGTTATTGAGAAAGTACGAAATTTCGTAACAAACGATCGCTGTGCATCACTGAGAATGATGGAAGACTCTTTAAACATCAACAAAGATACAATTCGAACCATCCTGCATGAAGATTTGGCAAAACAAAAGTTTGTGCTAAATTTGTTCCACACACTTTAACCCCTGAACAAAAAGCAATGAGAAGTGCACATTGCGGAGACACTATTTCAGCCGCTGAAAACGATCCAAACTTCTTGAAGTCCATTGTTACAGGTGATGAAACCTGGTGTTTCCAATATGATCTTGAAACAAAACGAAAAAGTGCGGAATGGAAGTCACCAAATTCACCACAAGCCAAAAAAATAAGAAAAGTTCCATCCAAAATCAAAACAATTCTCATTACATTCTTCGATAGTAAAGGTATTATCCACAAAGAATTTGTTCCAACTGGACAAACAATTACAGGTCAATACTACTTAGCTGTTTTAAAGCGTTTGATGGCCAGAAATCGTCGCATTCGTCCAGACTATAGGACTGAAAGCAGTTGGTGTTTGTTACACGACAATGCACCCAGTCACACCTGCCTTATTGTTAGTCGATTTTTGGCAAAAAATAATGTCTGTGTGTTGAACCATCCACCGTATTCACCTGATTTAGCAACTTGTGACTACTCCTTATTCCCAAAACTTAAAATGAAGTTAAAAGGGTGGTATTTTGAGGATATTTCGACCATACAAGAAGCTTCGACGCGTGCTTTGCAGGCCAATCCACAAAGTGATTTACAACAGGCTTTCGATTCATTATTAAATCGCTGTAAAAAGTGCATTGAAGCCGGAGGGTCCTATTTTGAATAAAAAACCAAAACAGGTATTAATTTCTTGTTTCCATTTCTTTTTACAGACTCAGTCTTAAAACTTATTTGACGCACTGTGTATAATAAAAAATATCTTTGTAAAACTTAAGTGGCTATTTTTTAAAGATTGTTGAACTAACTTTTAAAATTATTTCATTGAAAACAGTTTTGTATGCTTCATGTTGTCTTTGCTTGTTTACAATAACAATTCAATTTTAAACACGCACTTCGTACTCAATTTTACCAATGTCTTAAGTCGTGAACTATAGTAACCTATAGAATAAAGTGATTTAACACTAGAGCCCAAAGTTTAAAAAAAAAACATAAAAAGTTCAGAAAAATACAAACGCTTTAAAGGGATAATTCTGGAACTTTGACAACATATCATTTGGTTCATTTTGCGAGATTTCATAGCGAGACTTTATTTGGTAACAAAAACATTTATAGGAGAAATACATTAAGCAGATATTGGAACATTTCCTGAAATAGATAAATTACATTTTAATGATGTTCCTCATGCAACATTTGTAGTTTATATGGTTAAATTAAATAAAAAAAGAGTCATGAAAACTGCGAAATTATGAACGAACCAAAACATAGTTGAACATATTTTAGTAAGCAAGCCGAATGGCGACTTGAAATAACCTTAAAATTATTATGATTCTTGTATAAATACTGATATAAAAGTAGTTGTTTTTCGTAATTACAGGAAGTGAAATTTATTCCGAATACTTTTTAGCTCAAGATTATTTTCCCAATTTCCAATAAATATATTAAATTTACTTAGAAAGGTATGTAAAGTTACCATTATACAAGATTTGCAAATTTTTTTTTCGAATGAATTAAACGGACAATTTTTCGCAGTTAAAGGTCTGTATGTATTGGTAAATATGTAAATTTATTGTTTTTATTCATATATGTAATTTCAGAATTCTATATTATGTAACTTCTGTATTTTTCTAAAATTCTACCAAATATTAGTGATTTATATTCTTCGTGAAGTCAGAAAAATAAATAGAAAACTCTTTTATTGCTGCAACATGCTTTAAAAGTAAAATGTTTATCTTTAACTATTCATAATTAAAATTCGAAACTAAACCTCAACCAATTTATCAGGATAGAAGATTGATTTTAAGATTATCTGTTATCTTGTCTTTTTCCTTTATCACGCTAAGAAAAATCTATTAAAAAAGTCCAAAACCACTGCCATGACAATTTTTGAAACCTATTTCTTTCTTAGCAAACTGAGTTTTCTCTTAATTCAACGAAGGGGACCGTAGTTCCCAAATGAAGCATAAAATTGCCTGCAGCAACGAAAAATTGGATCCCTCAATCCATCATAGCGCGGAATGTTGAATTCCAGAATTTTCTGAACCAAAAGTTAAAGTGTAGGAAAATGTTTCTGATTCGCAAATACTGTATTTCAGAGCTCTGACAACTTCCCTCAGGACAAGATTTATTAATCTCTCTTTACTGACAAAATTTCTGTAACAATAACAGAAACACTCTTCGTATTGGCTGTAAAATATTCAGTTATTTTAAGTTTAGAGAAATGAGGATTACAGCATCCGCTCGTAATGTGTGTTTTAGGAAGATATTGAATACTGAAAATAATGATGTTGATATAAGGCTTAGTGTAGGAAGTATTTTGATTTCGATAAAACGTTAAAAGCATTTCATTTCACAAGCTGATTACTCGAGGCAAATGTATAAAATGATTGAAGTTTATTCATTTGATAAAAATGACTCAAATGTTGATGTAAACATTTGGTTTCAGATAACATACAGAGGAATTTTAGAAATATACATTTTGTTGGTTACATTTGGTTATGATTACGAACTCGCCCAAGAGATAAGTTGTTTGGAACCATCTTCGACATCTTTCGTGCCATCTTTTCGTGATCTGCTGTAAAGATATGAATATCGTTGAAGACATGATAGAAAAACATCAATCTTATTGATGTTCATTTAGGGTAGTGATTCCCAACGGCATCCAGGTGGACACCTTGGGGGTCGATGGAAGTTTAAAAATGGTCTATAGCATCCGAGGAGTCTATTGGGGGTTGATGATACATTTTTCTGTTTCTAAACTTTATTTAATTTTTTAGGAATGTAATTATTAGATAATAATATTAATAATATTCGTTTTAATATGTATAAATATATATTTATATTCGTTATAATAGTTAT
This sequence comes from Dolomedes plantarius, assembly GCA_907164885.2. NCBI lineage: Eukaryota > Metazoa > Arthropoda > Arachnida > Araneae > Dolomedidae > Dolomedes > Dolomedes plantarius. Next base: position 147,333,013 of record OU015491.1, on the reverse strand, counting down.
TGTGACTATAAGAAAATAAGAAATTTGAGGCCAAACATTAAAATAAATTGTATCAATGCATCATGCACAACCACCACATTGATTGAAATCGAACTTTTGTGCAATTACAATCTGTGTTTCTGAAATCTTGTTTATATTTGTGAAATTGAAAATGAAAATAGTACAAAAATAATAAAACAAAAATAATAAAACATAAACCTAATGAACCACTTTTTTCTACTTTTTTGTTCATATTCTTAGTCAAATTTTTATCTTTAAGTGTTTTATGTTCAATTATTAGTATTACAATTATGTTGTATGTTGTATATTATAGAGAAAATATGTGAGGGGGGGGGCGATAAAGAAAATTATTCTTTTAAAAGGGGTCGATGTAGGAAAAAGTTTGGGAACCCGCCGACAACGCCGTCGACAATAATAAAATCATTAGAAGACCATTTAGTCCTAGTCTTGAGACATAGTCTTACTTTACGCACGTGACTTCTTATAAGTATACAATCAATAATTGAATATTATTACCATTTCTTTCAACTATTGCTTATCTGAGTGTTTCGCTTAGTGAAAAAGATGGAATATTTTTTTCGCGTTGCTCACTTGTTAGCGTTGAGCTTATACGTCAACATTTGGGTCTTTGTGTCCTTTGGGTCCTTTGGGTCAACATCTGGTCTTTGATATTATGCTACTGAAAAGCATTCTGACATCCGCTTTCCAGGACTGGCAGTCGACACCAGACCCCAAGCAACGGTCCCAGAATTCTACCCATTGATCAATCTCGAGATCAATCTCGATTATTATACTTCAATAATATAGACTAGGTGTGGGCATCCTATCTGACGGTGCGTGTCAAAATCGGCTAAATATTTAACAAAAAATTTTTCCACGTGCCAGCCGAAATTTCTTGAGACCATATTTAATATCTTAATATTTGATATTATAATATTAGATGTGTAAGTGATTATGTAAATCATATAAAACTGATTGAATGAAAAAAAATTATGACAGGTTTTTACGAAAATCTTTTGAGGATTTTTTTATTAGCTTGTAAGTATAACTTTAACTACGACTCATATTCACATAATTTAAAGACAATATTAGCATCAACATAAAAATTTAACATTAACTGTTATTTTTTCAACTAAGCAGTCATTAATTTTTTTTTTCCATTTATGCAATTGTATGAATAAAACACAGAAAAAGGTTATTACATATAATCTTTTGACGATTTTAAATCCGTTATAAATGATATATAAAAAAGAAAATATATTTATATACCTTAAAAACTATATTTAAACAACACAGAACCTTTGAATATTTCAAAAGAAAACATCAGATATTACTAGAGACAGAAAACTCGTTGACTCTTATTATCAGTGGGACTTCTGATGCTGCAGAACTGATATCAGAAATTTTATATCGGGTTTATATTTAGTAACCTTGAAAGACAGAAATTTTATATCGGGTTTATATTTAGTAACCTTGAAAGACATGTATGCATCATCCGTCAGACTACTAATGTCGCGAAACTTTATGAAGTTCATCAATGAGAACAAATATTCACAGGAATATGTAGACGAAAATACGAATACTAATGCTCCTGCAAGGTTTTTTAAACAAACATAATTTTCTGCAATAGTATTCCAAGTCCTTAAGGTGACAATGGACTTCAGATTGACAAAAATGTGTCCCCAAAACGATTTTTTTTCTTTCAGAAAAGGATTCTGCAACTCATCAGCTTTAAATTAAAAAAAAGTATGCTGATCCGATCATTCTTAACCGAGTTATAAGTATTTTTTTCAAACGTAAACAATGGAAATGTTAGTCAAATTAAAACTTTAAATGCCATTTTCTCAAAACAAGTTTTCATGTCGTTTCGGTAAGTTCAAAATGCTCCATGCGCCATAATTTTTCTTGAATTTTCATAAAATTTCATAAAATGATTATTTATATATGTTAGAATAAAACTTAATATTCAATTCACTATACTATTTTAAAGCAACTTAAAATTTTTACAATAAAAATTTTTTTTTGATAAAATTTTGCATAAAATGACATTTTTATATCGATTTCTTTTCTAGTTTTTATAAATATGACTGTGAATCAAATATTGCTACTAACTTTTATTATAACTATATAAAGCTAGCTTAAGAGATAAAATTAGATATCTGAGACAAAAATTGATGCGCATGGAGCCTTTTGAAATAGAGTAATTAACAAACAGATTTTAATTAATATCTTAATTAATTACATTCTGATTTTTTTTTTTCAATTTAGAATTTCTATCTTCAAACAACACTGTATAAGTATACAAAATTTCATAGAAATTGGTTGATAAATAAAAAAAAAGTTTTTCATGGTCCATTGTTGCCTTAATACTTCAGGCAAGGACTTGTTTCGCGTGCCAGAAACAAGTCATAGGCGTGCCAAGGGTTGCCGACCCCTCATATAGGCCAACACATAGAAATACAGCTTGAATAAAGTTTAATTTCCCTTCATTTAATAAACCATTTGATGATGACAATATATTTCCCGGCAAATATTTGCCATACGCTTTTAGTCCATAATTCTTCTTCAAAATGATTGAATACAATCATGAAGTCCACTATCCATGACAGGTTGTTAAAGCCAGGTACTCAAAACCTCAAGGGTAGTAACTATTCTAGAGATATTAGAATATGTCATACTTAATGATTTCCCTCGGCATTTGTCAAGAGCGAGATATGTAAGACTGCATCAGGCACATTCTTTTACTATAATTTTAGTAATTCATCAACCTTTTTTTAAAACAATCACGAACTGTCATGTTTTATATTGCTAAATAAGGCCCTAAATCTCTATATAGTATTAAATTTTTCAAGATGTCAGTTTGAAGGTTTTTATATTTTCTGTAAATTCATATTCAGGCGTATAATTTTATTATCTTAAAAGCATATAAATTAGATGTAGAAAATAGATGCATGTAGTTTATTACATTTTAAACGAATTTATTTTTTTCAGACCTACATTCTTGAGCCTATGGCAATAACTATTAAATTGCTTAAGTTTTATGAATAAGAAATTGCTCCATTAAACTAGTATAAAAATAATCCTTAAAATACGGGTATTGTTTTAAAACACATTTGTTAGTTTTTTTTCGGCAAAACTAAAACTATAATGTGTTTTTGGCTCAAATTTTGAATATTGTGCGTCTATATTTCACTGCATTATGTTGCTAAATTTAATGCACCATAAATCCTTCCATTATTAAATTGCTTTCAAATTTTAAATATTACTTTAGAATTTTCTTTTCAGAAAACTTTTATTTATATTTCAAAATGAATGAGACGTATGAATTAAGAATATTTTGCTTTAGTATTGTAAATTTAAGAATAAAAATGCTTTACCACTCATAAAAAGAAGAAAAGAAGAAGAAGAATTCAGTTGAATAAGATAGATTTCATAAAAAATATTTTAATTAGCTGATCATAAAGATCTGGAAAATTAAGTAATAGAAAATTATTATTTTTTATTAATTAATCTGAAACAACATGAAAATAGAATTTTTAACAAGATCTTTATTCTATCTTTATACGCGTTTATTCTCTACTAAACAATTAAGTCTAGATAATATTTTAATGTTCCGTAAACCCAAAGGATTGAAAAAAAATACTCATTACATAATTCTCTCTGAAAGGGAAAGTATATATCACGAAAACAATAGCATCAGAATGCGCTAACTTATTCATAAGTTATTTCATAAGTTATTTTTACATCCAGATAAATGTCTGATATCTGAGATTTTAAGGGAAATTTAGAGAACTATATCCAAACTTCCTTTTTTCAAAGGATTTGCACTTCTCCACAGTAAAATCTTACCTCAGAAATTTGGTCCTGAAATGTTTATGAATAAACAAACTTATTCCGGGAATTTATTCCGTTTTTAGATCCTGTTCCAACCCCCTCGAGCGAATTTTATATCAAACGGAAAAAAACCCTCTTTTTAAAAAAAATCAAATTTAGAGAAAAAAAATATTCTGAAAATCAGTGAAATTTGAATTTAGACTTTTTAATAGGGTTGTTGCTACTAATGCCCCCTGGCTAGATAAATCCAAACCAGGTCCATTATTGGCTGCTGCACTGTAAAATCGAAATGCTGATTCAGGTTAAAAAAGCTACCCGTTCCATGGTGCAATGCTGCTAGGTAGCGAGTTTACATGTTATCTGTGTTTCGACCGGAACTATCTGAATCCTCGTACGGAATCACGTCACTTGTGACGCGAAGCTGTTCAGCGCGCATGGGCTATTTATGTAATCTTTTCTTTCTCATTTTTCTGTATAGCAGATTAGATTTAGATTTCGAATAGATGGCACGTGCTTTAACTTTATATTAAATTTTATTCTCAAATTTTTTCAGTATAGAATTTCTTTTGAGTGTATTCTTGATTTAGATTATAGATAAGCTGAACCACACATTTAAATAGATTTAGAAAGATATTTAGATTAAGTGATTTTAGATACCTACCACTGAACGCCTAGAATATTGGTGCAATACGGCCGTGAAAAGATTCGGATTACAAATGCCGTTGAGAATAGTTTATTTTGAGTAACTTGAAGTATAATTTCACCTTGACTCAACTCCTTAGATCAAGGTAAGGATTTCTGATTCATGAATATAAACTATTAGTTGAACTTGAACAACATTGACTATTGAATATAAATATTTAGTGATAATTAATTTTTATGAGCTATCTAAGCTTAAAAAGAATAGAGCTGTTAGACGTTCTGTTGTTACAAAGTTCATTAATAAACTAGAAAGTGAATTTGACACATATGATATTAATTCATTGCAAGAACATTCAAATTATTTGGACGAGCTCTGCAAAGAGCTAAAGGATTTTGATAATAAAGTTAAGAATATTATTGATAGTGAAAAAGATTTCGATTTAGAAGTGGGATCAGCGTTTGAATATTCTCAGAAAATCATGTTGTGGAATTCAAAAATTTCCGCTCAGTTAAAAGCTCATTACGAAACCAGAATTTCTCAGTCAAATTTCACTCAACAGAATTCTGCACAAACCTCTCAGGTTATGTTAGATCACGATAACTCTCAGGATACCTCGAATTCTGGAAATAGAAATATTAATTATTCGAAGTCGATTAAATTACCTAAGTTAGCTATCGACAAATATTACGGAAATCCATGCATCTGGCTGGAACTCTGGAACCAATTCCAAAACTCTATAGATCTAAATAATGCTTTTACGAAAATAGATAAATTCTCATATTTAAAATCATTTCTTGGGGGTGCAGCGGCGAGTGTTGTTTGCGGCTTCGCTCTCTCAGATGAGAATTATGAAATGGCGAAAACGCCATTAAAAAAACAGATTCGCGAAGTCAAATCTTTAAATATCCGCACATATGGGTAGATTATTATACCTTAATCCCGTGAAGGACTCTAACAATGTAATCGGATTGAGAAAATTGTACGATACTTGTGAGGTACAGATCAGGAGTCTAGAATCGCTAAATGTTACTTCTGGTATGTACGGTCATTTATTACAACCCATACTTTTAAAATTGATACCTGAGGATCTTGCTTTGGATTTTAATAGAAGATGTTTAGATAAATCAGAAGACGGTGAATCCAAAGTATCAGAATTATTGAAATTCTTAAAAATTGAAACTGAATGTCGTGAATCATCGATAATGCTTCGTAGTTCGAAAGGAGAAGGGGGGAGAGTGTCAAATCACAGCCAGACAAACCCAGGAAGTGCTGGCGTCAGGTCGAAGCAGTTTTCGTTAGATGGTCAAAACAATTTACGCGATAAACAACATGATCGGTACCGAACGTCAGCTATAAATAGTTCTAAGGTACACGAATATACTCGTATGTTGCCAATTAGTGAATCTTGCACTTACTGCAATGCGAAGCATGATTCAGAACGCTGTGAAAGTTTGAGTGTGAATGAAAAGAAAGATGTTTTGAGAAGACAGGCCTGAAAGCACAGTATAGAATTAAAGCGAGCAAAAAAAGAGAATTGTGCGATCTTTGTAATAGAAAACATAACAGATCCATCTATTATCAGCTCGAAAACAAATCAAATAATAATGCTGAAAATAAGTTTGTTACGGCAATTTCTCACTACAAAAATGAATCGGAAAATTATAAACTAAACGGAAATTCACAGTGCAGCGTATTGCTTCAAACATGCACAGCAGTGATAAGGGAAAACCCTAACAATGATAAAATCGTACATGATCGCGTGTTGTTAGATAAAGGTTACATGAGAAGCTTTATTTCTCAAGATGTTTGTCAGAAGTTGAAACTACAAGTTATTAGACGAGATACTTTATCGGTGTACTCGTTTGGGACCAACAAACCAAATGAAAAACATAATGTAGTGAAATTAAAACTTCAAAACAGAGAAGAACCTTCCTTATACTATATCGAAATAGAAGTGATAGAAACGGAGCAAATATCCGAAAACAATATTACTGATCCAGAGATTAATTTGGTTAGAGCTAAAAAACAGATGAGGGGATTACAGCTTGCAGACTGCTATAATTACGGGGAGAAGAAAATTACGATTTTAATAGGTGCTGATTATTATTTTGATTATTATTTTGTCAGGAAGACTCAAATGTTTAGGTGATAATCTTGTAGCCACAGAAACAATTTTCGGATGGTGTCTTCAAGGTCGGATTGGATCCACTAACGAGTTACTGAGTAGAAAGGTGGTTGTGGAAGAGAAACTTATCTCAGATCAACTAAGACAGTTTTGGGAACTGGACAATCTAGGCGTCGAAGCTGAAGACAAAGATAGCAGTAATTTCGACGAACAAATTATGAAAGACTTTGAGGCTGGTATATCCTACAATAACAAGAGATATAAGGTTTCGACTTCCTTGGAAACCTGAGATGAAGCAGTTATTAGAAGATAATCGAGAAGTTGCGAATAGAAGATTTTCAAGACTACGATGTACGTTTCAGAATGATCCAATATTATTCACAGAATACAAGGCTGTTTTAGAAGACTACTTAAGTGAAAATATCATAAAGCCTGTTCCTGTTTTAGATAAAGCCAGAGAAGCCACAACCTTCTACCTCCGACACAGGGCAGTGATTCGAACAGACAAAACCACGAGTAGATTAAGGGTGGTGTTTGACGCTTCTTCACATGACAAAGGACAGGTATCCTTAAATGATGTTTGCATACTTGAAACAATTTGTTACCCGATCTTTTCCCTCTTTTAATCAGATTTAGACAACATCCTGTTGCACTGACTGCGGACATTAAACAGGCGTTCCTGCAAATAGGGATAGATGAAGAAGATCGTGACGTGGCCTGATTCCTTTGGGACGATAACCCCACTAAACTTAACACAGTTCCAGAGATCAAGCAGTTCAGACTCTGAAGAGTCTTGTTTGGGGTGAGTTCATCACCATTCCTCCTGGCTGCAACCATTAAGTATCACCTAAAGAGGTATGTAGAAAGATTTCCTGAAATTTACAAAATTTTAAATACATCTTTGTATGTAGACGACTTGATCACTGGTGGAGAAAGCGTGGAACAAGCCTATAATACGAGCATACAGAGTACTAAAATATTTGAGGATGCAATCATGGTTCTACGCAAATGGCATACTAATTCGTTAGAGTTACGTGAACTGTGGAAGAAAGTAGGGATAGATGTAAATGAATCCGTTGAGCCTAACACTCAAGCTCTGTTACCTCAGAGGGTGCTAGGAGTGGCTGGGAATGCTAACGACGACTTGTTTTATTTCGAAAAAAAAATTAGAGAAATTCCTTTCAAAGCGCATAAACACTAAACGATTCCTTCTACAAGCAGTTGGTCGCATTTTTGATCCTGTTGTATTTCTCGGACCTTATATAGTTAGAATTAAATGTCTAATTCAAGAGATTTGGTGTTTGGGACTGGATTGGGATGATTATCTCCCTCAGAATATAACAGTTATTTGGGATGAATGGTGTAATGAAATCGAAAAGCTGAAGTATATCAGTATTCCTCGCTATTATTTCGGTAATGCCCTTGTTAAGGAAATAAATGATATACAAGTACATTGTTTTTCAGATGCTTCGAAGAAAGCTTATGGCGTCTTCGTCCATCTACGTATAGCACGCAGTGATGGAAGTGTTTTTACTAGTTTTGTGGCGTCTAAGAGCAGAGTTGCTCCATTAAAAGCAATTTCGCTACCCCGTCTTGAATTAATGGGGGCTCTTCTTTCTGCTAGGTTATGTGATGAAATTTCAAAGAGCTTAGAATATTCATTTGAGCGTTATTTTTGGACAGATACTATAGCTAACTTTTGGATAAAGAAATATCCGACAGGTTTAAGCCATTTTTAACAAACAGGGTACAAGAGATTCAACAATATACCAATCCTAGTGAATGGTCCTACTGTCCTGGAAAGGACAACCCGTCATATTTGATATCTAGAGGATTATCTACCGCTGAGTTAAAAGATAATAAATTATGGTGGAACAGACCTGAATTGTTGGTTCACGATAAGGAGAAATGGCCCAGATTTGAAGGATCAAAAAAGGGATTTGACACTGAAAAACTTTAAATTCGAAAAGGAGCTTTAATCAATGCAACAGTAGTAGATAGTGTAACGACAGATGATTTCATTAGCAAATACTCTTCATTCAGCAAATTAGAGTCACCGCTTGGTGCTGAAGATTTTCTAAAAATTGTAGACTTGAACCTGAGTTAAGAAACAAAGCCTTTTTGAGTACTTCCGAAATTCAAAATGCAACCAAGGTATTGGTTAAATATGTTCAACGTTCCGAATTTCATTCTGAAATTAAATCTTTACAATCAAATCGCCAAATCCCAAACAATAGTAAAATTCTCTCATTAAACGCATGCCTAGATAAAGAGAGACTTTTGAGAGTTGGTGGACAATTAAGCAATTCGAACCTTTCAGAATCCTGGAAACACCAATTACTTTTACCCAAAGCGCACCACTTTACTGAATTATTGATGGATTACTACCACGAAAAATCTCTTCATTCGGGTACTCAAGCAACTCTGCACCTTATTAGACAAATGTATTGGATACCTTCTGGACAGGATAGAATCAAACGAGTTATTAGTAAATGCATGACTTGTTTCCGAACAAGAAATCAAACCATGACGCAAATGATTGATAACTTACCAAGAGACAGAGTTATACCATCTCGACCATTTGAAAAGATAGGATTGGATTTCGCTGGTCCAATACTTACTAAACCTAATTTGAGACGATCTAAAGTGACTTTGAAATCATATATCGCCATATTTATTTGTTTCAGTACGAAAGCTGTTCATTTTGAAATCGTATCCGATTTAAGCACTGAAGCCTTTCTTGCAAGTCTTAGGCGATTTATCGCAAGACGATCAAGAGCAACTACCATATGGAGTGACAATGCTACAAATTTCAAAGGCGCTAAAAACATCTTAGATTCCTGGCTTAAAATATGCAAATCGGACTCTGTACAAAATTTCATTGCCGAAGAAGGCAGAGTGGAGCTTTATACCACCTGCATCGCCACATTTTGGTGTATTATGGGAAGCTAATATAAAATCGATGAAGAAGAACTTGGTGAAGGCTACGAAAACAAAGATTCTAAATTTTGAAGAGTTGTACACCCTCGTAACTCAAATAGAAGCTTGACTGATTTCCCACCCATTAACTCCTCTTTCTGCAGATCCAACAGATCTTCAAGCCTTGACTCCAGGATTCCTGATAGGTGCCTCCCTGTTACAGTTACCAGAAACTAATCATACTTCAGATAATTTGTCTTTATCTTCCAGATGGACCCTAATACAAGAACTAAGATCGACATTTTGGAACCGATGGACAAACGAATATCTTAGCCACCTGCAATCTCGAGCCAAATGGGCTACACAAGAACCCAACCTAAAGGTAGAACAGTTAGTCTTTATGAAAGACCCAAGCAAAATTAGAATGGAAAGGAATCTAGCACGCATCGAGCAAACGTGTACTAGTCAAGATAGACTAGTTAGATTGGTGGACTTGAGAACGAGAAACGAAGTTTACCACCGTGCTGTAAACAGGGTCGTCCCACTCCCCTTTCCAGATGATGTTGGACCACCGTCCAACGGGGGCCCGGATGTTCCGACTGGAACTATCTCAATCCTCTTATGGAATCACGCCACTTGTGACGCGAAGCTGTTCAGCGCGCATGCGCTATTTATGTAATCTTTTCTTTCTCTTTTTTTGTAGACCAAATTAGATGACACGTGCTTTAACTTCTTATTAAATTTCCTTCTCAAATTATCTCAGCAGAGAATTTCCTTCGAGCGTATTCTTGATTTAGATTATAAATAAGCTGAGCCACACAGTTAAACAGATTTAGAAAGAGATTTAGATTAAGTGATTTTAGATACCTACCGCTGAACGCCGAGAACAATGTATATCCCACATTTGTATCTTAACATATCTGTGTTTGCCGTGCAAAGGGTGTTAAGTCCAAACCGGGCTAAAATGTGTTATTAAATCAGCCATGTTTGAAAAAATCGAGGGCTACTGCAGGGTTCAGAAAGCTAAGTCCAATTCCACTTCTAAATATTTTTATTCATCAGGTAATATTTGGATATGGGAAACAAAACACAAGCATGTTAGTATTAAATTGGTTATGTCCCAATCAAGGACTTAACACTCTTTACTCAACAAAAATAAAATTGGAAAAATTTACTTTAAAAAAAATAATCAAAAATTAAACTTAAAAAAAACTGACCTTTTTTTAATCCCGTTTTTCTCGAAATTACGATTTTGGACTTGACACCCTTTACACTGCAAACACAGATATTTTCTTACCCTTCTAGTTTTACTTCCCTTTAAGGTAGATACCCAAAACCGCATTTCATTTTTACAGTGCGAGTGAAAAACTCTGTTTAACTCACCGCTATTGGACGCCACAACGGTGGGAGGGGGATTTTTCCCCGGTGCCACCACAATTTTGAACGAGCACTTTCAGAGGAGATATCTGGGGGACTTGTGTATATATATATATATATATATATATATATATATATATATATATATATATATGTCGGACTTGCTCTTCACGCCCCTAATTTACTATGTCCCTAATTTACTTAACTCTTTGTTTCAACCTTCTAGAATCCTGCATGATGAAAGAACCGAAGATGAGGCTAGGGTTGAGCCAACCTGTCAATCAAATCCGAAACTATTATTTGTTTTCCCCGGGGTGCTTCTTTTCCGATACTTCGTAAATTAGTAGTTTAAAATGGATAATTCCCATTTTCTCTAGAAAAACCCCTTCTTAAAGTCATTTACGGTTTGCCCCCCCCACAATAAATCCTTAAACACACACATACACACACACACATATATATATATATATATATATGTATGTATGTATATATATATATATTATATATGTGTGTGTGATAATAACGGCCCACCCACTAGATATCTAATGAGTATTTAAAACTATCATTGTTTCCTCTCAATAAGAACAATCCTTTATTCTAATTGCGACCTAGTAATTAACGAACTAACCATCCATATTAATCCTAGTGCACGCTCCTTAAAGATATTTGTAAACTGTGAATCAGCACCACGTGTGGTTTTTCGGCCACGGTGCGCTTTCGAAACATCATGAGACCCTAATGTAATCAAGTCAGATGCACAATTCTAGCCAATAAAAAGATTTCCCCTCGGTCAGTACCGCTACACTTTATAACCTTCTGCAAAAGGTTTCGGCGTACACTTTACTATATATGTCTTGTCGTGGTGTTTGTCCTAGCTCTGCTTCTCTCGCCTCGCTTATTAATCTTGTTCTGTTTTCCCGCTGCTCCGCTACTGTCCGATATAACGATGTAAAATCTGCCTTCTGAATGCGCCCCGGCAGGGACCGGTAGCGTTGCTATTGTGTGGTGTCCAGTTGTCCTAGATACCTGTGTTTTGCTGAATAGTATTTGTCTGCAGAATAATTCTGGAATAAAATAATATGCGTCGCATGTGTGTTGTGAGCGTCCTTCCAATGCCTCTCCCTCTGTGGTTTTTTACCTCCCCGATGTGCCAACGGCTCTCATGAAATGGTCTTAACCTCGTACCTCGGTGTTGCGTCTACAACATGTTTGTGTTTCAGCTCCTCTATATAGCTTTTAGTTAAGGTTTATCGTGTGCGTCAGCCGATATCCTATATATATATATATATATATATATATATATATATAACTTTGGGAACTATTAGATATCGCTGTATTAGTTTGATTTTCATTTTTCATGATTTTTTCTCTTAAGGGGACTCACGACTCGAGGAAATAAGGAATCGGGGAAATAAGGAATATTTTCATGCATTTTGACTATTTGTAACTATTTCAATTTAATCCCAATTTTTCCAAATTTTATGTATATGATAAGTGATATATTATGTTAAACAAATTTTCGACTCTCAAAATGATTTTAAATCTTTTTTTTATGCTTTATATATAACTTGTTTTTAAGTGTTTTTATTGTATTCTGGCTTGCGCGCAGAACTATGAAATTATTTACACTTAAATGTAGAATTCCCGTTTTATTTTTAAAATAAATAATTCAAATACAATTGAACATAAAACATTCAGCATAAAAATATTTTTTCATTTTTTAAAAACTGCTCAAAATATAATTAAATTTCCTTAAATTTTTGTATTAATTTACCCCTGGAAAAATAACAAAATGTGTAGTGATTGCAGTAACTCTAGTTCAGACGCAATAAAATAACATGATTATGCAGTGATAAAAATTTCATGGAAGTATGTTTCATAGTTTTTGAGATATCAGTTTCGGAATGATGCAGAATTACATTTTGAGGAAAAATGAGTTTAAAATTTTTGTTACAATAAACTTGATCAGTAATTAAATATTTAGTATATCATATCTCCGGAACTAAGCGGAATATTTTCATGCGGTTTGCTTTATTTTGTTCAGACATGATCAGCTTTAACATAGATTTTTTCAAAAAATCGAATGTTTTAAAGATTTAAGGATAGTGAGTCCCCTTAAGTCTGTTAGATAGTTTATTTAAACATGTAACTGTTGGAGACGTGAGAGAATAGATTGGTTAGAAGAGATAAAGTATAAATGAGCAACATGTAAAGGACATATTAAGGTATAAATTGATTTTGACAAATGTTTGTAAACTGTTATTTTATCCCTAACAAAATGAAAATGCGTATGATCAAATAGGGAAACATGATGTTGGCAAGGAAAGAAAAGCAAATTTTCTCCTCTGAGAAAATTTTCCTATACTGACAACGTTAAGAGCAATTTCTCAAACATTATTATTTTAGATTTTCGCATTCAGGCAGAGGAATTGGTGTCAACTGAAAGAGTGAAATTCATTGAAAGTAAAATTAATAATAATATTTTTGTTAATGAAAATATTTGAAACAAGTATTTTCAGATGCTAATCCCTTAAAATAATTGTTTTAAAAGATTGCATTAAAATTTCGTAAAACTTAATATGCGATATATAGGCTAAAGATATGGGATAGCATGAGTAATTTAATTTAATCTACATTTGTGAATAAAGTGCGTTGAAATTTTATTCTTTTCATCTAGGAGAATGAAAAATTTTCGAAAAAGCATAATAATGGGCAAAGCATTTAAGCAATTGTTCAAATTCAATGAAAAGTTACATGAGGTCCAATTGAGAGACACATTGAGAAATGTTTAATTAGTTAGTAGATAGAAAGTTTGATCAGATATGCAAGTTTTTAGCCCATATTCGTATGCTCGTAGACTAATAATTTCATGCAATTATTTAAATGTGTTGGATTGGTTAGATTAGAAGGCCCATTAGTATATATATATATATATATATATAATATATATATATATATATATATATATATATATATATATATATATATATATAGGTAATATATATATATATATATATATATATAATATATATATATATATATATATATAATATATAGATATTATATATAATAATATTATATATAATATATTATATATATATATATATATATATAATATACATCGAGTGGTCATAAAGTAACTTTGCCGATATATTGAACTCTAGCGGCTGTTGCGTTCAACCGATCGAGATGAGATTTCAGATATAGTTACTCGGAGGAATGAGCTCGGGATCCTGTGAACGGCAACCAAGTGACACTCACGATTAGGGTTATAGATATAGAAACTCGAAACTTTCAAAAGTCTACAATCACTTTTTCCCGTCGCAATTTGCTCAGCGCATGCGAAAACCCTAAAATGCGTTGGAATGGTACATGTATCACAAAAAACGAGCGCATTATGCACGCACAAAAACAGCTCTGCGAACGGTCAACAAAAACACGATCGGGGCGCACGGAGGAATATTTACATATGGCAGAAGCTAGAAACCAATCAAAGAAAGCCGTTCGCCGGATATTCATCGTAGAAAACCGATAAAAAGCTCTCTGATCGTGTTTTTGTTAGCCATTCGCAGAGCTGTTTTTTTACTGCGTGCATAACGCGTCTGTTTTTTTGTGATACACGTACCGTTCCAACACATTTTAGGGTTTTTGCATGCGCTAAGCATTTTGCAATGGGAAAAAGCGGGCGTTGCCATTTGAAAATTTCAAGTTTCTATACCTATACCCGTAACCTTGCTCGTCACTGTGTAGCCGTTCTGAAAATCCCGAGCTCATACCTCTGTATAACTATATCTGAAATCTCATCTCGATCGGTTGAACGGAACAGCTGCTAGAGGTCCATATATCTGCATAGTTTCTTTATGACCACTCCGGTATATATATATATATATATATATATATACTCATGGACAAAAAAATTAGCGCACCAAGAAGGGAGTCGTCAAAATGAAACGAAATTTTACATACGTAATGACTACTTTGATATAAGTAAATGATAAGAAAAATCAAAGAAAAAGGATAATTTATTTAGAGAAAAAGGCAAAAGAACGGAGGAGTTAATACTCCGTTGGGCCCCCTCTAGCGCGAATGCACGATGCGATACGATCGGGCATTGAGTCATACAAGTTCTGTGTGATGTCTTGAGACATTTCGTCCTATATTTGCTGTAACCTCGTTCAAACTCGTGGGATGCCCAACTAGTCGTCCCAAATGATCCCAGATATGCTCGATTGGAAACAAAATCTGGGGATCGGGTAGGCCAAGGAAGGATAGTAACAGTGCGGAGACAGTCTTGTGACACTCTTACCGTATGATGGCCCGAGCATTGTCTTGTTGAAAAATGGCTCCTGGGAGCCGTTGCATGAGTGGCAACACATGTGGTTGCAGGATTTCATGTACATACCGCTGGGCTGTCCATGGTGCCACGGAACAATACTAGGGGTGACCGTGTAATTGTAGGCAATGGCACCCCATACCATCACACCAGCTGTGGGAGCGATGTGTCGCTGTACAACAAAGACAGGATTGAAGCGTTCACCACGGGCTCTCCACACACGAACACGAATGTCATCACTGCCGAGATTGAATCTGGATTCGTCGCTAAAGAAGACCTGGTTCCATTCCGCTGCAGTCCAGTTTCCTCGTGAGCGGCAAAACTCCAAACGGAGGCGTCGATGGGTGGACGTCAAGGGCAGCACACGTAATGGGCGCCGCGATACCAACTGTCCTTCAGCCAGGCACCTTCGTATGATTCGAGAAGACACAGAGGCCCCTAGTGAAGGTGCTACCTGTGCCTGGATGGCGGCCGATGAAGCAGTTGGCTGTACGCGTGCATTTCTTACGATGTGGCGGTCTTCTCGACGACTGGTCTGTCGAGGGCGTCCTGAGCCTGGTCTTCGTGTACATGACATCTCTCGGGTCCACTGGTCCCAACACCTCCTCACAACACAATCAGAGCGGCCTAATTGACGAGCTACTCGCCTAGCTGACCACCCAGCTTCCATCATCCCGACGATTCTCACCCTCTCAAACTGCGACAACTGCTTATATGTCTTCGAACACGGCGGACTGGCATGTCTATCTCAGCTCTTCCTTGTAAATGATTCAGCACACTCAAACATGCTTTGGTTACCTGTTTTATACTCCACAGAGTACGATGTTTAACGCCTCTATCGGCTATACGTAAGCGCAATCACGCTGCATTTCTAATCATTTGCATATCTCCCCCGACATGTACCTTCATTGCATGTTCGTTACGATCCCGCAATGATTTCTTGCTGCGCTAATTTTTTGTTCATGAGTGTATATATATATATATATTATATAATAATAGTATATATATATATATATATATTATATAATTATATATATATATATATATATATATATAAATTAAAACGATTAAGTTTAAAGAGTGTTTCTCTAACTGAATTCTACGTTCATTTTTTTCAATTTATTTCATTTTTCTAAAATACGCACCATAATAGCCAAAAGAAGCTCACAGTCTTGAGCTTTTTTGTGTTATTTACATGGAATTATTGATGTATTTCTATTCCGGGACTGGTACCTTCAATTATGGTGCGTGTATTTTTTTATCATCAAACGTATATCAACAACATCTATCCATTCCAAAACATTAATCCATTTCAAACAATGACAAATGAAAAAATTCTTTCACATTACGTTAACCCAAATCCAACACGAATATCCCCTTTTACCGTCCTATTTAACAGTTGATACAACCTCTAGGAACTGGCATAAATGTAAATGAGAGCGAGAGAGTTGATTTGAATCAATGCATAGTTTACAATCGAGTCGTGCCAGTCCCTATTATCAGAATCCCTTTAGTGATGGAAATGTTCGAAGTGGAGCATCCTTCATCCAATAGAATGCCATGCGAAATGACCAATACAGTACTCTTCTGCGAACGCTCTTGCGAGTGTTCGAGCCGGATAAGTAATATTGAAGAGACCCATTATGCTCATACGCTTCCCTGCATGGTATTGATGTCAAGGGGGGATTCCCATTGGAAACAAATCACCAGTAAGTATTGTAAAATGCAAGGGGACATCTTTCTTTGAGCATCTAGTATGAGTTATAATTACGGTTAGAGGAGATCGTCGAATCGAAACGTTAAACTTCTCTCAAAAACGATGGAGGGATTATTCTGATCTTATCAAGTTATCAGGCACTCTAATTAATTGAAGTTATGTTTGATCTGCTGTAATTTCAATTTTAAGGGATTGGCGGTTGTAGGAACACCCTGTTTATCGTCCATTCTATTATCTCCATACTTTCTGAAGTGTCTGGGAAATGTACGCATTAAGTTCACATTGAGACCATGTTAGTACTGTAAATTAATTATTTCAGTTTGTTAATAGCTTGAGGACTGTGAACAACGCTTTGCATGCAGATAGTGTATTGGAAGTTATCAAATATATTTGTCTAGTTTAATGAACAGTTTAATATTATTCTCGTAAAATAAGTGCATTTAATTATGAATAATGCTTATTTTACACCTATGGATTGTTCATCATTTAGGTATTATAAAAAAAAGATATACATATTTTTAAAATATTATAGTTGAAATCAAGCACCTAATTGGTCAAATATGTTTCCTCTATTTAGTGACCATTTTTAATAATTATTCTGGTTAGACAAGTGCATTTAATTACTGATATGTTTATATTACACCTGGGATTGTTCTTCATTTAGGTATTATAAAAGATAAAATTTACATATTTTATGTATTATAATTGAAATCAAGCACCTAATTGGTCAATATGTTTCCTCTAGTTTAGTTATCAGTTTTAATAATTTTCTGGTTAGAACGAGTGCATTTAATTAATGAATAATGTTATATACACCTTTGAATTCTTAGTTATGTCGGTTTATAAAGAATAAAACATTTACATATTTTTAATGTATTATAGTTGAAATCAAGCACCTAATTGGTTAAATATGTTTCCCCTAGTTTAGTGATTAGTTTTAATAATTATTCTCGCTAAAACAAGTGCATTTAAGTAATGAATAATGGTTATTTACACCTGTGGATTGTTCATCATTTAGGTATTATAAATATAAATATTATATATTTTTAATGTATTATAGTTAAATCAAACACCTCATTGGTCTTCATCAAAATAAGTTGTGATTTACTCAAATCATACGTGTTTCATCTTCAGATAAAATTTATGACATAATTATTTATCATTATTCCTAATAAGATACAAAACTGTCAAGGATGTTGCTATAGTCAATAACTTATGCAGTTTAATAAATCATGCATATATTAACTGTTTACATGGATATTTTTTATGATATGACAAAAATCATGATCATATTTAAATAGTACAAAAAGTATCAAATGAATTCTATGTAAAAAAAAATTAAAGGGTTAATTGCGACCACCAATAAATGTTTTTTTTTCTTATACTAATCTCCCACGTAATTAGTCAGTGAAATAGAAAGAACTCGAATATAGAAAGAAACGATCAATTCTAAAGAAGTAAATTATTTTACTATCATTATTTTTGCTAGATTCACGTTGTTTATGAACTGAGATTCAACGATTTAGCGTTTAAAAATATGCCATATATAAAATAATATATATATATATATATATATATATATATTAGATATCATATATATATATATATATATATATATATATATATAGTTGTTTATATATAGATATATATATATATATTATATTTTATATATATATTATATATATATAATATAATATATATATATAATAGATATATATATATATATATAGATATTTATATATATATATATATATATATATATATATATATTTTTATAGATATATATATATTATATATATATAAATTAGTACTATGTACTGGTAAACTTTAAAACTTGAGCTTTTGAATTTTCAACCTCACCGAATCACGATGCAATGATTTTTCAAGATAAGTTATAGAAGATAATCTGTAGTTATAAGAAATCAGGATATCTCGAGGGAAAATTCCTATCTTAGTTATTTTAAAGACCAATAGATGCTCTGTAACATAAAATAAATTAGATAACTGAAAAAAAGTGAGAGGAAACATATTGCAAACTCAGGTTCAAATAAAACAACATGGACGTGGATCAGCGAACACCAAAATTAACCATTTTATCACTATTTATAGTATTCATTCATAATATGATTAAACTAATTTAAATATGCATACTATTGGTAGTTCATAATTTTTAAAATATTTCACTATTGTAGGTTTATTAAAATGCATGAATATTAACTACATACAGTTATTTATAATATAATTAGTTTCCTAGATAATTTTCTATCGTTATAATATATTATAACTATAATATATTATGTGAGATTTATAAAATATTATGTGAGAAGATTTATGTGTGGTAGAAAACACATATAATACATTTCTTTAGATAGAAACTTCATTTAAGCTATCATTTAAGACTTTCACTTTCATGATTATTTTGGAAAAATTTGAAAAATAACCGTACTATAAAAAATAAATAAATAAATAAATAAATATATATATATATATATATATATATATATATATATATATACCGGGTGGCCATAATTAAACTGACAGTGCTCACAGTGTTCTGTAGAGCGATCTATTTGCGAGAATGGACGCCACATTTTGTAGGAAAGATTAAAAAAGACGGGGGACGAAGGACTCCGCGAAAAAATAAATTAGTTCCAAAAGTCACCGCTAGGGGAATATTTGGCGCCGTGTATTAGAAAATAGAGTGTTAACAAATGCAAATTAATACGGAATAAAATTACCTTTTATTATGCACATTTTCTTATTTAGTTCAAGTGCAATATGGCAACACTTTTAAAAAAGCGTAAAATCTACATAAACACCGATAAAGTCTCGTGATCTGCAATATCACGTACGCTGAGCAGAAGAAGTTCTTTATTCAAATTTCACGTTACATCCATTGGCACAGTGCCAGCTGCTTGGGTTTTAAAAGGCAATGTGTTACGTTTCGAATCAATCGGATTGAAAGTTTATGTGCAATGTCTCCTTCTTTAGTCGAGCGTGCGTTACTGGTTAAATTCTTTTACCTCAACCAGTGCAATGCGTCATCCGCTTTTCGTGCTTTTAGAACGCACAAAAAAATGCGTAAAGGTAACGGTCCTGTGTCAGTTAATGGGCTAAAAGCAATAGTTGCGACGTTTGAGAAAACAGGTTCTCTGAAGGTTCAGTCAGGCAGAGGACGAAAACCTGTACCACAGGATACAATCGAAGCAGTTGCTACGGCGATTGTCGACAGAGGACCAGACAATATGCTGCCACCTCTAGCGCTCGTGGATTAGCTCGGAATATGATATGCCTTACAGTACGGTATGGAAAATCTTACGAAGATTATCACTTCTATCCGTACAAGATCAGCCATGTACAGGAGTTACTGTACCCGATACCATGATAAGCGATTGACTTTTGCTCTCACCTTCTTGCCAGAATGGAGGTGGATGATGCTTGGCAGTGGAAAAATCTTAGTGGGAGACGAGGCCCACTTTTACCTGCATGGAACTGTAAATACCCAGAACTGCCGTATTTGGGATGACAAATCACCACATGCAGTCCAAGAAATTCCCGTTACATTCACCAAGGTAACTGTTGGTGTGGGTTCACAGCGAATTTATCGTAGGTCCATTCTTCTATGAGAACATTACCCCGAAAGGACCGGAAACCTGTTCTGTTACCGGAGAGAAATATCGCCACATTGTTGAACAGCTTTGTCATTCCGGCACTTCAGCAAAGACACTGCCTGGGGGAAATCATTTTCATGCAAGATGGAGCCCCTCCACACGTTGCTGTACGGGTGCAACGGCTGCTACGACAGAAATTCACAACAGAACAGTCATTAGCCGCTACTTCCAACTGAATGGCCACCTCGGTCGCCTGATCTTACCCCATGCGACTTCCCGGCTATGGGGTTACCTTAAGTCCAAGGTCTATCAAGGAGTGTCCAGGACCTGGCTACGTTGAAGGATAACATATCACGGACTGTACGGGAGATTCCTGCAGACATGTTACTTTCTTGCTGTTGTGCCATACTGTGCACAGAATGCAATATGTGGTCCACAACAACGGCAGCCACATTGAACCTCTTTTGAATGCAAATAAAAGGTAATTTCCGTATGATTTGGCATTGTTAACACTCTATTTTCTATTACTCAGCGCCAAATATCCCCTAGCGGGTGACTTTTGGAACTAATTTATTTTTTCGCGGAATCCTTCGTCCCCCGTCTTGTTTAATCTTCCCTACAAAATGTGGCGTCAGTCTCGCAAATAGATCGCGCTACAGAACACTGTGAGCACTGTCAGTATAATTATGGCCACCCGCTATATATATATATATATATACAGTGCATCTCGATCTATCATTTCCAAGGGACTGGGGACTGACTAAACGATGGATGCGGGAAAACATCAGAATGTGGGAACATACTAAAAAGTATTAACATACCTTAAAGTTTGATATCCCTAAAATATATTTACTCACATACATAATGCATACATACCTGTAGTGTAATTGAATATAAAATTACAAAGTTGTACTGAAATTCAAGATAAAATAATTTTAAAAAATACATGTAAATACACAGGAATTTGGATTCAAATAAAATTCTTTAATATTCGTTTGGTTTTTTGGCGGTTTTCTCTCCACAAGTAAACAATATTTTTTTCTGTGTTAGCAAATTGCGTTCTTTTTGGTATCGGTTATTGTATGAGAGTATAAACAAGCGGCAGCGTGAAATCGTTTGTACTTGAACCATTCCATTGCCACTGGATGGGGTCCGACATAAGGCCACCAGGAAGTACTGACTTTCGGGTGAATCCTCCTCGGCCAGTTAAATTGCAGCAATCAGAAACTTCTCACACCCGAGAACAAACACACCAGGGCGCCTCCATTCCAAGTCGAACAGAAAAGCCGAGGGCCAGTAGGAACCGCTCAAGTCGGCTGACTATTAGCATTGCTGATAAGAACAGAAATGTTGAATAGTCGGAGACTTTGAATGAGTTACGAAAATAGTGTACTCCAGGACTAAAGAATTAAGGAACACCACTACGAGCAAAGTAATGGGAGTGACATGATAACTCGAAACCAGGTTTAACAAGAGAGAACCAAAAATACGAAAACGTGCATCTCAATCTTCTGCCCATTGTTTAGTTAGGAGCGTCATTCTAGCACAATCCAGACATTTATATTTCAGGTTCAGTTCTGAGGAAAAAAACGATCGGTCACAATAAATTATTATATAAGCTGCGATATTCTGAACGAATATTGCGGGAAAACGTTGGATCGAGGAACGATCCATTGCGATCTGTTTTTGCTTGTTTTCTATGGAAGTTATTCGGGACTAGGTGAAATAAACGATACATACGGGAAAACGATCATTGCGGGAACGATCTATCGATATTCCATTGCATAAGTATATATATTATAACGAAGGAATTCTTTATATTCCTTTAGGTTAACTAATTAACGTTAAATCTTAGTTAAATCAATTAAATACTCAATTTGCTAGTTTCCTAATAGTCACTTGCTTACTTTCACTTTGTATAATGTTTGAAAAATAGCACAGTTTAATTTTTGTTGGTCCCCCTAAAGTGTGAGATTCTCGCTGGTTATCTCTAAGCTATTTTTGTATTCTTCGAACATTCTTACAATCGGCACATCTGGGAAAATAGCCCATTAAAAATCAGTCCGTTTCATTTGAAAATGCCCTGTGGATCTTTAGAATTGGATTCTTTTTATGTATCGGCTAAGTTTCTTAAGAGCGGATTTTTAGACTTCCGGCAGTACGCTTAAATTGCACTGTTATTGCTATTTAAAGCCGCCGGTCAAATTTAAGCCGTTCATTAATTAAATTTGCTGATGCGACTGTCACCTTGTTAAATCACCGACAAGCCTGTATCCATCTGTTAATAGCTTCCGTGCACTTGCTAGCCGTGGGAATCTGGCCACGTGGTAAGAGAAGGCGCTTGCTAGTTCTCTCCTTCTCTATCCCAATCAAAATTGCGCCTTCTACGTCACTTGAAAGGCTTGACCAATAGGTGTGTTGCACCATTCGCGCTCTTCTCCGTTGGCGTTTGTCTTGTTCCTGTTTTTGGCGATAAATCGCTCAACCCCGTTCTACCGGATGCTGGTACGGTAGGAGCAAAAACTGTCCGCCGTTCCTGTACGCTGTCTCTCAGCTACTTTTCCCTACGTTGTGTGGCTTGGCGATTTTATCTAGTGTTCCTGTAACCCTCTCTCCTGACTTCTCCCTGCTTCCTCGGTGGAAAAAAAATACTTAGTTAGATATTAATTTTTTTCTCGCCTGAGTAGTAGCTAAAAAAACTGGCTTTAAAAACGCTCCCGGGCAGACTTGGCTTGCCATTTTCTGTCTTGGAAGAGATGGGTAATACATTTTTTGTTTAGCTCATTTTGATGTCTGAATTTCAGACCTGAACGTCATGTTTGATTAGACTAATGGAAGCTTCGAGTTGTGTGTTTTTTTGTGAACTTATATATGATAATCCAGACAAGAAAGTAAATAGTTTTTTTAATTTGGAATGCTTTGAAAAATCTTTCGATGTACCAGCTTGTGCTATAATATCAGACGTTGACGTGCTAGTCTGACTTAGGTTATCGCTACACATGCGCTATATACTGCCATCTTTTACGACACCGCCCGAACAGAGTAATATTTAGGGAATTCTTCAAGATTTCATCATTGCTGACAATCCTTGGCCAGGAGGTCTTCATATTTTGCGGATAGTTTAGAATCAACTCTCCCAGATAATTCTTCATTTTTGGTGCTTAACAACTTGCTGCTGATATCTATCCGAATTCCGTGTGTTTTTTATGTCCTGCCGATGATGTGCTTCTCCGGACTGACGCTGGGTCCTATCATTTCCTTCTACAAAATTTTTTTGTCAGGTTTCTTGTAGGAGAACTTTTGAGGATACTCGTGTTTACAGACTTTCATCATCATGTGAACTCTGATAAATATTGCATCAATACACAGAACTCTGTATCTTCTTGTGTATACAGAAGGTTCATCACACAGAACGATTTAATATTTTAGTGTTCATAGAGCACTTCCAGATATTCCCAGCAGCTTCGACAGTACCTATATATGTATATATACAGGTGGTTATCAAAATAATAGAACCAAGAAACATCATGAAAACCTTTATTAATACGGAGCAGCATCACCTTTGTCATGTAATACCACCTGATTCCCCTTGGAATTGAATATACAAGTTGTGAAAAGTGGTTAAGTTTATATTATCCAATCTTCAGGGGAAAATCATGAAAGGTCCTGAGATGCTGTGGGTGGATATCCATACAGGATGTATCTGCTTATAGAGATCATAGTGGTTGTGATATATAGTCGGAGGGAGTGTACGAGGGCAAGATAAAATTTCTGACTTCCTTTTCATGCTCCTGAAACCATATTTGAGACATTTAGCTGTATGTATAGGGGATTATTATCCTGGATAACATAATCTCCTGCAAGAAGCAATGTTTCCCCATGGGAGAAACCAGTGAGCTAAAATTCGACGTAGTCCTTCCCATTCAATCGTCCCTTTTAGGTTACAATAGGGCCTGAAGAAAACCATGGGATCCATCCCATACCCTGATAGATGATTGACAGTTCACATGAACAGCTAGAATATTACGCTTGTGTCAAGGGTTCTCGAGACATACGCACGTCTTTTGCGAGGAACATGTTAACAATGGATTCGTCGGACTAAATGCTGTTTTTCGACACATTACTCAAACAGAATTTGTGCTTGTGGCACCAGTGTGTACCATAGTTTTGTATTGGATATATTACAAGTGGCTTGTGAATAGCTACTCTTCCAGAAAGGCTTTGTTTGTGAAGTTCCTTTCTACCTCTAATGTTGATATTGAACATGCAGATGCAGATAGAGCTCTTCGTCATTTTGGTTGCAGTTGTTTTCTTTCTTCGTGTCACAATCTGCTTCAATACCTAGACCGTCTCTTTCACTCAGCTCGTCCTTTTCGTCCACTATTCTGTTTGGCAAGAAAGTTTTCTGTGCACCATGTATGCTATCAGGACTTTCGATACTATAGCTCTAAAAACACTCATTAGCCTTGGTGTTACAGAAATAATACTCCAATTTAAACGCGCTCCAAACAATTTGCCCCTTTTTAGCAAGGGTCTGCAAAGTTTGATATTTTACGCTGTTCCCCCCAAAAGCACAATGCCCTTAGCTTCTTACTGCTACCTGACAATAGAATAATACATAAACTATATT
Source organism: Dolomedes plantarius (assembly GCA_907164885.2). NCBI lineage: Eukaryota > Metazoa > Arthropoda > Arachnida > Araneae > Dolomedidae > Dolomedes > Dolomedes plantarius. The sequence continues at coordinate 147,307,824 of OU015491.1, read as the reverse complement.
ATATAAAAAAATACCGGTGGCCAGACTGTTTTTTTAAGGAATACGAAGCGTATTCATAATACCACTAATATTGATAGGTAATTATTATATTATAACTCATGGTACAACAGCCCGAATTGCTTTTCAGCACTGTGGCCAAGGTCTGCGGTGGCCATCTCCGCTTTTATGACCGTGGGCTTGGGATGCCATACAACATATGCCTCGGTCAGGTGGTCAACTTGACGCAGTCCCGCAGAGTTAGTTCCCATCATGCTTGGTCCGCATGTTATCATCCACTCAGGTACGAAAGGCATTATAATATATAATATATATATATATATATATAGATATATATATATGTAGATATATATATATATATATTGTTGCTTATGACACTTGACCGACAGCAATTCAATCAAGTCCCGACGTCCTATGGGCGATGATGGTGCGGCTCCTGTTTTGACTGGCACCACAAGGGTCCGGAGTTAAATAGTTTTAATGGCTTTAATAACTATTTTCTTTTAATTGTTTTGCCAAATAATTCAAATACTAATACGGGTTCCCACTTAGATCCGTTACAACCACCCCTTAATTTCTAATTGGTGACAGCCTTAGGCCAAAGTTTGGTGTCTAGGTATAGTAAAAAGGCTATGAGCTACTCGATGAGATAACTTACAACGCCATATATCGCAATTTGGGATTAGCTTTTTTACCTCAAAATGGTACAAGATACGGGGAAATAGTCAATTACAAATTTGTTCAGCATCATCGATTTAGTATAAAATACACCTTCCGCACATTAATATTTAAAACAAATGTAGAAAATGAACAGTTGTTTGGTCGCGATTTTCGAAAATCGTTTTGTCATAAAGAGTGGGAAGAAAGAACTCAGACACTTCGCTATCTTCAGGATCATTTATTTATGTTGCTGAAAATGCTCTCCATTAGCCACTATAACCCTTTCGAGCATTTCCGTGGTCTCTTCGATCTTCGCTCGCGTTTCACGATGCTTTAGTTTTGGAAAATCGCATCTAAAACAATTTTAATTTTTTCATTCTGTTTTGAGTATTAATGTGCGCAAGATGTCTTTTCTTACTAAATCGATAATGCTGAACACTGAGAAGGCCCTTTGTGATGTGACTTTTTTTTCGTATCTCGTACCATTTATGAGATAAAACGCTCATTACAAAATTTACCGATAGATGGCGTTGTAAGTTGTCCTCTTCGGATAACGCATAGCCTTTTTACTATAGCTAGACACCAACTTTATGGCCTAAGCTGTCACCGTTCAGAAGTTAAGGGGGGGTATAACGGATATAGCTGGGAACCCTGTATATATTGATTTACTGCAGTTTCGCAATAATTGCGGTAATTTTGACTTGTCAACATGGAGCGATGTTCATTTTTTTCAAACCTAAATTTATAATATATTATTTTGTGTTTCAAACAGGGAAGTGAAAAAGAGCTGTATACGGGTAGCAAAATCAGACATGATATTGTTTTCAAACAATTTTACTACATGCTCAAAACTTTTCAATATGCTACCTCACGCAAAATTATAGTTATCCACAAATCATTATAGATACATTAAGTCGATACAGTTTCTGATCGTCAACAGAATTGTTATACATCGCTATTCTTATCGGCACTACACGGGTTTAAACAGCGTGATTACATTACTTTTTTTTAAAGTTCCTTCTTGATATTTTGGACAACGCATAATGTAGTCCCCCGAAACCTGAAAATCGAACAGGTTCTTTATTTCTCAGTAATGGATTTTTTCAAGTGCTACCAAATAGATTCGCGTTGCGTGACTCTTCCCCAACCTCCTTCCTGAGCGGTACATAAAAAACGATAAAAAAGGATAAACATGGTGATTTTTCTTTTGATTCCGATCCTTAATAGTTAAATGATTTCTGTTATGTGTGTAACGTCCGCCCTTCATGTTAAATTTAGGTTAAAAATATATTTGGGGGTTGTATGCAAATAATATAACTTTGGTTCGTATAGGAAAGATTGAACATTCAAATAAACAGCATTAAGTATGGCTATGTTATGGTAATATATTTATTTCAGTGCGGTATATAAAAATTTTTAACATATATTTCATGCTATATTTATTTTAATGCATCGGTGCACGAGTGGCATTTAGCGATCAGCACAGTTTTGAATAAGAAAAAAAAATAAGAAAATCGCCATTTTTATTATATACTAGATTTATTATCCGACTTCACTCGGGATTCAGTTTTCTGTTATTAAGTTTTTTTTCAGTTAATTAGCCTCATGTTTAGATTTTCTAATGTTAGAACGACTCTTAACAAAGTAATTTCTTTTTTCAGTAATAAAAATTCATTTATTAACTAATTTGTTGTTATTTTAATACTTGCCAGTACACAATATTTTTTGTTTCTTTTTATCATCTGCGACAATGTTAATTCCTTGCTCTAGACACTCCCATATATAGCTGACCATGAGAAAAAAACATTTTTCTGTCAGAGCCATGCTAGTGCTACCTTCTTTTGGGGCATTTTAAGCATTAATTTACAGCTATTCAATAATATTTGCATCGATTTATTATTATACAAAGAATAATCAATAAATTTGAATGGATTGGAGACACATCACATTAAAATACAGCAATCTGATAATTATTATGGAAAAAGTATATACACATATTTCATGCTCGGAATTCTTTCTCAAACATAAATTGTCCGCTGCGTTTCTATGCCACTTTAAGACTTTCTTAATTAGAATATACCCGTAATTTCATGATTGTAATTATTTCTCAAAACTAAATCATCTGCTATGTTTTATTGTCACTTCAGTTATATAAACCTTCTAACATAAATCGGGAATGGACTCGTAGCGATAGAAAATAGTCACATTCATCCTGATTTTCCAAGAACATTAACGTGTAATTTCATCAAAGTAGGGCTGACGGTTCATTGAGTTTTTGTGACTCACACATACAGACACGACCCAGTTCCCGTTTCTGCTATATATATAAGCATTTAAAACCTGTGCCTTTTTTGTGTGTGCTAGTTACGAATTCCGTTGACCAATCTAGTTTGGTTATGATTGACCACAATTATGAAAACCAAAAGAAGATACAGTTTAATAATTGCTGTTCACAAATGCCAGAAAAATATGACAGTTTTTATTATTTTTAAATATCTTAACCCTGCACTGTATAATGTGTATGTATGCTATTGTATGCCATCCCAACAACTTTCTAGTTCGTACCGACGGGCACAACTATCAAAACCGAATGAAGACACGTATGATAACTGCTGTTGCTGACAAATTTCAGAAAAAAAAATTGACATTTCTTGATGTTTTAAATATCGTCAGCCTGACCTGTTGTGTGCTATTGGGATGCCATCCCAACAACTTTCTAGTTCGGTACCGACGGGAACAACTATCAAAACCGAATGAAGACACAGTATGATAACTGCTGTTGCTGACAAATTTCAGAAAAAAAATTGACTTTCTATGATTTTTAAATATCTTCAACCGGAACCTGTGTGTGTTGCTAATTGTATGCCATCCCAACAACTTTCTAGTTTCGGTACCGACGGGCAAACAACTATCAAAACAGATGAAGACACAGTATGATAACTGCTGTTGGTGACAAATTTCAGAAAAAAATTGACATTTCTATGATTTTAAATATCTTCCACCTGACCTGTGTGTGTGTGTGTGGTAGTTGTAAATCCCACTACCTTTTCTAGTTGATATTGAGGGGAAAGAGATCCCTTCTAGCTGGATATTGATGAAGAGCAAATTTCTAAACCATTGAAGATACATTTAATCATGACATCACTAACATTTATGCTAACATTATTTATGCTCTAGATTTAGTTATAGTGGTAAAGCGAATTAATATGACTCACTTTTTACAGTTTATTGTACCTTTTAATGTTTACCTTTAAAATGTTTTCTTACCTTTAAAAGTTTTCTATAATTTTGATTTCAAATTTCGTGATTTAGCTTTTCTTATTAGACCTATATTTTTCAGGCAATAAATGAAACTCCCAGTCTTTTAATAAAAGAGGTTTACAGAAAACTCCTTTGCTCAAAACAGCCGTGTCTTTTGTTTTAAAGTGCGTAAAATAAAGGTCTTGTGTTAAACAGCCACTAGCCACAAACAATTGCTTAACTTGAGAAACAAAGTACAGTCTCTGGGTGTTAAAAACTAGGTTTGATATTGGTAACAAAGTTTTGCATCACTCGCGCTAAGATTGTACGTAGTCATAGATTAAAATAACTCCTTTGATAATAGATCCGGGAACTTCAGTTTGCAATTGCCTAAAATAAAGATCTTTGGTGTTTAAATAGCCGCGTTTGAAGAATTCGCAATAAAATTATAGTTAATGCTCAACTTATTCGTGGCTCTAGTTATTAGTCGGACACCCGAACCAGTGCAGGCTTTATTGACTTAAACAGATCTACGTAAAACACATGAAATGAACAATTTGTTGAAATGGCATCAGCGTTTAACTACTGGAACTTGAAAATGCGACGGGCCAAGCGCACGTCCTCAGACAATATTTTTGTACTTACGTTTGCTGCTTGCGGGCGTCTCGTGTAGTTTATTATTTGAAGAGATGATGCAGAAAAAAATGATGATATTTGTCTGTAAAGTTTTGTAGTAAAAATGGAAAAAAATTCATTTTAATGAAAACGGGACAAAAGTGAAAAATTTTCTTTTGTATGGAATTTACGGAGATTATTGAACAGAAATGGAGAAAATTCCGTCTTATAACATACAATGGAAAATTTAGTGAACTACTTAAAGCGCATAAATATGCACAATTTACTGAAATGGAGTCAGCCTTACCTCACTGGATTTACCACACGCGACGTGGCAAAGGCACTCGCGTGGTTCAGGTTTTACTATTTCGTACTTACATGTCGGTGATTTTATGAATATGAAGAATGTTTACGCAAAGAGACAGGTTATTTGCATGTTTTTATAACAAAAATGGTAAAAAAAAAAAATTTAACAACGAAAATATTTAAGTATAAAAGACCAGGGAGAAAAGATCACTCTCCGGGCAAATTTACAAAGAAAAAAATTGAGTTTCTTCTACTAAGAATCATTATTGAATTGTATAGAATTATCTGAGATTATTGCTTCACACAGTGACTATTTTTATGTAATTTTCTATTCTTATAGCAATATTCGAATCTAAAAATTGGTTTTATTTAAATATGACATTAAACCCCACAAATCACACGTATTTTTTCAGAAAATATGACACAGAAAGTGTACTTTAATTTCAGCCACTAAAAATCTATGAAAATTTCCCATTCTCACAAGTTAAATGAAAAGAGTTCGATTATTTATTTTGATTATAATGGCAAAATTTTTCTAGAATCCTTTTAATCTTACAAATTAAAAAGCGAAATCTCGAACAGACGGATTTCTTCGTTTTATAAATACATATACTTTTTTTTTCTTTTTCATCTTTTTCTTTATGATGATGAAAAGAAGAAAATTATTTTCTCTTTAAACACATCAGTGACATTAACTGGGAAGTAAAGTATAATAGTTTTGGTGTTGAACAATATCCGAACTCACTCTGAAAGGTTGTTTAATGAACTTTATTTACATTTATGTTGATACTTTTTTTCGAGTCACGTTGAAAAGATATGAAAGAAAAAGTTACCGTAATGGTTTATTTAAGTTTGATTGCGAATTTTCTTTGTTTTGTAATTAACATCATTAACATAATCGATATTAATCGAAGAAACATTTAATAGAAGAAATTAAATTAAAGGAAAAACGTTGTCGATAATTTATAAAGAGTGGAAGAATATTTTCAGAATGTATTTTGTTTGAATTTTTAAGATAATTTCCCATTGTTGTCTCTGGGGTTCGAGATAGGTTCATCTTAGCTTTAGCTTATGATCTAAGTTTGCGAATGAATTTAAAGTGATTTTTAATCTTCAATCTTGGCAAGAAAGTCATTATCTATTTTAATGTTTTTATTTTTTGTTTCTTATACATATGAAGAACGAATGAGAACATGGGATAAAATTTTTTAAAGTCCATTACTTAAGTTAATACTTATTAGGATAAAAAATTTTAAAAGACTGCTAATTAATTGATGATTATTATAAGTCTTGGGATTTAATTAAATCTAATAAGTATCTATATTGAATCACCTTAAGGGGATGGTGGACCTTTATTTGAGTAAATCTTGTCATTGTAATATTGATTGTGTTATTGTAAAAAACATATATTATTTCTGTAAATAATAGTGCCAAAATAATTTTTTCAAGTCAAAAAATCATTTATGAAGCGCTCTTCGAATTAATTTATAAAGGGTGTGTGTAGTAATAACTTTAAATCCGTTTTCTCTCAAAACAGATTTTTCGAGGTTTTAGAAATTTTAAATGTTCCATGCTACTTAATTTCTAGTCAAAAATTCGGAAATGACAAGAAAGAAGTCTGATGCTGTTTACAAAAAACTGGGCATGCATTTTACAATTCGACTTCATTATGGTATTAAATTAGATTTATAATTTATTATGGCAAAATGTTGATGAAAATCGGGATGGAATTCAGAAAAAAATTTGGTCAAGAATTGAACTACACAAGGGATTAATAATTGATGCACAGATTGTTTGCTAGAGACGTTTTAAGTAATTAAGACTGCAAAATAGGGATATATCTCAAAATTTATTTCGCAGGAGCATTTTAAAATCTTGGTGATAAATTTTAAAATTAAAAAAAAATTAAATTGTAATGAGTTGGAAATTGCTTTGAAGGTATTCTACATATTTATAGTGAATGTATATATGTACAAGATTCGTATCTCTTTGATGAAAAGTAAAAAAAAAATTTTACGTCACCGTCCCCTTAAGGCGTTTTAGAGTACAAAGAACACTATTTGAACCGAAAGATAATTCAGAAAGAATTTCGGAAAACTAGAGGGAAAGTTCTATAATACTTTGAAGCATATTCTTTTCTGTTACCCCATATTTAAGGTGTTTGCAATCTTGGTCACTGTATATTAGAAACTTAAAGAAAAGAAATAAATGGGAAATGTTCATTCGCCTAATGACAAAATATAGAAAAGAGTTTTCCACCCTATAAGAAAAAGAAAATCCAATTGCTGATATTAGAAAGTATCATTCATTGTGTGAGCTCTATAAAAAGAATGAAGCAGGTTAAAATAATTTTTTCCTAATCCGGTCATGGGAAAATTTCAGCTTCAGATCCATTTGAAGCTTTTTATAGCAAAAGAAGACTATTTACCTTAGGATAATTTAAGTATCATTTAGAGAGATTTAAATAAATTTTCCTTTCGACGAAATCACAGACATGAATATACTGAAATTTAAAAGGAAATTGAATTCAGGCCTGAGTTCATCTCTCCTTGCTGAATGTATGCATATATGCATACTGATTTTAATTTCGATGTAACGTTTATTGTCTCATAGTTTAAAATACACTATTTTTAAACAGCGAGAACAGAGATCTGAAATACTCGAGACGCAAAGGAAAAGTTTTAGATCTATCATAATCATTATACGAAATGATAGTAAATTTATAAGCTTAAACCTATTTACCATAAACTGATTACATGCCGTGTTATCGCAGCCATGTCAGTTTTTGATAAGCAGAGGGACTATGTATACATTCTTAATATCGGGTAATTGTCAAGGCATATATATCTGAATTTAAAAAAATGTTTAAATGATTCAAAAACCATGAGGAATGTCTTTAAGACATACTTAAAGGTTAGTAAATATTTGTGAGTCATCAAACTGGATAAATGGAGCACAAATTTTAAAAAATAATTATATTCCAGCAGTTATTTTTTAATGACACTAAACAACTCTTTATTTAATGAAAATTTTGTGTTCTGCTTCAAAATGATTTTAAAGAGTCATTGAAATAAAATCAACTTTTGAATTTTCTTGTTGTTCTCATTTTTGTAATATATATTTAACGTAAGCTCACCCAGAAGTTAAAACAGTATGATTATCGTATCACTTAATCGAATTATATAGCTAGAATAAAGTGCAAAAACGAATTTTATGACATGATACCTGTTTACGAAAAAGTTGGAGAAGATATTTAAACACGTTCCCACTTAGATTCAAATGAGAAGATTATGAAATGAAAACAAGGAAAAATGCTTCGAAAACGACATGTTTCTGGAGGTTACTATTTATTATGTAACTTTCCTTTTTAATTTGTTTTGGAAATTAGATAGAAAATTAAATGCAAGGCTTTTATACGTTTATTTTAACTTTGAAATTTGTACCTTATGATAATAATTTTAAATATTTCAATATGTACGCTGCTTTATCATAGATTAACTTATCAAAATGTTTATCATTGGGATTTTTCTCTGATAGTTCTGCTGCTTAAAGGTAAATGAAATCAGTAGATATTCTTCTATTTTGGTTAAAAATGATTGTTTTGTCTGGATAAAAGTTTTGCAACTGAATTAAGAATCCAAATAGGGTTGAATCAATTAGGGTCTTTGCCGTTAATCAAAGAAAATGAGCTATTTATTTCTAAAATTAGACGCTTCGATAAAACAGATGATTTCAACAAAACTACAATTAAACTCTCGAACTAAAATTATTTAAAAATTAAAGAACTCTGGAAAAAAAAGAGTTGACAGACTACTTTAATAATTTTACAGATTTTCTGAATGACGCATTATTGATTGTTTCCTGGATGTAATTAAAAACAAAGGACAAAGCTTAAAGCTTTCGTTTGTTAAAACAATACTCGGGCTTCCCATAACTTTTTAATAAAAGTCATCAATACCGCATTACATCTTTAACGCCCAAATTTAGTTCTTTCAAATTAAATTCCCAACAAAAGCAAGGACTTCAATGGCTTACATCTTGAAATTAAATAATAGCATTTATTTTTATAAACTTAATTGGTGCTTACTAGTGTATAAACTATCAAAGATCTATACAACAATGGACTGAGATTACAAAAAAGCTAGTAAACTGGACGTCGAAGAATGAATTAATAAAGAAAGAATGTACTAAGCTTAATAACACTAGTTAATGAACTACATTAAGAAAAGTATATTGATTATGTTTAAATTTGCACTTTCACTTAATCATTCTCACAATTTTTAGTTCTTAATAGAGTTTTGCACCGCTGATAACAATGCATATCTTCTAAAAAAATTCTTCAGGGGAAAACATTATGATTACCGGATGAAAGGTTTATATGGTTTACTTTTTGTTTCCATAACTATGCAGCAACATCATAATGCAAATTGGACAGGAAATTTTTAGAAATCCCTTCCTTTCATATCGTGACTTGATTGTTTTTATTATACGTTCTAACTACGTAATTTCTCACAGGAATTATTATCTCTGATTGCAGAACTAGACTGTAATTTAGTCCACCCACAAATGCCAAAAATATACCTCGGTTATAGTTATGACAAGAAGTATAAAAAAATCGTAAAAAAGAAGTTCAGTAGAGCTAAATATGTTAACTAAATGAACTGAAATGCACAAAAAGATCCAGACTCTAAAGTTTTACGTGGGCAGAATTTTTTTCTATTACTTAATAGAAAATCTTAAGTAGAACATTGAGGCATCTGAGAAGCAACATTTATTTTCCCACTCTTCGATCCCACTTTTTTCTATGCCCAGAAAAATAATGACGCATTTTAAAAGAAAAAATTCCAAATATGTAAAAAATGAAATATGCATGGAGGTCCATTAATTCAGACCCACGCATATTCCATTCTACACACATACAATATTGCTTTTGGAGGGAGCATTCTGGAAAAGCTCAAAATAAGTGATTTTCGATAATATAGGTTAAATGCACATTCCGAGCCTATTAATCTTTTTCATCTTCCATTTATAAAAGTGTTTGTATTTGAATCAAATCATGAACATGATGTTTCCATTGGCAACGGATCCAGAATCATTAATAAACATATGTATTTCATGTAGTTAATGACATGGTTTTGACTTTTAAATTAGAACATTTTGCGGAAAAGGAAGTTTGTACTGGTGTTAAAATATAACCTCTTTTGAGAGACATGAACGTGATGTTTTGGAAATTAATATCATCATTGCATTTATAATTCCTATGCGTAGAAAATTGGAAAAATATTCTTCATATGTAATAAGATATTTCTCGGTATTTAAATAATATTTTCAATGTAAAATATGTTTCATAATATTACTTATTTTGTTTAGTATGTAGTTCATTATATATATATATAAATCTAGGAGCTAAATTTTGATTAATCATTCCGTCGTAGTATAAATAGTAAAAAAGTCCATTTAAAATTAGTTATATGTTTTAATGTCCATTCAATTAAGCAGGATTAAAATTTAAAACATTACTAAACTGGTTTGAACTTTTTATATGGACTGCTCAATGTAATGGAACCATATTTTCCACAACTTCAACATCAAAAGCAGTGTTATGTGTTTCTAATTGTAAATAGCAGAAGAAAATTTCATATTAAATTCTAGCACCAGTTCTGTCTTGATTTTCGACTTCATACCCATCGGTGTAGACCAGGGTTTCCTAACGGGGTCCAGGTGAACCCGTTGGGGGTCGATGGAAATTTTAAAAGGGTGTATAGATTTCCAGGGGTCAATTGGGGGTCTATAATAAATTTTTCTTTTTTAAAACATATTTTTTTAGGAATGTAATTATTTGATAATAATATCCAATTCAATATGTATAAATACAGATTTCCATAGGGAGGAGTGATTCACGCATCTAAAGTCAAATGTCATGACGCTTTTATTAATGCCTTGAAATTTGTGTACCAACACTACGTAAAACAGGGAAAATCCAATGGACCTTAAATTGCACGTGGGTCCTCCCGATGCAACCAACCAGAAGCAGTTTCATTTTTCTCTCTTGGAGATATTTGTGTTATTACAATCTGAAATTTTGTTTATATTTGTGAAATTAAAAATGAAAGCAGTACAAAAAGAATAAAACATAAACCTATTGAACCACATTTTCTAATTTTTTGTTCATATTTTTAGTCAAATTGTTATTGTTCTTTAAGTGTTTTATGTGCAATTATTAGTATTATAATTATGTTGTATGCTGCATATTATAGAGAAAAATGTGAGGGGCCGATGAAGAAAATCATTCTTTTAAAAGGGATCGATGTAGGAAAAAGGATGGTAACCACTGTTGTAGACCAATGATTCTGAACCGTTGGGGAGGGGAGGAGCCACTTTGGGGAGGCGTGGGTGGTATTCAAGATAGGGGGGGGGGCGTCGATGGTTAGAAAAAAATATGAATATAATGTGTTTTACTAACATTAATTTTTTAGGTCTGGGGGGCAGAGTCTGGAAGTCCTTCTAAGGGTGTCTAAAAATGAAAAGGTTGGGAATGATTGGTGTAGACGTACAACCAGGGCTCCCAGATGTGTGTTTTACAGTGACCATACGTGTTTCGAGGGATTTCTTTTGAAAATGTCTCAAAATCTGTGATTTATCCTTGCTAGTTAATAATATAGCAAAAAAAATTATATTTATTTCTCATTATAAGCCTGATTTAAATAAAATAAGTCAATTTAATGAAAAAAATACATCTTACAATGGCAATGGTATATATTTGAAAGCGAAATGATTCACGTGGAGAACAACCAGATTATATCGTGTTATATCCCTCCCTTACAAAACCACCCCATAATTTTTGAATTTGTCACGTTATATGAAAGATGGCTTTAACAATCTAAAATATGAAATATTATCGAAATTCATGACCCATTTAACTATTTTACCTCACCCTTCGTCGTGCGTAGAGAGAGATTTTTACAAGTCAAAACAATCAAAAGAGAAAACATATATTCTATAAAACTGAAACCGTAAAAATCGTATGATATTAAAATCAGGCAATAATTAGACATCATCAACATTGTCATACTCAGATACCGACAACAGGACTTGTGATATGCGTAATTAAAGGAGCATGTCAAAGATGATACGAGCAATGGATTAAAAAAAATCTTCAGAAAATAAATTATGAGGTAAATGATGATATGGATTAAATTTGGCAATTAAAAAAAGTTCCAAGTTTCCTACAAAATTTGCTGTGTATTACATTATTTGTATATTTTTATCATTTTTAACAACATACACTCATGTAAATATATATATATATATATATATATATATATATATATATATATATATATAAATGAACGCTCTTTTGAGCAGGGTAATGCTCTCCACGCCAATTTTGGTGTTCGGGAGCGAAATTTCGCCACAATGTCGCCAAAACGGTCCGGTTTACGTACCACAGACAATATATATATATATATATATATATATATATATATTTATTTATTTATCTGGGGCTTGGTGCAAGAAGTGCCTAAGTGAGTTTTCTCCAAGATGACTTTGTTTGCTTATGTCGCTTCAAAAAAATATTTCTTTCAATGTATGAAGTATCCAAATATGTTCGAAGCTTTGAAGTAGATTTCTAAACTATTGTACAGATTTGGGTACTTCTTACATCGAAAATAATATATATTTAAATAGATATAAGCATACAAATTCGTCTTGGAGAAAACTGACTTAGGTACTTCTTGTACAAAGCCACAGATATATAAATATATACATATATGAATATATACATATTAAATAAAAGGCTGAATATTTTCATTGCAATTTGTGTTTATTACATTTTTCTCGTTGGGATCCCTGCGTACAACAAAGAACCAGATGGATAAGAATAAGGGATAATGTCCATCGCGCAATTAAATATCACTTCGCCGCAAATCTTCAACTTCAGCACCTGCGGAGAAAAGTCTTGGTGATAACTGATGCTTGTAATTTCAAATCTATGTTTTATAAATTAGACCATTGATGAAACCTTTTAAAAAAAAATTCGTTCATTAAAATTGTTTTAATTTTTTTAATTTTCCCGCTCTAACTGTAAATAGATTGGACGATACCGCAATTAAAAAAGGGATAATCAGAACTTATTTAAATTCTAGAGAAATCGTGAATTCAAGCGGATGTTCTGTAGTTTTCAGAGAAATGCTTCATTAATGTTGACACAATTATCTTTTCCACCATTATTAAATTATTTTCGTGCAATTCCAAGCGCTTTCTGACGAAACCCTCGGGGATATGTTAATCACATGTTTAATAAGCCTAATAAGATGCTAATCGCGTACCATTTTATTTGGCCAAAAAACGCATGTTACAAAATTTCAATGTTTGACAAACGCAACAAATGATAATAATAAAAAAAACATTGTTTGCCAGGGGATTGTTTGAATGTTTGCATTTCTTCTGATATTTGAATTTTACTTCAATACTCTTGTTAAAATCTGTAAATGGGAGATGAATACGACACTTTGCGAGGTCACCTGTACCCTTGATAGATTTGTTATCGGGAACACAAGAAGGAATGTTTACGTATTCCATTTTAACTGTTAGGGTATGTAAATACGGTTATACACGAATGCAAGTGGTTAGAATGTACAAGTTTATACTTAAATGTATAAAATGAAAGGTGCTGAACACGGATTTTGTCAAACGAGGGCAATACCCTTCATTTAATCCTACGAGTTCAAATATATTTTACAGTAATATGTACATTTATTACCTAATGCGAGAATCACAAAAGGAGATATGCAAGTATGACATGCATAAGGGTGCCCAAAATGAAACTGAGACTTTAATTTTTTTCGTTAGCAAACCGGCAGTCCTTGAAAGCCTTATTCAGTAGGCTAAAGATGTGATACACGTAGGGCGAAAGATCGGGGTGGTAGTATATATATACATATATATATATATACATATATATATATATATATATATATATATATATATATATATATATATATATATATATATATATATATATATATATATATATATATATATACATATATACATATATATATATATATATATATACATATATATAGATATACATATAAATATATATATATATATAGATATATATATATATATATATATATATGTATCTATATGTGATAATATTGTAGCGAACTGAGGTTCGTAGTTGCAACCAGTAGATGAACTAAACACACTAGGTATACATCAATCGTTACTTAAACAAACAAATGCAATTTATTGAGATAGTTGATGATGATGAGTTATGTACACTGCACGGATGCAAGATGAATCTTCGGTAATCTTAAGAAATATCACACTCGATTTAATCGGCGTGGGGCGGAGTAAGAACAAGCAGTCCGCTAGGCTAGCAGAAACTGACTCTGCTTCAATGATGATGAAACGGCACTGCGTCCTGATGGGAAAAGGGGCTCCCAACAATATCAACGGTGGTGACCACTGCACGCACCCTGTAGCGATGAAAAACAGAATATAAGGAGAAGGGACTCCTCACTGGAAATTTCGGTAGCAAGGTTACTTCCATGAAGTCTGGTCTCCGAACAAAATTAGCGGAGTATGCTTACTCGTACAGGGACTTAATCGTCGCTGCAAACTGTCACAAGGGACTTTGTACCTCTTAGGGCGACCACCCGGCTGCTCTCACACTGTGTCCGCCACGGGTCAGGAACAAAAAGACGCAAGCCACGGCCAAGGGGTCCCCTCTCTTTTATAGGAGAGCCTCCACCGGATATTGCATCACTTTCCGGAAAGTTCGAACAATCTAGAAACAAGTGAGCAACGGAACTGGGTTTCCCTAGGCGATAATGAAATATTTTCCCGGGCCTATTCGGCGGCCATTTTAGTTTGTCCTCAAAACCACTTGCCGGCCTAGGACAACGAGAAGCGGGTACCGAACGAGTCTTTTGTGCAGGCACGCGGCGCCTCACAGGATACTGCTTAACAACTGATAGTTCACGAATAAAAAGCACCTGGAGTCTCCTCCGGCGCTCCCCTTTTCATTCATAATTGCGATGTCAACTGGTTGTCAACTCACCCGGTTTGTAACGACAGACTTAATCAATTGAAATGACCGAGGCCTCCTAACGTTCTGTGGAACAAGTCTATCTGATAAATAAAGGAAAATGCCGTCAGTATTTTGCCACCTGAGTGGTCCGGTTTCCTTGACGACTCTCAGGCCGAGATAGAAGAATTTATTATTAACGGAGAGGTTGAAATGCAATACTGTACAATATTACTAACTACCTATAATCGCCCATTCTGTACTTCATCTCTGTCCTAGTAACCCCTCCTCCTTCTTGTCTTGACGTAAACGCTTCGCCTTCCCACATACTAACTTCCTCCGCCAATTCTGGCAACCTCTCTGACCTAATTTTATTTTGGTGCTTTTTGCGGTAGACGCTGCACTGACTCGAAGCGAATAAGATGTGTTGCTTTACTCGTTAATAAATTAGTTTGTTCCTGAAGCTGATTTTATTATTTTCCGGCCACGATGTAAGCTACTATTTCATGAGATGTCCATCCAGACATTTAATATATATATATATAATATTTGGGGGTTGGGAGGTTGAGGGCGTCCTCGCTGAATCGCCGCGGCAAATCTTTTTCACCGTATTGGATTGTATGGTGATGGTCAGCTGATTTTATTATTTTTCGGCCACGATGTAAGCTACTATTTCATGAGATGTCCATCCAGACATTTTAGAGAGCTCGACAGGATCTGGACTTTAAAAATGCGACTGCAAATTGAACAACTTAAAAGGTTTTTGTTCTACACGAGTTTCGCTTTAGATTAACGGTATTTTTCTACAGGACTTTTGGTTTATTTTCCGCATGCGTTCCTGAAGTCACCAGGTTGAAATGACCAAAGCAAAAGCATTCCTCATCCAACAGCATGAAAGTGCTACAGAAATTACGACTGCGACGAAGCAAGTGAAGATGCCATTGTTCAAAAATTACAGTTTTGTTTCCGCCTGACCTCTACGGTTATCCACGGACTACGCCATCTTTGTATAAAGTACCAGTGCTACAGCATCCGATTCAATTCCAGGTCTCCATGAGTGCTTCAAGTTTTTATATATGCGTCTTCACCGTCAACAAATTTATATTCAAGATAATTAAATTTATTCCCTGTGTGAACGCTGAACAATGCACAGTGGAATCGTGGAAGCTCCAATAATTTTATTTCAAGATCACCATCAGAGTGTTTTTATTCTCAAAATTTTCTCATTTAGTATTGTAATTTACAGTACAAAAGTTGGTGCTTTAAGCAGGTCAGTTATTATATTATTTTTTTTTTTTGTAATTTCTAATATAAGTGAAGCAAAATGAAAACTGCCAAAATAAATGTCGAACAAGATGATAATTACGAAATATTTCAGAACAAAATTAAAAATCGGAAAAAAAGAAGTTAAATTTAAGTAATGAAATGATCATATAAGTCACCAATGTGTAAATCATTCAGCTATCCTTAATCTTTCTATTTTAGCATTCCTGTCCTATCGCCATTCTAGTTAATTTTGAAGAAACCCCGTGAGTGTAAGTGAAACTCACATATTTTTTTTTTAACTTTTTGAAGCTTATTACATTTTATATGAAAAATACTATGTACTTGAGAAATATTATTGATTTTTATACTGGGGTTTCCACTCACTGTCTCTTCGCACTTTTCAAATGTGCCCTTTGAACAGTTGTTTATCCCTCTCATGTTTGAGAAACTTGCCTGCCCCTTTTCATTTTGTGCAGTTTGCTCAACTTGAGTTTCAGGTTGGAAGCACCTTCCTTTTGGTAAACGCTCACGAGGATGTACTCACAACAGGTCACATACCTCAAATTTATGTTTGTATTGTCTTGCTTTTTTTATTTATTTCTTTACAATAATTGAATGTTAGTGTCAATTGTTGGAATTTGTATTTTGTTCGAATTTTTGCAACATCAGGTACCAGACATTTGGTATTGATGTTGAAAGTTAATTTTGACAGCATTTGGTAAATTCATTCTACTAATTTTTGAAAGAACTTTTAATGTTTTTGTTTACTTGAGCAAGAGAAAAAATAAAAATTGAAAACCAATGATAAAAAAAAATATAAATAAAATATAAAATGTGATTACAACCCAGGAGATCTCTAAAGAACTAAACCACACTACAATTAAAGACTGTGAATAAAAATAATAACTTTTGTGTTTTTATAAAAAGTTGAACTGTACCCTTCATGGGCTCTGAACACTTTCAGACTGTGACACTTGTCAGGGGCTGAGACATGCACAATTTTTTTACTTGTATTTGCATTTGGAACATCTTTACATCTGTTGTTGTTAGTGTTTTCATTTAAGTGTACCATTCCATTTTTATTTTACTCCAGCTATTTGTTTTTAAAATTATGCCATTTTTCATACTACTATGCCTTTCAATTGTACATTTTAACATAAAAATTTGTGATTTTCGAGCCAGCTTCAACCAAATATTCTAACTACTAATTTTCATTTTCTCACTATCTGAAGTGTCTTGGAGTCGACGGCCACGGCTCCAATCCATTTTAGATGGGGGAGATATTCTGT
Organism: Dolomedes plantarius; assembly: GCA_907164885.2. Taxonomy (NCBI): domain Eukaryota; kingdom Metazoa; phylum Arthropoda; class Arachnida; order Araneae; family Dolomedidae; genus Dolomedes; species Dolomedes plantarius. The sequence goes on along the minus strand of OU015491.1, from coordinate 147,290,412 downwards.
GATAATATTACTAACTACCTATAATCGCCCATTCTGTACTTCATCTCTGTCCTAGTAACCCCTCCTCCTTCTTGTCTTGACGTAAACGCTTCGCCTTCCCACATACTAACTTCCTCCGCCAATTCTGGCAACCTCTCTGACCTAATTTTATTTTGGTGCTTTTTGCGGTAGACGCTGGACTGACTCGAAGCGAATAAGATGTGTTGCTTTACTCGTTAATAAATTAGTTTGTTCCTGAAGCTGATTTTATTATTTTCCGGCCACGATGTAAGCTACTATTTCATGAGATGTCCATCCAGACATTTAATATATATATATATATATATATATATAATATTTGGGGGTTGGGAGGTTGAGGGCGTCCTCGCTGAATCGCCGCGGCAAATCTTTTTCACCGTATTGGATTGTATGGTGATGGTCAAATATTTGCTTGAGCAGGACTCGGAATGTATCATGCTATCACGTTCATTACGATACGAAATTACCTAAACTATCTGAATAATGTACTGTATGATAGACACTCATGTCTATACGCATCCCTCTTACGACGATATATTTCGGCTTCACTAACAACGTCTGCTGTCAAAAATCAAATAACACGTTCAAACGGCACATTAAAATTTTTCCAGTGATACCAGCTTTGTTTCGTGAGATAGAACGTCATCTAGTGGCACAAACGCATAGTACTGAATTTAGTTGATTAAAAGTTACTTATAACCAATTACAAGAGCGTGCTATAAAATTATTAAGGTTTGTATTATTTTCTTTTTATATTTCATTTAGGAAAATTTTTGTATGTTGTGCATGGAATTTTTTCCCCACCTGATATAAATTTATTTCATTATGTATCCATTTTATTTATAGAATGACTGTTACGTTTTTTTACTTAAAAGTTTACAGTATTTTCTCTCCCCGTTTGACTCGGAGAAACTAGTGAGTTGCTCCAATTGACTTTTAGAAAACTGGATTTTCTACACATCTGTAGCAAGAAGTGTGAAACAAAAGTGTAATAAATCAATTTAGTCGGATTTAATTTAAAACATGTATCACATCCGAAAGAGTATCACCTTCTAATGTTTAACTGAAGATTTAATTCTCTTACAAATAACATTACCTAAAAGAACGTCAACACATGAAACATGGTGCACAGATTAATGAACATTGACATATTATAATCCTGGACTGGTACAATTTCCTTTTTTAAATAAGACAACATGCATTGCCTGTAACGTTACTTATTATAACATTTTTACTAAACAAATTTCCCTGGAGAACTGAAATTTTGGAAAATAATGATTATGTTTTGACAGTGTGTTTAAATATCTTATTCATGAACGCAAAAAGCTCATTTCTATTAAAAAATTTCACTTGAGTATTTTTGTATTAGAATTCATAGATTCTTAGAATATATAATTGTAATGCTGATCTCCTCCAAATTCTCCAACTCTCTGCCTATATCTTGTGGCATTTTCTTTGTCGGCGACCCTCCCAATTCCATGAAAATGCATCTGTTTTTCAGAGAGGGGCCGGCAACCCAGTTGATGACATTTTCTTCGTAACGCCGAAACTTTATCGCATTCCCGTGACAAAGTCACACAGCTATCGCTAGGACAGACAGCTTGATGAAGGGGATGGAAAACATTTTCTATTTTTCCTAACAGTTACCTTCACCACTTGTTAGGGAAACCGCCCGATAAACACACAGATGTGTTTCGTGCACTCTGTGAGGTCTTGGTAAAACATAACCCCATACTTCCAGTACGCTACAGCTCCTTTACGCTCCAGGAAACTTTTTCTTCGTAGAGGAAAAGTTGGTCCGTCGAACACACGTGAATCACAAGTGGCACAGTTTGTGCACCGCATACAGAAGAGTTGACGCACGATCACATAAACAGCACCACTATTAACACCCAAGTTGCAAACAAAACTAAACAAAGTATATAACCAAAATTTGTTAAACTTAATAACCTATTACATTGGCGTTCATTTGTTTTGTACGGGATGTCATTCTCAATAAAAACACTTAAATTCCATAAATCAATATTCATTCACTGATAAGAAACAAAAAGTAATAATAAAAAACACTTAAATACACATACCAAAATCCAACAATTATATACCTTTCTATTGAATAAAAAATCAATTTAATAACACATACAAGCAATATAAGGTAAATCAACCTCCTGTGTTTTAATCTGGATTTTCAACATGAGCTATCCACTTACTAATAACTAAAAAATACAAAAACGTGATACCCATATGAAACATAGGTGGAGGCATAGTGCAACTCATTCCAGGCTTACTACCCGAAACGAAATACAAATCAATCAATTTCTCTCCCGACCGATCTACCTCCGAAATTAACTCTTTGCACTTTCTCATCACCTCTCCCGACGCAAGATGTTTAGTTCCTAACCGGAATGATAAACCGGAACTCTCTGGATTTCATAATTTGGCCCTTGCAGGTAACCCTGATGTCTTAACCGAAATTAAAGCTTCTGAAACGACCACAGCATTTGCCATCTCTACCTCGAATGCCTATCTCCTCTTCCAAATTCCCTTCTAAACTTAACACCCTTTTACCCTCATGTTCTTCATCTTCTCGAATATTCATTACTCCCTTTTCAATTCCGAAATTTTCTAGCTCTCTCGGGATCACTTTCAATTCTCCTAAGTCCTCGCTTCTATCCTTCAAACGTGAGTCGTTTTCATCGGGTTCATCGATCTCCTGCCCTAACAGTAACTTTTCCTTCATTTCCCCGCAACTTTACTGAACTTTCTCAAAAACTCTCCGAAAGTTTTCAAAACACGGCAAGCTTACCCCTTCAGCTATCGTAATTTCTCCCGAGTCTAGATTTCCCCCTTTCGTAATCTGAGCTAAGCGAGGTTCTTCCACTGGGCCGAACTGAATTCCCCCCGCCGTACCTCTTACGGGAAAACCTTGTCCATCTACCTCTTTCTTCTCGTACTGAGAACCTATTTTTCCCTCGGGCGGCTTTTCCGCTTGCGTAATATCTGCTGAGTTTACATGACTCTTCTTCCCCTCTACCATTTGCTCAGAATCATAATTCCATGTTTCCCTTACCTTAGACAAAATCCCTAGTTCTTCCTGCTCAGTATTTTTACTTCTGGGGTAGCTGGGCCTCCGATAATCGGTATTACTAGGAGCCAGTTTCCGAAAATCAGCACAAGATTCCCTTACAGTATTCTGGGGTCGCCAAACGGGCTTGATACATAATTCGTAATTTTTGTAATTCGAGAGCCCTATCTTTTTCTTGTTTTCCATAGCCAAAATCCTATCTTTTTCCTCTTTCTCCCTTTTTTACTCTTCTTCCCGTAACATATCTTGCATAATGGTCTCATGAAGGCCCCTAACAAATTACTCCTCATAATTTGGACTACTCTCGATTAATTCCTTTAGATGGATTATTAATGCATCTGGGGGCGGGCTGTTGACCTAACGTAAGCACCAAAATTTTCAAATCTGCTTTTCTCCCCCTGCTAAGGTAAGCAGTTTTTACACACTATATCATTAACAAATTTTTAAGCACAAATCAGGAAAATAAAAAAAAACTCAAAATAACTAAAACACCTTCAATTGAATTTTCCTTGTGAAACCATGTAGTTTACAGTGGAATCATACACATAATCAAACAAAATGCAAAAATTTCATATATAATACGTTAGCTTAACTTTTCAAAATTGCAATAATAACCTTTTCAATATCAAAACATTAGTTTAACCTTTTTCACACTCAATAACAAAAAAAAAAACTTCTACATAGCAAGTCGTTAATTTATCGTTTATCCAGCTACAATAATTCAGATATACAGCCTGTATATTTTCCACAAAGGCACTAGTTTAGTCAACCTTTTTTAAGAACTCAATAAACAACTAAGTTGCAAACGTTAATTAACACTTATACCACTACAACAAATAACTGGAATATACAGTTTATATATCCAGCACACAAAGGCACTAGTTTAGTCGACCTTTTAAAACAATTAGTAAATTCTAATGAGCAACGTCAGTTAACGTACAAAAAACTCAATAATAATTGTTTTAAAAAAATTATCGAGAAAAAAATACCACTGTATCTATTTTTTTAAACAAACAGTTTGCAACAGGTAGCTTAAATTCAAAAAATCAAAAACTCAATAATAACTGTTTCAAAAAATTATCGAGAAAAAAAATACCATTGTATCTATTTTTTTAAACATTTTAAACAGTATAACCAGGGTAGTTTTTCCCTCCATAAGAATTACAACAACTTCTTGCAGCATAGCTAGTTTAGCACACGTTCCATATACACACTACGGCTGCAAATTACACTACTTTTCCCCACAAAACAATTGCAATGATATGTATTTATCAAGCAATTCATCACAACTTAAAACTTAAAAAGGATTTCTGAAAGATACGCATCCAAAAAAAATACAATGCATCTTTGAGTATTTAAAAGCAGTACTTACTCCTTTTTGCAAGCAACAACGCAAGGACCATCTCAAAACACAGCTGACACCCTTGAACACATTCACATCCAGGATATCTTGACCGCAACACACAATACACAGAAAACGAAACTCTGCATCATCCGGTTAAGCACACTCACTTTCACAGCGCAGGCAAAACACCGGGTCAAAGCCCTCTGAAAACACCCTCTGGAGAGGGGATTTTGACCGCACCATCAAAAACCATAGGAGCACTGGGGTACTATCACAATATCACCTTCTGCGAACCTGAGACGATGAACACACGATGAACTTTCACGGTTCTCCCCTGCTGTAGCTGCGAAGTTTAAAATCTGCACATTCTATGGGTCCGAAAAAATGACCCGCAATTTGGCATACTGAACTCTGCTTTCAAAAACGGATACGGATCCGACCACTGATCACCAATTAACAATAGCTGTGACGGCACGGTAATTGATTAAGGCAATTTTCTGAGGCTTTGCTAAAAATTAGTACTATTTGATCCATACCAAGAAAGACAGATTGATAAATAAAAGTTCGAAGACCAATTTTTTAAAACAAAAACTCAACGATTTATGTACAAAAAAAAATAAACGTTAGACACTTTCGACATAATCATTTAATATACGTGCAGATTTACAATGCGTGCTCTAGGACCCATCTCGGCCCAAAAAAACAGGAGCCTAAACCACACGCCTGTTCGCTGGATGCTGTATGGCCGATTTCCTCCAAATTCTCCAACTCTCCGCCTATATCTTGTGGCATTTTCTTAGCCGGCAACCCTCCCAATTCCAAGAAAATGCGTCTGTTTTTCAGAGAGGCTCCGGAAACCCAATTGATGACATTTTCTTCGTAACGCCGAAACTTTATCGCCTTCCCGTGACAAAGTAGCAGAGCTATCGCTAGGACAGACAGCTTTATGACAGGGATGGAAAACATTTTCTATTTTTCCAAACAGTTACTCTCACCACTTGTTAGGGAAACCGCACGATAAACACAAAGATGTGTTTCATGCACTCTGTGAGGTCTTGGGAAAAATATCCCCATACTTCCAATACGCTACAATATATATATATATATATATATATATATATATGGGATATGCAAGCTATTTTAAAGATTATTTAGGTAAAACCTTTTAATAATGTCAATTATACAATGTCAATTATACAATTCTTTGTATTCATACATTATAGTAATCGATACGATACATTGTTACTTTATATATTTATATATATATATATATATATATATATATATATATATATATATATATATAAATCTGAAAAAAAATTTAATCCTTTTAAATATTCCTAACATGCTTTTTCCAAATTCGTTTATCTTATTGCAACAAAACACCGTCCCCTTAACCTTGGATTTCGACCTATATCCAACCAATATAAATCTATTTTTCCCCTAATGCCACGTGCGGACGGAGAGTCTTATATAAGCATTATATAACGGACATCGCGCGATCATCATCCGATATGACGCGCAAGGTTCATGTGTTCGCTTCTGGCCAATTAAAAGGTCAGTGCTCCTCTACCTGGGACCCTGGCGTCTTTTTCTGGCGGGCTTTTGAGTGTTTGCCACGGTTCTGTCAAGATGTAATTTTGGGCGCGCTGCGACTCTTTTATTTTATACTGTGCTGTTCCGACAGTCTCGGTGCAGTGTTGAAATATGATAATCCGTCAATAAATTGAACTCTGACTTTTATGAAGTGTAACTAAAACCCTCGAAGTAATCCAAAATAAAACGACGATTTAATCAACATGTGAATAATTTCGTTCCTTATCTGGACTTTCGATTTGTTTCTCAGTTGCATTCGACCACAAGCATTGCCTTAACCGTTCGACGACTACTTTCCAAGACTACGATTATCTACCATTCTGAAGCTCCTCGACATTAAAATCATTATATATATATATATATATATATAATATATATATATATATATATATATATATATATATATATATATATAATATATATATATATATATATATATATATATATATATATATATATATTTATATATATATATAATATATATATATATATATATATATATATATATATATATATATATATATATATATATATATATATATATTTATATATATATATATATTATATATATATATATATTATATAATATATATATATATATATATATATATATATATATATATATATATATATATATATATATATATATATATATATATTATATATATATATATATATATATATATATATATATATATATATATATATATATATGCATATATATATATATATATTATATATATATATATATATATATATATATATATATATATATATATATATATATATATATATATATATATATATATATATATATATGTGTGTGTGTGTGTGTGTATGTATTAAAACTTTCGAAAAGTTCCTCGGTTTTTCAACTGCCCTTTAAATTTTACCCTCTTACACACTTTATGTAAGAACGTTTATATGTTAACCATACGAAATTTTTTCCAGACTCAGTCCTCTCAAACCTTACTGTACAATGAACCTCACGTGAAAAATTTCCATTGTGCGCTTTAACAACTAGTTTCTTTAAAAGCGTTGCTTTTCTACTTTCGGAGCGAAGTTGTCCGTGTTTGTTGAGACCATAAAGTCACGGAAGGTTTCGTTTTGACAGAGAGCCAAATGACCTGTGATTAAGCCTGCAAATATGGATATCAAGAAATTCAAAGTATTCGGCTCCCTTTGTAAAAAAAATGCCGACTATACATCATTTCTTTTTCATTATGCACAATTTTTCACTAATATAACTGGAAAAAAAAAACCCAACGTTTAGTAATCGAAGCAATCAAGAATCCCCTTTTCATAAACCGAAATACGTACACTAAAAACTGAGTAATGGAGTTCGACTAGAATAAGCTTCTTACATGGGTAATGTTTGCGTGACCAATAAAAAGAATTTCCTCAAAATGATTTTAGAAAGATTTCCAGTCGTAGAAAACAAATAAGTGATACAAAACAAAAAACTTAGGTGATTCGAATTAGACATCAAATGTTGACTTTTTTTTCCATAAAGTAAGTTGAGATAATGAGTACATTGCCAAAGGGGTAATGTTCCCTTCATGCATTTTCCTTATATTGTGTTGTGTGTTATACTTTCCGAAAATGTCATCTCCATGGCAAGATAGGTTCAGTTTCCCTCAGTGAATGAAATGTATCGAGTAAGTTTCTTCGATAATTGACCAACGCGTAACTAACTACCTTTGGAGTCAATTCATTTCCTTAAAGGAATAAATAAATTATATAAAAACCTGAATGAGGACATATTATTTTTTAACGGGCTACTTTTGATAGAAATTTAATGAAAACAAACACACACACACACACAAAGTTGTACATTATCAACCATGAGGTGTTTAACTTCTTGTATTTTTTAAAGTAAAATCCCCTTCGTGAAAGTATCGAACTATCGTAAAATCAAACTAACCTACAAACATTTAAAGGAAAAGTTACATTTTGTTTTCAAGTGTTGAGATGTCATTTAAAGGGAAAAAAAATTCAGGTAGTCTCTTCTAATGAGACTACCGCGGGTTAATAACGTGGGATTACTTATCTTTGCTTACATCTTTTGTACGTATATATATATATATATATATATATATATATATATATATATATATATATATATATATATATATATATATATATATATATATATATATATATATATGTGCATGTCAAAATTTTGATGCATTTTGGAGTTTTCTGTTTAACTGTTTACTGCTTGCCCAAGCGATACAGACTGGGTTTGGCGCGCTGCCAAAATTATACTTGCGAATAGGACATCTGAAATTTTGCTTTCAGGAGGACCGTTATGGAGGAACGTAATCCTACGTTAAAAGATCACCAACAGAAAGATTTCGTAATTGTGTCACCTGGGCCAAGTCTTCTGGTGCAGATTTTCGAACTAACTCAAAATTTCAATTTTGAGAATACAACGACAACGATGAAAATCACTCTCTTCCTTATCATAAAGAAAGAATTAAGTAAAATGTAGTAGGTATTTGAGATGTCCAAGAAAATATTTAAATTATCACTAATTATTTATTTTTATGGTATTTAATTTCATAGGTATTTTATATATTTATATAATTTTCACGTATACAACCATCCTGACAATTCTTTACAGTTTATATAGAAGGCAAAATGAATAAAACTGAGTCTTGAATTACCTTATCTATGGAACTTGAAACTTCTATCACTTTCTGCTTGTATAGCATTTCCCAATAAGAGCGCCGGATTTAGTTTTGGAATTTAACACATTATTTATTTGATAACTGATAATATTTTTATTTCATTACAAAGTACAAATGTTCCGAGTATGTATGAAAGAAAATGTCAGAAAAATGCGCACCACGGCTCTCATTTCAAACTCTTGCTCTTTTAGTCAAATATAAGATAACGTCGTTGCATAACGCCAGATTTAAATTTCACGCCATTCTTTTTTATCAAGTTGACAGTTCTAAAAATTTCGCATGCTTCATCTGTCAACCTTGCGATTAGTAAATATGGAATGCTACACGAAAGAACAAAACTCGTTATATAAATGGAGAAATATTGGCTGAAACAGTTCGTAAACTTCGTGGAATTTCTGGTAGAAATAATGGTCCAAATGAGTTCATTTGTCTGACATTGTATTCCATACATAATTCGAACGTTTGTACTTTGCTATGAAAAGGACGCGGTGGCCCAATTGGCAAAGTCAACGAGCCAGTGATCTGATCGTCACTGGTTTGATGCCCGTCGCTGACAAATCTACCGCTGTGTACACTAATGGCGGCTGGTCCACGAAAATATGTCGTGGGAGCAATGTCCTCCAAGTCCTCAAATTTACCTCTGGAGGTTCGGGGTCAAGTATTGGTCTCGTCATTTCACTCGGTTCTAAATTACGTGACCGACTTGTAGGGGGTAATGCTGGCCACCTATACGATGCCCTTTTAAATGAATGACTAGCAGTCTCGCGGTGTACAGACTGGTGAATGTCTAGCGATAAGTGCCTTCGCGTTCGAAAAAACAACAACTTTGCAATGAAATAAAAAATATCACTTTTCAAATAAATAATGTGTTTAATAGAAAAACTAAATCCGACTCTTTTAGTGGAACAACCTTTATATAACAAAATTAAAAATAATTTTTTTAAAAAATGTGATGTTCAGTAATACTGTACTATATGGATAAAATGTTAACAAATAACATAGAATATTTCAGGGAAATGCTTTGTATAAATTTGCATTATTTAGATGTATGCTGTGAAATTTTTTCAGCTAATCAAAAATTCAAACTAACTCTGCCTAATCCAAAGGATACTTATTTAAAGTTTTAACATTTAAAAAAAACTTGCTGCCTTGAGATATTTAAACACGTGCTGAATAATTTTAACGAGGTAATTCAATTTATGCAGCATTTCAGGTAGATTACAATGAGATTACGCACTTAAATATATTGCGATAAATATAAAGTAATAATCAGTTGCATTAGTACTTAGTATTCAGTGAGATAAAGCTTTAATTTTTTTTTCTATTGATCACTGCTGAATCGTTAAAGATAATTTTATTGAAATGAAATTCCATAGAAAATATGAATTAATAATCTAATTATTATCTGCGGGGAAAAATAATATCAATTTTAAAATAAATAAATAACTTTGTTTACATCGAAAGATTATTATCCCTGAAAATAAAAGTGAAGATTTAGTTTATATCACACAAAATTACTTTATATATTTTAAATTTCTGCTCTCGTTAATATCTACTGAGCCATATAAAATTTAATGAGAATTTCCCATTTATGTAATGTTTTAGTTAAATTTTGGTGGGATTAAATTCTTAGATCTATTTCGAAGCATTTACAGAATTCATCATTTTTGTTAGCACTTTTTCTCGATGGAAACGCCTTACTTTTCTCTTCAGATGCAGTAAATTAATTTTTCTTTAAAACTAAAATTTAAACTAATTTATAGTAAACGCACTCCTGTATCACTTTACATTTACATAATCTAGCTTTTAATTTGAAAATCACGTTGAACTTCTATCTAGTTTACTGAAATTAATTTTAAGTAGTACCTCTTCAATAAGCTTTGTCAGTGCTACCACTAAGAGTAGAAATTTATTCCACGCCTTTAATATATATTATGAGCTTTTGCTTACAAAGGAGTATGAGAACGCACTTTGTTACTAACTAATATGATTGTCTTTGAACTATAAAAGATTTGCATCGCATCGTGTGATGTTTCGTGTAATTAATACTGATTAATAAACTCAGTCTTCTGTAGCGTCATCTTTAGCAGGAATAGTCTGTGTAGATATCGTTAATGAGTTGTTTCGAGAGGTATTGTGGGTATCAAGTTGGTATCGTACAATTTCAGTTAATTAACATATTGCTTTGTAACTATAACAACGTTCAATTTCTCCCCGATATTAATTAGATTGAGACTGGAAATAAGTACTTCAATAACTTAATTTTATAGAATTAAAGTAACGAATTATATAAATAAATCAAAACGTTTAGAAATCGTCGACCGAGTCTTTATAAACTTTCAGCAATTACTTTCATAATCTGAATATTAATTTCATATTGTTTGAATTGAATTTTAATAAAGCAGTTGAGTAAATATATGTTTAGAAGATAGAACACTTAGAAAGATTTAAGAATTGCGTGTAATTTGTTTTATATAAACTCCTGTTTGTTTGAGTTTTATTTCTATCCATTGGCTAATTCGAAATAAAACAAATAGTCCATAAATCTTTAGAACAACCTCATAAGGATTTTTGAAATGTGAATGTAAATTTTAGTGTGTTTCAAATTTATTTCATTGAAGTAGACAGTCACTAAAAAGAAAATAAACAAAATGTTTACATACCATTAAGTTTTTTGCAAACTTTCCGTGATTACATATTAAATGAGAATATAACTTCCTGTTTGTGAGAATTTATTTAGCTCTAAAATGCCACGAGCTTGTATTTACCAATATAACATTTTCCAATGCAATATCGTTTGATATTCCATTAGGACCCTCTAGATTAAGATACGTGATTTATTATTCAGTTATATCCATTATAATAATTCATTGTCAATACAATGAATTATATTTTAAGAATTTTAAAACCTTTTCAGTTTCAGAACTTTTGACATCTTATAATCGATTGATTTTACTCAAATGGCTCAACATTTTTGAGTTAAATCAGTTTCATTAAATTCATACTTAATACCGTGATTCATGTATTTTAATACCGTGATCCGATAAAAGATACTTTCAGCGCAACGCTTAAGTTAATTATGGGTATGAGGAAGCGATCTGGTGTACGTACATTACTTAAATTTGATATTTGACATTTTCATATTTTTGGGACTGCTGTTTAATTTTGAACTGGTTCGAGAGAGAGGTAATCAAAAACTGTTTATTACAAGTTCACATAAAGATTAATTATCATTCGTTTTCTTTAAGAAAATGAATTTTCAGGGAAGAGTTTAAGAGCTTAATTCTTACCAGTAGATACTACGTAGCAACTTTCAAATCTAATAGAGCAACACATTGTCTCTTTTATACACTGAAGTGCCACTGAATTAGGGATAGCAAAGCCTATGCAAATTGTGTAGCGCTGCGCTTCAAGTATGCGCAAGTGAGGGCGCTGTGGTAACTGCATATATAGCGTGTACTGTGGTTGATCAGAATTAGTTGTTGGAATTGCCAGTATGTTTAAACTGCCTGATTTAGATGCCTTCGATCGCGAACAAATCGTAGGTGCGCGACGCATGGGCCATTCAATTTCCGAAATCGTAAGACAGCTAGGATTTTCAAGGTCGACAGTGTCAAGAGTATACCAAGAATACATGGATGGTGAAAAAAAACTAGCGATCGGGCAAACTGCAAAGGACAATTAGCCTTGACAGTGCGTGATGAGAGACGGCTCAGGCGTATTGTACGTAGCCAGCGAAGCCAAACATTAGCTGAAATTACCACCCAATTTAATGACGGTGCCAGTCATACAGTCAGTAAACGGACTGTGCAACGCTCGCTTCACCGTATGGGTTTCGGGAGCCGTCGACCTACGAGAGTACCATTGCTCTATACTCGCCATCGGGCTGCACATATTGCCTGGGCAAGAGAGCACAGAGACTGGAGTGTAGAGGACTGGAAACGAGTAGCATGGAGTGATGAGTCTCGATTCCGACTACTTAACGCCGACGGGAGGCTGAGAATATGGCGTCAGGCTCATGAAGCCATGGATCCTGGCTGGAACTGTAAAAGAGCATGGTGGCTCAATCATGGTCTGGGGTGTTTTTTCGTGGCACAGTTTGGGATCTTTGGTGCGTGTACCAACCTCCCTCAATGTAATTCGGTACGTAGAGTTGCTGGGTGATCACCTCCATCCGTTTATGCTGTTCTGTTATCTGCACGGTAATGGAGTTTTCCAGCAAGACAACTGTACCTCTCACATGTCCCGGTTGGCTACTGGCTGGTTGAATGAGCATTCCTCTGACTTCTCTGTCATGAATTGGCCACCTAGAAGCCCAGACTTAAATCCTATTGAGCATCTTTGGGTTGTTTTGGAACAAGGCGTGAAAGGCCATCACACAGCACCAAAGAACCTTGCTGAATTATGGACAGCTTTAGCCAATATTTGGCAAGCCATTCCCGTGGAACGTTTCCAGAAACTTGTTGAATCTATGCCTCGTCGTGTGGCAGCCGTTATCAAGGCCAGAGCAGGCCCAACTCGTTACTAGGTAGGTATCACTAATTCAGTGACACTTCAGTGTACTTTCCTTTGATGCATTTATGTTGCTTTTTATATACCCAGAGTCTTAGTAGGTAAGGTCCACATTCCGGAATACATATGAACTGTGAAAGGAGACAATATACTAAAAGAAACACACAGACATATAATATTATTTACATAGATGCTGATCCCGGCAGTGGACGGTGGTATTTTCATGATTTCCCTTTCAAAACGGGGGTCTCTATTTTAGGGGGAAGATTGATTTTACCCCAGATAACTACAAAGGACCTGTTCACATAGAATTCGTCAGCGTCAGCGTTTCGTCTTGACATATTTTAAACAAATCACAAACCTTAAAAATTTCGTGACTAATCGTTTGGAGGTTTGTAATTGGTTAAATATATTTAAATACGAGTCACGCTGTCGCTGACGGATTCTATGTGAACAGGCCTTAAGCCTTACTCCGGAATCGAACCGAAGCCCACAGGAATGAAAGGAAGACGTTAGCCACAATGCCAACTGGTCAGCTGATGCATTTAAGAAATACATAAGGGTAAAATTAGTACATAGTATAGTCCACTTACACTCGATGAAAAAAGCAAATATTTCCTTGAATTCCCTATCGTATTTGTGATCTCTATAGCGCAAAGGTCTTTATAGATATGAATTTAATTTTAATTGAAGGTTACCAATTATCAGACAACGAGCAAAAGCTTTCCAAAAATATCTTGAATGTTTTCAACTTGCATTTAAAAGGTCCCAAAAGGAAGCTAGCCAATCTTACCATGATGTGAAAGATCGTATTTAAATGATCGTACTCAATTTAAATTATCTGTGCATGATGTCAAATGAGAAATTAGCGTATAAGGGATCAGCACAGAAGTAAGACATTAAAAGATGTTAAAACCTTAAAATATAAAAAAAACCCACGCAAGTCCCTTTAAATATTTTATAGATTTAAGTCGACACAAATTTATGGCCTATCAAACTTTCAAAACATTATGAAAGAATACATAAATATTTTCTGACACTTTGAAAAATGTATGAATGAAAATGCATAGAATTCCATATTATCTTTAAGAATTCCTCACAACTCCAAATGTCATAACACCTTTTTACGAGAAATCCCCTTACACAATGCTTATACAGACATATTCATATAATGTTTAAACGGGATTAAACATACAAATGCTGCTTAAAAGATTAAATATTTATAAATATAGAGAATATGTTTCTTGTAAACAAGCAAATTTATTCGTCTTAAAGATGGTACAATGAATATGATATATTTAGTTAGTGGATTTATTAACTAACATTACAATATGCTCTATACTTTTTCAAATTTTTCAGCAAAAAGCTTGACAAATTATAAAGAACAATTAAAATATAAAGAAACTGTCCTACGTAAAATTGCAATTTAAATTAAACATTTTTACAATTAATGAAGAAATGTAAAAGAAAAAAAGCTTATTTATAGGTAAAAATTATGTCTAGACATTGTCTTGAATTCTAGACATGAAGAAAAGGATAAAAAACATTAAAGCAGATATGTAATTAAGATTACGTTGAACTTTATAGTGACAGTCGAGACGTATAAAAGACATGCATCTTTATTAAGAACTGAATACTTCTGCTCATATTTTTCAGATGAAAATCCCTACTATTACGCTTCAAAATATGATAGGAATAATACTTGTTTAATATTTTATTTAATCTTACAAAATGAAAACCAAAATAACTTTCATTAAGCTAAGAGTACACTTATCGCCTTAAAAGCATTTTATCAGCCATGTTATTTCAACACTGACAATAGAAAATGTATTTCTATTGCCTTGTAGCTAAATACTCATGCACAAGTTTGTATTTAATACTATTATCTGAAATAATATTCAGATCTTAAATTCCTTTGACAGCTCAATTTTATTTTGTTAGAGATATACTGATTTAAGTTTATTATGAAAATAATACACCCATAGCATTTATTCTAAAAATGTTTTTATTAATTGTGAAGCATAATAGTATTAGTGACATTATCTAAGAACTAAAACTATGACAATTCCTGACTAACATTTACAAATTTCTCCATAACCATCGCCAACGTTTCGCCATAACTGTCACCTACGGAATTGGGGTATGTATGCATCTTTGGCTTTTCATTAGGATTGTATGTGTACTTGCATGTATGGTGCGTGGAGCCCTTACTGTAAGTTGTCTGTGTCTTTTCATTTTCTATTGACGAAATGTTTCAATGGGGATCTCGGGGCCTTGGGACGTCTTTTGGTTATACCTGCATCCTATTCAGAAAGTTCCCATTGAGGTAACTGATTTGGTTAGCCTCTCTGATGACGAGACCAATCGGTTACCTCAATTTCTGGTTCAGTTCCGGCACTACTACAGAATCTTGCGCCTTGTGCGTGGAGCCCTGAGTGCTTGATTTCTGTTTATTTTTTGTCTGCATTCTTCTTATAATAATGTAGCTCTGTTCGATTATTTAATTTTAGTTATATTTATATATTTTCAGTATGAAGATATGAAGCCACTGCGCAATCTTTTATTGAAAAGTTTTATGTTTTCTTTGCTTTGGCAGTCTATGCTCGGTTTTAAATTTTTTTGTTAGCTTGATTTGTTTATATTATTTTACATTATATGTATATATATATATATATATATATATGTAATATATCCATTACATCTCGTTCTTAAAATGCAGCCTGAAAAGGAAAACTACCTCATATTTACATGGCTGGAGCTAGACTCAGCCTGAAAGGAATTAAATCAAATTTGGAAGCAGTCTGGCCGAATAGTTTTATTTCAGCGATAAAAAAGTACGTCCATTGCAGACAGCTCGGAGCGAAGTGGAATATTACCTTTCAACCTTACGCGCTAGAAGCGAGGTACATGTGCCTGTAATTTTGTACGGTCAGCACAAAATTGGGGCTGGCGATGCGAACCCACGCCTTTCTCCTTGACGTATACACGTGTAGAAATGCAATGTTTGCTATTTTATGGGAAGCTCTGTTGCTATGGGTTTGTAGCTATAAAGTAATGTTACTGGGGATTGGATTTAGGAAAGGGAATTTAAATGCTAGAACGGAAGGCCTAATATTTAATTTATTGCAAATCCCCCCCGAAAAAGGGAAAATCGTAACGTTGAAAGGTGACATTTTCACAACTTATTACAAAAGAACTCTTATATAATAAAAATTCGTATAATTACAATGCAACATAATCAAAATTAACTACATCATAAAATTACATGTCTCTTACATTGGTGGAAATTGGTCTCTTACATTGGTGGAATTACATTGGTGGAAAGAAGTCACGACAAACAGCAAGGTGGGTGAGAATTAGAACACATCAAGGTTACAGAGTCAAGAGCTTTGTCCATAACCCATCATAAATTAACTTCACCAAAACAAAACCAAAGTTAAATCTCTTGAATCTTTACTATAAAACTAAACTCAATCTTATGACTTCGTTGCACCATCACACAAAATATATGAAATTAAAGACAATATACAATGAAATTTATAATGAACACTCAAGATATATGGAATTAACTTATTATGCAATAATATTTATAATTATTAATACAATGTGCAATTAAATTCAAATAACTGAACTATTAGCTAATATAATCTAAATAACTTTTTAACAAATCAAAGTTCTTCATTCAATAATGAGTCCTAAAATAACGTATAATTCGTGTAGTGCTTAAATTCAGTTCAAATTCAAGTCGTTATACATGGTTTATCAAATAAGTACTTATTGTACGTGGATTATATTGTGTGTCTCCATGATTTCACATGATTTAAAAACTTCATGGGTTACATCAATTGCATTCATCGATCTCGATTTTTCATATTCCTATTCTCGAATACTTACATAAATTTTAAAATAATTCACAATGCATAATTCAAAAGATATTTCAATAAGTTCAAATTCAACACAACATTACTTTAGACAATATTATTACAAAATTGATTTGTTATATTATTCTGAAAGTTTCACTTCAAATACAGCATAGAATTTAGATACCTGTCAAGTTTCCTAACAATATATAAGATTATAAATTAAACAACTCAAAACAACTTGTCATAACTCTTAATTAAGTAAATGGACCTCATTTTCATATTAGGTAATTTTCAAAAACATTATGTGCTTTAGGGTGCATTATGTGCCAGGTTTGTCACTAGTTTCAATTCAAAATATGCAAATTCTAAAATCATTGGTACCTATCATGACATAAGTGGCAAATCTGGAGGTGAAATGGGCTATCCTCTGTGATGTCTAACGTGAAAAATTGTTAGTGATCACGAGGGTGCTGTAATGCAAAGACAGCAAGAGGCTCATCACTCTGTGGGAGGAACTACCGCTTGTGCTAGCAAAAGGATTCTCCGGTGTCAACAAAATAATAACTCAGATCAGATAAAATTAGGGGTAGCCTGTGATATGTCATGTTAGCCCTAACCTAGACAAAATTTTTCTTTAACTTAGCACATTTTCTTATAAATATTCTTTTAAAATAATTCAGATGGTAATTTGTGGAAGGCAAACTAGCATCATAAGTTCTCTGAATAAATACAATTAACTATGAAATTTAGGTAGGTATCTAAATCCATCAAAATTAGGTTATCTTCATCATGCGTCAACAATCTTCATTAGGTTATCAAAATATCGTAAGATTATCGGAGACATAGTCAGGGATTTATTTGAGTCACAGTTGGGTAGTCTTAATCATCACAGATGGGGTTTTTTTGGTATTTTCTAACACTATTAATTAGTTTTTACTTGGGATCTTGGGCGTTTTGGGGTTTACTGTTATTAAGATAGGAATTTTACTTTTTCTATTTGCTAGTTGAAAATTATCTACAGGGTTGAAAGGTCTTAATCTGGTACAATGTATAAATTCCGAGGTTTTCTTAGTGAGGAAATTGGGTCTGTTAATTTCAAAATTTACTCTAGGAATTTGCTTCAAAATTTTATATGGACCAGAATAAGGGGGAGTAAGTTTAGGAGTATTTGGGTAATGAAACTCTTCGTACATCACTATATCACCTACCTTAAATTTAGACTCCTCAAAACGAGTGTCATATCTTTCTTTATTTACTTCATGATTTTTTATAGTTCTCTATTTAGCAATCTTCCTAGGTTCTTCAATTGGTGGGTAGATGTCTTGATCATCAAGTAAATTTTTGTAGGTGGTTTTCCATGCATTAAATAAGAAGGAGGAAATTTTGTTACGGTATGGGGAGTGTCGTTATATTCATTCGTTATTTCACGTAATAATTTTGTCCAGGAGACTTTACCAGTGTGTGAGTTTAATTTACATTTAAGCCTAGTAATAAGGGTCTGATTTATTCTTTCATTTTTCCATTTGTTTGTGGTCTATGCGAAGTAGTTAGCAGTTGTGTGATATTATTGTTTCAAAAAAAATGTTTAAATTTGGAGGAAGTAAAAGCACTATTCCTATCACTTAATATTTTCTTAGGTACTTGGTGTTGAAAAATTTGTGTTGAACAATTAATATAAGTATCTGTATTTTCATTTTTAGAAGCAAAGGTCCAGATATACCTGGTAGCATGATCTATAACTAAGTGAAAATATTTCTTTGTAGACTCATAATAATTTAAACTACCAACAGTGTCTACGGCAAGAATTTCAAAAGGTTCACTAGTAGGGGGTAACATTTGTAAGAGACCAAATCTTTTTTGTCTAGACTTTTTATTTAATTGACATACTTCACAATGTTTCACATAGTTACTCACATCTTTAGTTATTCCAATCCAATAATATTGAGGGGATATCAGATTTAACATTGCCGAAACTCTTAAATGTCCATAATTAACATGAGCTTTTTCTAATAATTTTAATCGTAAAGAGAAGGGCACAACAATTTTCATTAAACCTTGTTTTTTAATTGTCCATACATTATTTGCTTTTTAAACTTCTTACCGTTTACATTATCTAAATTTTGATGATGCTCGATTTCTTGCAATGTCAACAATGGGTTACGTTCACGTAAAGTTACATGGTGAAAAATTGGGATTCTTAGGTACTTAACCCAACCATACAAAGGTTCTACAAATTATGAAACCATGTCGGCTTCATAATTTGAAGAACCTTTTTTTATATTTAATTTCAAAATCTTACATTGAAAGTTTAAGTGACCATCGGAATAATCGTCCAATTGTGTGTTTAATACTTTTTAACCAAACAAGTGCAGCATGATCCGTATGATCAGTAAAATGATTCCCATGTAAATAACATTAATATTTATTGATAGCATCAATAATTTACAAGCATTCTAACTCAGTAATGACATAATTTTGTCCATAGGTTCTAAGTTTTCGAGAATGATAAGCTATAGAATGCAAACTTCCATCAGGGTGTTGTTGTTTTAAGATTGCACTTACCGCTTGTCCAGACGCATCCACGAAAATACGGCATGGGTAATTTGGGTTATAAATAGTCAAAACGGGTTTAGAAATTAGAGCGTCTTTTAAATCCTGAAAAGCTTTTTGGCAATCATCTGTCCATTCAAATTTAGTGTCTTTCTTCAATATTTTATTCAATGGTACTCGTAATTTAGCATAGTTGGGAATGACTTTATTATAAACATTTACGCTACCTAAACATCTTTGCAAGTCTTTACATTCCTGGGAGGTTGAAGTTTTTTAATGATTTCTATATTGGCGTTACTCGGGTGATAACATCCCTTTTCCACTTCATATCCCAAAAACTTTATTTTTGTTTGGGCAAATTGGCATTTTGAAAATTTCAATTTTATGCTTTCTTTTAAACAAATCGAGAAAATAGTTTTTAAATGCTCTAAGTGTTCTTCGAAAGAGTCTTAAAATATAATTATATCGTCAAAATAGTTGAGCGCAAATTCAATTTGGTATTTATTTAAAATTTGTCTGAGTGTTCTTTGGAATATGGCAGGAGCGTTTTTCCAGCCAAAAGGTAGTCTTTTCCATTCATATAAGCCAAAGTTTGATGTGAAAGCTAATTTTTCTGTATCTTTTTCATTTAATTTAATATGCCAGTAGAACCTCGCGAGATCAAGGGTAGAAAAAATCTTAGCATTGGTAAGTTGATCTAAAACTGCGTCGATTCGGGGAATTGGTTCCGAGTCTGTTTTTGTAATACTATTTAGTTTTCGGTAATCGATACACATTCTGGATTTTGAATTTTCATCTCTCTTGTAAGCCAAAGTAATTGGGGAAGCATAGGGTGAATGAGATGTTTTTATTAAACCTCCAGCTAAAAGTTCGTCTATTTGTTTCTTAAATTCGGCATTATCTTTTGGCGACGCCCTGTATGGACGAAGGGAAATTGGCAGTTCAGAATTTAAAATTACCCTTTGTGGTTCAAAACGTATACATCCCACATCATATTTATTTTTCGCGAAAATATTATTATACTCATTCAATACTTTGATCAATTCAACACTTTCATTATCAGCAACATTATTTTCATTTTCAATTTTATAAAAACGAGTATCACAATTTCTATTATATTTAGTATCAATATTTATAGTATTATGAGAACAAGTATGTGGCACATTAGGATTATCATAAGTCAAAAATATATAGCAGTTATTATTAACATTTTCCAATGACAAAGTAGATGAGATATTATTTTTTCCTTGATAAATACAGAAATTTTTAAAATCCAAATTAATTTTAAACATATTAATAATTTCCGACGATAAAATCGTATACTTTAAATTTGTTTCAATAACATAAAAATTCACAAATCTATTCAACTTACCGATTCGGCATTTCGTAGAAATTATTTTATCAGTTTTGATTTTACCTGCAAGGGTACTGACCTGTGAATTGTCTGGTGGGAGAACTTTCACATAACATTTAATTTTATCATATACAGTTCGAGAAATAATGTTAATGTTACTTCCTGTATCTATTAGGCAGCAAATCAATTTTGTACTGATTTCTAGGTCTACAGTGAACATCCGTCATTGTTGCTGTTCACTCATATTGTTGTTGTAACTGTTTGCATGTTGTGGAGGCTGGAACCGAGTCCTGGGACGCTCCTCTTCTCGAAAAATCTGGGGCCATCTATGCCATGGTCGCGGTTGTTGGTGCCGGAACCTAGGTGACTCATGTTGTGGGAATCTGTTATAGTCATCTCGCCGATCGAACGGTCTGCGAAAACCGGACTGTTGGTTCTAGAAGTTTCTATTATGGTGCTGTTCTTTCCTTTTGTTATCCTCGAAGCCGTTGATCATTTTCCTCGCAAGGGAAATCCACTCAGTAGTTGTACCAACGTTATTATTAAAAATAGTTTCCTGTATCTTGCCGGCAATCCGTCTGTGAGACCTTGAATTATAATTTCTTCTTTGAGTTTTAATGCCTTTCCGGTATTCATTTTCTTTTTAAAATAATCATTTATATTTTGACTTCTAGAAAGGTTCAACCTGCTGAAATCTTCGAATGAAATCTGTTTTTCTTCTGAGAAATAGTCACTGATTTTTATTTGAACTTCATCCCACTTTTGTGATTCTATTAGGTTTTCGATGAAAAATTCCAAAGCCTCGTCCGATAGAAAATCCGGAAATAGTTGTAGTTTTTCTTCTTCCGTCAATTCAATAGTCTTTTTCTCGAAGAATTTTAACCAGTTATAAATTTTGACCTTCCTATTAGGATTAAATTTCGGGAGATTACTTAATTGATTTGACGAAGATATAGCACTGTTTTCCAATAATTGTTTGTCGTAAACTCCAGAATTATCCACTTGTTTTTCTTCAGGTTGGTCAGAGTCACGATGATCAGCCAATTTTTTATTTAAATCTTTCGATGTCAGTTTCCTTTGCTCGTTTCGAAAAGCGAAATCAAAACTAGGTCATTTCATTTTCAAGTACGCTAGCTAACTCTATGCGCTTTCTCTCAAGGTCGGTATTTCACGCGCACACACATAGTCCTAGGCGATGGATTCGAAGTCCGTTGGGGTTGATTCGCACATGAAGAATCACTTTCGGCTCTAATGTAATATATCCATTACATCTCGTTCTTAAAATGCAACCTGAAAAGGAAAATTAGCTGATATTTACATGGCTGGAGCTAGACTCAGCTTGATAATAATTAAATCAAATTTGGAAGCAATCTGACCAAATAGTTTTATTTCAGAGATAAAAAAGTACGTCCATTGCAGACGACAGCTCGGAGCGAAGTGTAATATCACCTTTCAACCTTACGCGCTAGAAGCGAGGTACATGTGCCTGTTATTTTGTACGGTCAGCACAAAATTGGGGCTGGCGATGCGAACCCACGCCTTTCTTCAGACGTATACACGTGTAGAAATGCAACGTTTGCTATTTTATGGGAAGCTCTGTTGCTATGGGTTTGTAGCGATAAAGTTATGTTACTGGGGATTGGGATTAGGAAAGGGAATTTAAATGCTAGAATGGAGGGCCTAATATTTAAATTATTACACACATATATATATATAAAACTAAACTAAACTCACGGTGCTACAGTCCGATGTGGACCAGGGCCGGTGGTACCCATCTCCGCTTTCTTGACTTTGGGGCTTGGGGTGCCATACAGCATATGTCTCAGTGAGGTATATATATATAGATATATATTATTGTAGAAAATATTAGTTGAAGTACGGAACCATTCTATTAGGGGAGAATAGATGTAGCTGTTCGTTAACATGGAGACGGTGATTAAAAAAAGTTCACTGCATCAATCTATTGTAGTGAAGGAAGTAGAAGAGTTCACTGAAGGGACGAGATAGTTCTCAAGGAAGGAGGAGGCCAAATGTTCGGTAGAATGGTTGTTACGAATTGTAATAATAGATGGCGCTTTGTGCCCTTTGTAAAATGAATAAAAAGAAGAATGTACGTCGCACTCCCTCACTTGCAAGTTGCTGCGTACGAGTAGGTGCTTGTTAAAATAAAGTGACACTTGAGCGAATAGCTCCAGAATGTAGTTGTTTCTTGAGTAAGTTTACTCAAAGTTTGTCAGTTTATTAACATGGCCCGTTGTCCGGAAGATTTGTATTAGTGAATCAGTAGTCTAGTTATTAGAGTTGGAATACTTCCAAATTGAAGTTTATAGAATTAAAGAGAGTGAGTAACATATTAAAAGTACTTTTTTTTGTTTATTGAGAACATTGCTGTTAATTTAAAACGTCAATGAACGAGATTTTGGCAAGAAAAAGAGCGGCAAAATCACAGCTGACAAAATTGAGGCAAAATATAGCGAGTGAAGATATCCAAATATGTGATTTAGAAGTATTAAAAGACAGATTTAAAGTTCTTGAGGCTGAGATAAAGTCTAATTTTGATTCTTTATTTGCATTATGTACCGAAGAAAATACTGATACTTACATAAATGAGAAAGAAGAGATTGACGATTCGCTTTTAGATGTAGAAGTCGAGTTGAATCGAAAGTTACCCGAAATGGCTGCGGAAAGTAAAGCGAAGCTATCTGGTAATCTTATCACAAATACTGAGAGCAATGTGAAATTACCAAAAATAACTTTACCAACGTTTTCAGGAAACTTGCATGAGTGGCTTTCTTTTAAACACACATTTTTAGCTAGTGTTGATGCAAATCCTAATTTAACTAATGCAGTGAAGTTGCAATATTTGAAATCTGTTTTAAGAGATGATGCTTATCGTATAGTACAATCAATATCTATAGTTGATTCTAATTACAAATCTAGATTTTTCTTTATTAGAAAAAAGATTCTCAAATCATCGGGAACAAGTGTATGCTCATCTTAAACGGTTTATGAATATGCAGCCTATGCATAATGAGTCGGCGTCAACTATATTGAATTTAGTTGATATTACGAATGAATGCGTGAGGTCATTAGAAGTTTTGAATTTAAGTATGAAGGGGTTTTCTCCTAATATACTTGCATATATTTTAGCGCAAAAATTAGATCCTAACGCCAAAGTCTGATGGGAAAGAAATTTGGGGAAAGAAAACTTGCCAGCTTTAACTGAGATTATAGATTTTCTAAAAAATCATGCACGAACTCTCAATGCTTCTAAAAGTGTGATTAATACAAAGAAAACTACACATAAAATTTCGGCTCTCGTTTCTAATGCAGATGATAAAAACACACAAAATTTATGCAAATTATGCAATATGAACAATCATTATCTTTTTAAATGTCGTAAATTTCAAAATTTGAGTGTTAAAGGAAGAGTAGAATTTGTGAAAAAGAATAATTTGTGATTTTGTTGCTTCAATTTTCATAGTGTGAGGAATTGCCCTTCTAATTACTTGTGTAAAAGGTGTATGAAAAAACACAACTTTCTTTTATGCTATTAAAATAAAAAGGATTATGCTAGTACTAAAGAAGAAAGAACTGATAATACTTTAGAACAGAATGACTCAGACAATAATGATAGAAGTGCATTAAATGTACATGCCATTGAATTTCAATCTGAAAATAAAAGTAAAACCTTCACAGTCGCTATGGGTGCCAATAGTAAAAAAAAACGTAGTTTTACCTACTGCTTTTGTATTTATTGAAACTAAAGAAGGAAATTTAGTTAGAGTTAACGCATTATGTGATAGTGGTAGTGTTTCTTGTTTTTGTACCACTGAGTTAGCAGACATACTTAATTTAAAAGTTGAGAAGACAAACATTTCGGTTTGTAGGTTATCAGGTGCTTTAACAACGGTCAAAGAGAAAACAGTTGCTCTTATTTGTAACAAGGAACAAACGTTTAAAAGGAAATTAGAATTTTTGATTATTCCTAAAATACCGGGCTTAACTCCTTCAAACTCAATTGATGTTAGTAATCTTATGATACCAGAGAAAGTAAGTTTAGCCGATCCGACATTTTACAAACCGGAAAAAATAAATTTGTTACTCGGCACAGGAGTGTTCAGTGATATGTTACGAGCTGGAAAAATCTACGTGTCTCATACAGGTGTAATTTTGCAAAATAGTGCCTTTGGTTGCATAGTTAGTGGAAGTACAAATAATTCAATTCCAAAGAATTCATCGTTTTGTGGCCTGATTAATGATAATTCAGATAGTGAATTAAAAAGATTTTTTGAATTAGAATGTATAGGAATTAAAGGTGATCCTCATTGTCACGGGGAAGACAAGGCTTTAGAAATATTTAATGAGACAGTTTGTTATAAAGCTAATCGTTACGAAGTTATTTACCTTGGAAAAAAGAGTGGAGTGAATTAGCAGATAATTATAATGTAGCTGAGAATAGGTTGAAAAGTCTCCTAAAACGAATGACTTATGATAAAACACTATTTTCTACGTACAGAGAAATACTAGATGATTATCTTCAGCAAGGTATTATTGAGAAAATCTCAAATAAAAATAAACCAATCGATAAACCTGTATTCTACTTACCACATCAATCGGTCTTTAGAAAGTCTAGTACATGAACGAAAACTAGGATAGTGTTTGACGGCAGCGCTCATGAGGTAGGGGAATTATCATTGAATGATTGTCTATGGACAGGGACAAATTTAAACCCAAATATGTTCCATTTGCTAATTAATTTTAGATTAGCTAAAGTTGCTATTTTGGCAGATGTGGAAAAAGCATTTTTGCAAATTGCACTAGCAGAAAAGGACCGTGATGCAGTACGTTTCCTCTTTTCGAGAAACACACAATTTGATGAAAAGAATTTAGAGATATATAGATTCAAAAGAATAAATTATGGAGTTAAATCAAGTCCGTTCTTGTTAGCTGCAACTATTAAAGAGCACTTACGAAAATATAGAGATGAGCAACCAGATTTATTTGAAATACTATACTCTTGTATTTATGTGGATGATTTTATTGCTGGACAAGACAGTTTGGAAGAGTCTCTAAGATTATTGCGTAAAGCTAAACAAATTATGAGTGAAACAAGTATGAATTTGCGTAATTGGGTGTCTAATGATTCTGAATTAAGGAGAAGATGGGAAGAAGAAAAGTTTGAAATCCATCCAAATGAAATTGATGACTCAAAAGAGACCTTTAAGGTCTTAGGAATATCCTGGAATACTTATCAAGATAGCTTGAGTCTAGACATTACTAGTTTGATAGAGTCTCTTAAAAATAAAAAAATACTAAACGTTTCATCTTGAAAACGGCGGGGAAAATATTTGATCCACTTGGTTTAATAACTCCATTCACGGTAAGATTAAAATTCTTACTGCAAGAACTTTGGATTCGAAAATTAACACGGGATGATGAACTTCCAATAGATATCTCTCAAGAGTGGACAGAGTGGTGTAGTGAGTGTTCGAACCTCAGTGAAGTTACAGTACCAAGATATATCTTAAATCTTGAAGCTGATTCTATAGAAATCCACTGCTTCTCAGATGCCAGTCAAAAGGCGTATGGTGCGGTTCTTTACGTAAAACTTCATAATCAAGAGCAAAATTTTGTGAATTTCGTTGCATCGAAATGTCGTGTTGCACCTATGAAAAGAGTTACGTTGCCTCGTCTTGAATTGCTTGAAGCATTGTTAGCAGCGCGTCTAGGTTCTGAAATGAAAAGGGTGTTTGATCGAAATAAACCCTCGAAAATATTCTATTGGACAGATGCTAAAATTGTGTTATGCTGGATTAAGGGTTCCAGCAGCAAGTGGAAATCATTCATCGCTAATAGAGTCAACGAAATTAGAAACCTGACAGAGTCAAGTGACTGGGGTTACTGTGCAACTAAAGATAATCCAGCAGATCTCCTAACTCGGGGTGTAAAAGCTGACTTTCCTGTGAATAATTTTAAGTGGTAGTCATGCTGTGACTTTCTGAAAAATCCCGAGATTCGTGAACAGGACTTGCCATTTGAGTTAGCTGAAGAAGCTTGTCAAAACGAGTTAAAAACAGCTATGAAATGTATAACTGTTCTAACTTAGTTTTATTCTCTTATAGTGAACCTCATTTGTTTAATGATATTTTTAATTTATCTTCTAATTATTTTAAACTTATTCGCATTGTAAGTTATATTTTTAGATTTATATACAACTGCAAAAATCCCAAAATTAGGAAATATGGAATTCTTTCTTTAGAGGAGATAAAATCAGCAGAAACGTGGATTTTGTTACAAACCCAGAAGGGTGAGTTTAGTGAGGAAATAAAACAACAAAATAAGGGTAAGAGTGTTCCTTCCAAAAGCAAAATTGCGTCCTTGAAAGTTTTTCTTGATAACATGGGACTTATTAGAGTAGGCGGACGATTGTCACATACAGACCTACCCACTAATAGCAAATACCCTATTGTTTTGCCAGGTAAACATCGTTTAACTAGTATTTAGAGAATTTGCATGTAAAATAATTTCATTCAGGATCGCACGCACTTTTGCATCAGATACGACAGAAATTCTGGCCACTTAATGGCAGAAACAATTTCAGGAGGCTTGTTCACATATGTGTGACATGCTTCAAAACAAACCAGCCACAGTTCAACAATTAATGGCTGATTTGCCGAAAGAGCGCGTTACACCAACTTACCCATTCAATATCACTGGAGTTGATTTTTGCGGCCCATTTACCATAAAATTTAAAAATCAGCGTAAGGGAATTTTTAACAAGATTTATGTTGTAGTCTATGTGTGTATGAGTACTAAAGCCATACATTTAGATTTTGTCACTGACCAAACTAGCCAATCTTTTATTGCTAGCCTAAAAAGGTTTTTCGCTAGGTGAGGGAAATGTGCTAGGATAATGAGTGATAATTCAAAAAATTTTATTGGAGCTAATGAAGAAATAAAAAGATTGCAAAAACTGGTTAAGTGTCCAGATGATAGTTTAGCGAACTTTTATACCATTGAGGGTATTGATTGGAAATTTATTCTGCCTAGGTCCCCTAATTTCAGTGGTATTTGGGAGGCCGGGGTAAAATCTTTTAAGACTCATTCCAAAACAGTTGTGGGTAATCAGTGTTTACATTTGGAAGAGTTCTTAACTATTTTATTAGAAATTGAAGGAATATTAGACTCTAGACCGTTAAGTCCAAATACAGCAGAGTTTGATAATTTTGAAACTTTGACTCCAGGTCATTTTTTAGTCGGAAGACCACTTACAACACTTACTGATCCAAATTTATGTGATATAGATGAAAATAGATTATCTAAATGGGAGAAAATTACTAAGTACTCGCAAAAAATTTGGAAACTATGGAAACGCGATTACCTCAATAACATACAGCAGCGTCATAAGTGGAAATTTGCTAAAGATGATGTTCAATTGGGCATTCTTGTATTGATTAAAGACGAACAATTGCCCTCTACCAAATGGTTAGTAGGATGAAAAACTGAGATATTTCATGGTAGGGATAAGATACGAGTAGTAACTGTAAGATTACCAAATCAAATGTTGCTAAAACGAAATGTACGCGATATTTGTATACTTCCAGTAGAATAAATTTTCCATATCTATGCTTTACAGCTGATTTGTGTTATATATGATATTAAGTATTATTATTTCTTATTCTTTGTAGTGTATCCTATTTTGTGTTTATTGTTTGAAATTGTTAATTTCAACGGCTGGAGTGTTACGAATTGTAATAATAGATGGCGCTTTGTGCCCTTTGTAAAATGAATAAAAAGAAGAATGTACGTCGCACTCCCTCACTTGCAAGTTGCTGTGTACGAGTAGGTGCTTGTTAAAATGAAGTGACGCTTGAGCGAATAGCTCCAGAGTGTAGTTGTTTCTTGAGTAAGTTTACTGAAAGTTTGTCAGTTTATTAACAATGGTAATCGGGTACAGCAATGCAGATTCTAGATCGGTACTGTATAAACCATAAACGTTCTGCAGTAAAAAAAAATAGCATAGGTGCTAGATGATGGTTCCTCGTTGATAGCCTTCAGTCCTTCGGAGCAGGAATAGTAGACTTAATACCGGCCGGATGGTACTGGAATAGGCTGTGTGCAGATAAACCCAGGAACATTCTGTCAACACATCTGTTGTGTATGCATATGTAGGAGCGAAAAACAACTAAACATGAAACCAAAGCTTTGTTACAAAAGAATCATTTATTCTTCATCAGCAATCAATTCATCGTATTACTTGAGTACAACTTAGGAAAATTTTCTATGTACAAATGGAAGGTGAACTTGAGTCAATATGAGCTCAAAAAAAATGATGACCGTTCCTGTCAAAAGTCAGAAGCATAACTAACAAACATTGCAAGCTTAACATATAAAAAAGGGGTCCCCCAAAACAGAATTGGCAGAGCCAACACTGATGGGGTGCTTAGTCGCTAAAATATCAAGAGACAACTATCTCGATCAAAAAAAGTCTCTCTGAATATATTATTTTTAAACCTCTGGACAGGAGCGCACAAGAGAAGCTAGGGTTGCAACAAACTAAACTATCGCTAAACTATCGCCCATGTCTACACTAATTGTGCAGGTCGGCGATTTAAGAAGCAATTAGCACGACCCATGGAGGGAAAATATCCGGGCCTTTTTAAAAGGGCGGTATATAGTACAATAGAATCGAATTATATTGATAAAAGAAACTGCAGTTACAAGGAAACGTAACTAATTTTTAAGAGGGTTCTCAGACAAAAATCCTGACGCAAATTTACAGATGCTATCAATAGAAAACGAAATGGTGCAGGGAATAACTTTAGAGACCTCCCACGTATTGGGAAACATCTAAAAATTAAGCTATTCTATTTAACCAGCTAAAATTCTTATAGCTAAAGTTGCAGAAGTTAACGTTAAGAAATTAAAGCGATAAAATTATGTTACATTTAATAATTACCTGCATTTAACGTCATAATTATTAACAAGAAAACTATAACGAAAATCCTCGTTAAACACACAGACACACACACACACATATATATATATATATATATAAATAAATAAATAAATAAATAAATAAATAAATATATATATATATATATATATATATATATATATATATATATATATATATATATATATATATATATATATATATATATATATATATATATATATATATATATATATTTGTATATTAGCTATTTGCCCGGCGTTGCCCGAGTATTTATTTATCCCAATTTTTTTATTACACAGGAAAAAGAATGGATTCTACCTATAGTGTAAAATCTAAGTAATTTAATTTACAGATATTTCAAAGTAAGTACAGTATGAAAATGATAAAGAAAAATTACAAATTCACACTATTATTAATTTAACTCAAAACTTGATTATAAACAACATTTTTTGTTTACTATATTCCTCTCAGTGACTCCGAAAACAATGGATTCGACACCTATATCGGTCAGTTTGGATTTTTTATTACCCCTTCTCTTCCACCAATGGTGATGGGAGGCTGTGCTTGCACTTAAACGGCATCGGGAGGGTCCTATTCATCTCAGCGACACAAAAACTATGGATTCTACATTTCTCTCGGTAATTTTGAGCATTTTATTTCTAACCTTTCTCCCCTTCCCCAATAGTGTTGGGAGGTCAAACTTGCATTTAAACGGTATCGGGACTAACCCTATTCTTCCCAGCGAAAACGAAAACTATGAATTCGATACGCGATTTATATTCATGCTCATTTTGGACATTTTATATTCACACTTTCTTACCCCCACCTCACCCAACAATGCTGATGCGGGGATGCACTCTCACTTAAATGGCATCGGTAGTGTCTCTATTCATCTCAGAGACATCGAAAATTATAGATTCGACACTACTCTCAGTCATTATGGACATTTTATATTCTCCCTTCTCCCCTCCCCCATGCTGATGGGGGTTGCCCGAGATGAACTTGCACTTAAAAAGCATCGGGAGTAACACTATTCATCTCTGTGACCTCGAAAGCTATTGATTCGACATTATTTTCGGTCATTTTGGACATTTTATTTTTACCCCTTCCCCCACCTAATTATATATATATAAATAACCACCTAATTATATATATATCCCCTAATTATATATATATATATATATATAAAATACGTGCATATATACATACAAAAAGGTAAACAAAGATAAGTAATCCAACGTTAATAACCTGCGGTAGTTTCGTTAGAAGAGACTACCTGAAATTTTTTTTGATCATATTTACGTGAAATTTTAAATTTAAATAAACATTCCGTTATGAAGCTCATGATTATACAGAGGATATACAAGTATGGATTAATATCGAAAATCAATCAAAAAGTTTTATTCATAATTAATTTACATTCTCACTCTACATTTACATTCATAAATTCATATCATTGTATCATACTCATAGACAATTCAAATTAACATTTACTTTCAGCATCTGCTGCTTTTTCTCCTTACACATTCTCTAGATTTAAGAACATCGCAGCTTATTTTATCTAGTTAGTTTCAAAATGGTAGTGTTTCAAAGAAAAATCAGAAAGTACAACTAACAATAAAACCCATTAGTTTATATGATAGGAGACGTTAACAATTAATTTTAATAGGTATGTCAGGAAATGTGCTAAATAACGATAAAGCTAGAATATTTATTATGACTCTAACAGGATAAAATATAAAATTTTCAATATTCTGCTTTAATACAGTGTTGGAATGTTTATTAAAACGCTATTACTTAATCTTAATCCATGTAATACGGGATCATGCACGTAGTCTATTTATTCATATAGCGTTTTAATTACAGAAAAGACTGACTCTAAATATGCTTAATATATTACCATCAAATAGAAGCCATATCCATGATGTTGATAATATTTATTAATCAAATTTATTTTATTTTATTTATTTCATTTTTATGCATCACATGGAAATGATAAGGAATACTTGGACCATCAAACTGCATGTAAAAAAAGGTCCTATTACATTAGTTTCAAGAAATCATCTTTCTTTACTTAAATAATGAACATAAATCTTAGATGATAAAGTTTTGTATAAACGACTTTGATCCATTGCATAAGTTATGATCGAAAAACAACGTCTTTAGTGATTTTATAATTTAATCTGAATAAAAATATAACAGTTTTAAGCATCATTTACATTTTCATAAATAAATAAATTAATAAAATTTTACATTTATTCGTTATTAAAAAGTCCTTGCATCAAGATATAAAATAAAGACGTAATCTTCGATCATAATTCATTTTAGCCACCGTAAAAATGCATACCACTTGACCGAAAACATCATAATTTTTATGGTATGAAAGATGTCTATGACAAGATTTAACTTTCTTTACAATTTTTACCGAGCGATTTAAATTGCAATTTGGTTGACAAATACTTCTTTTTTTCCTCCCATTCATGCTAACCTGTAAAACTCCCTTCCAGATAGTTCATTTTTGCAATGCATCATCGGTAATGCAAGTTCGGAATAAAACGTTTTACGCTTCAAATATATCTAAGAAAATATCTTTTTATGGGTTAGGCCTGTGTCCATCAATCACCATGAGAAATTACATTTCCTTAAAAATGTTGGCTGTCTATGATTTATTATTTCAGAGTACCAATAAAATTCTTAAATAAAAATGAAATTAACTAACCGGTATTTTTCATAAATACGGAGGAATAAAATATTGCTCTTAGATAATTTTTGAGATATTTTTGGAAACGCAATGGAGAGTAGATAATGCAGTTTTTTTACTGTTTTCTTATGCTAAGTATTGGGATATCTAGAATAAAATTTTGCTATTCTTTGATCTGATGGTTGATTTAAATATATTCTTAGAAAAAATTCATCTCTCTAATATTTCCTTAGCAGTATGGGAAAAAAATCCAACATACTGCTAATGCTTAATAAAAAAACTCACTACCGTAATATTTCATTAACAAAAATGCTCTTTATAAAAAAATATTTTCTCTACTGCAATTTATTATAATATTGACATTTCATTCGTAAATTATTGCTAAGGACCATAAAAATCGATGTACTGGTTTTCGACGAAAGAGCAAATTATTATAAAATTTAATATTTATGAATTTATTTGCCTCAAAAAATAAAACGGTATAGTCCATTAGCATTCACTTGCACCTATATGAGTGATAAAATTGGAGATCAGGCATTTGAACAGTAATAAAGTAAGAAAATGGGAAAAAACTTTTCTTTTAATGTAGGACGTATTCCTCTGTATATCTCTCTATTCTAAAAAATAGTAACTCCCTCTGCCGCCGCTATCAAAAGCTTGTCACGCTATATCCTTCCAAACCGTTGGGGGTGTGAGGTCGAGAGCGATACCAATGGATGCAGAAAAATTGGGGGAACAAAGTAAGACATGTCTCATCTTCGTCGGGCTTTAAGTATTTTTTAATTTTATGTTTTGTGGGAAAATATTGACTTTTTCATCTTCAGATTACGATAACTCACCAAAAATTATAGTAGAATTTTGATCTTTTTACAGTCTAAGACAACAGACATTGCTCTTTCAAACTAGACCTCAATTGTTTAAAAATATTTTAAAACTGACTAATATTTTCATCAAAAAATTAAACACAGTTTTCAAGAAATATCGTCCCATATGTGGATGTAATATCGATGCTCCTCGAGTTTTTATCTTACAAAGAAAATATTTACATCATCTGGAAGCTGAAAGCTTTTTTATTCATATAAATCTCCTTTCAAGTCTCTATCTTAAAATTTCGATTTTTAATTGAATTTTAAATCTGATAATTCAACAGTGATGAAAAGTCCTTCACATAAGTGTGGCAACAGTAAATGGATGAAAGCTGTTACATTACCCGAGAATCACCCCTATGTATCTCGCTAATATCCCTAACAGAGGAGCGAGCGTAGAGAGCCTGCGGGAAAAAACCCTTAGTTTCATCTAAATCACTAAAAGATTTTTTGTTACATTTTATTTTTTTTTAAAGATGCTATCAAATAAATGAAAATGAACATAAAGGTATTAAGTCTTCTAAAATATTCACAATTGTTTCAAACGGGTGCAAGAGAATAAAGTATCTTTGATCACGAGCTAAAGATATAAGATCATGGTGCTCTAAAATATGTAGAATGTTCAGGACTCCTAAATGGTCGAAACGTTTTGCCAAAAGCGTAGCTATGTTTAGAGTAAATTTCTTCGGAGCCTAAGTTCGTTGAAATAAGCTTGGTCAGTGACTTTATGCATGAGTACGAATATAGAGAATATTTGCTTTGAGAAGGCGGAAATATACATTTTTGGATAGGATATAGGGTTTACGTTTGCAGTGCAAGTGTTTAAGTATTACATGGTTTTGTTTTCCTTGTGCATTCCTAAGTTACAAAATGTACTCATTATTTCAGTTCTTAGTATAATTTAAGTTATACCCGAGCTTTTTATAAATTGTCGGCTTTAACTGCTACCTTTGCTTACTCTTATCAAGAAACCAATATATTTTGTTTCAGAGAAGAAAATACCCCGAATTTCATTACAGACATTTTAAGGTTGAAAAGAATAAACTTAGTTTGCACAAGTACAGTTAAAAGAAGAAATCATTGCGCCATCGGTAAATTTAGCATAGCACTATAAATGGACAATTTCTTGCATCCGTAAAGACTAACCATCGTACGCATATTGCATAAATTAATATACTTTGGTAAAGGTATAACTTAGTTTGACACAAAATATTTAATAATCATGTGACACTCGTTTAAATCAACCATGTTAAAAATTACAAAACACACATGCTAAGGTATTAATTGAAGAATGCCGGAAAGAAGAACGATGGCGAAAAATGCATACAGTGAACATGAACCTACTCATGATGGTCTTGTGTACAGATGGGTCAGTTCACACCACGCTCCGTCTGCCCTGTGAAATGTATCCGAACATCTTGATTGGCAAGAGCGGTAACGCTGTTACCATTGTCTTATCTGTGATCTGTGATCTGTGTAGTTGTCTTATCTGTGATCTGTCATTTATAGGTAAAGTAATCTTTTAAGTTGCTATTATGGTCATTATACCTAGAGATAGATTTTTAACTTATTTGCAGTTAATAACTGATGTTAGAAATTCGTTTCAGCCTCTTTTGAGTTGATAATTGGTGAGTGGTAGTTTGTCAAGTAGATCTGACGAGCAAACATCGCTCCATTTACTGCCAAGTATTTAAATTTGAGTGAAGTTTTAAAACGGCAATTTATTTTTTCCTGTGTATATACATATTTTCAAATTTACAGAGGTTGGGGATTTTGTTTTTTCAACGAGGGGGTTCAATGTGAAGTTTAGAAGAAATAACCTATTCCAACACTTGTAGCATGATATTGGGCATAAATGACAAGACACCTCAAAGAATAGTTTAGTTACTGTTGTTCACATATAAGTTGTTAGCAGAGAGTATAAATACTTCTAGGAATTGAAAATCGCAATATATGTCTATCTCCTAACTAGTATTTCTGTCCTCATTAAATCACAGAAATGATTTAATGGCTGGTCTTCGAAAATGTGGAGCGCTTATTTGCTCCTCTTTCCTGGCTCACGGTCGATTGGTAATACTGTATCGTTAAGAGCACATAAAATACCAACAATATAATATAGAAAAAGGTGTGAGGATATGAGGAATTAAATTCTTAACACGATTTAACTCTGCCCAGGTTGAAAACCTATCGATTTAGGAATTTTGATATAAAACTCTCTGTTTACTTTAATCCAAATTTGTAGAAACTTATAGGTAATATATGCCTTATACTGAACTTTGATTTTATTATGTCGTATGAATAAAATCTGAAATATTTTGTACATAAAAATTTTATATCGTTAAAAAAATGTGCTGCCAACACAGATGTCTAAAACTGTTTTGTAGGGGAAAATATAATAAAATCCCGCTTCATTTCCCTCGGTTTTTGTGAAGCCAATGAATTTTTAATATTAAAAAAATGAGTTTGCATAAATTACTCGTAAATATATGAAAGACTTAAAAATAATAAATTCCTAAGCTTTTGTGTAGGTAATCAGCAGTATGTAAAGCTTTTTTATATTTTATTTAGAAACTAATGGACGAAGGCGCCTGTTATGCTTATCATTTTAATGGATAAAACTTTAAAGATAGCAGTCAGCTACCATCTATAATGAGCTTTTAAGGAAATGAGAATCAATTTAAGCCTGAAAAATGCATTTTTTTCATCGTACATTTTGCTGCTATATTTTTATATTTTTACCCAGTTCTTTGAGTCTATTTATTATTAGATGATCTGAAATTTAAAAAAAAATATATGTGGTTTAAAAAAAATGCAAGTACATAATAGTTTAATTTTTTTGTTAATAAAGTACATCAGTTTCAGTTTTAAGATACCACTTTTGTTTCAGTCCCTGTATCCTTCAACATCAATCACAGTTCATTTATAGCACTCTCTTTGAAGACGTCCGCAGGGAAATTAGCCAGGGAAATCAAAGTGAAAAAAAAAATCACTTTCATCCTTTCAGGTGAATGAGGTGAATTTACTTGCAAGAGGTTCACTCTCGGCTATTTGGTGCTTTGTTAATTAGAGCTGTCGTAATCATAATGAAATCAGCGTTGTAAACTCTAAGCATTGTTATTATTTCTAGCTTATTTGATAGAGAAATATTATTACGCATATTTTATTAAACAGGAGAATAGAATGTCTTAGTTCTAAAAAACCGCACATATTATACTCTTCAAAAATTCTGCATTTGACGTGTTGGGTTAATTTTACTTTTTTTTATTCTTGGTTCACAAATCTTTACGCATGAATCGTTGGTCTATGTTAGGCTTACCTTTCAAAGCTGTTGAGCAATTGCTCAACATGTCAACATGTTTGTCTATCTAGGGGGTGTTTTTTTTTCTTTTCGACAGAAAGTTGCATTTTTTTTATATCCTTGGTAAAGCTGTAAAATTCAGCATAAAAGTAAGGTATATAAGTGAGCCATCAAGCTCACTTATGTACCTTACTTATTAATTGTAGCTTATTTGATAGAGAAATAGTATTACGTGTATTTTATTAAACAGGGGAATAGACTGTCTTATTTCTAAAAAACTGCAGATTATATACCCTTCAAAAATTTTGAATTTGTCATTATAAGTTCACTTTATTTTTTTAACGTAGGGTTACGTTCCTTCATAACGGTCTTCCGGGAAGAAAAATTTCAGATGTCCTGCGTCACGAGTTATAATTTTGGCAGCGCGCCAAACCCAGTGTGTATCACTTGGGCAAGCAGTAATTTCCAGATTTGCAAATCTTTGAAATGCTCCTTGCGCCATAATTTTTAACAATATTTTGTAAAATTTATAATAAAGACTCCTCTAATACATCAAAATAAAGTTATGTATCCGTTTTAGGTTTCGACATCATTTACATTATTAAACTTTAAAGTGTAAAAAAAAAAGTACAAAAATTTCACGAAAATTCAGAGTACAAGCATAAAAATATTTCCTAAAAATGAATTATTCAACTAAAGTAGAAAGTAATACATAATTCTGTTCAAAATGTATTAATGAGCAGTATAAATGTAAAATTAAGGAGGGAAGTTAAAAATTGGAACTCAAGGAGCATTTAAAAAAGTTTTTATTTCAATTTTTTAAATATAAATTTTTTTAAATTTTTTATAAAATTATATAAGGTGTTTAACATAGTTATACTTTAATGAATATCTATCTATATATATATGCAAAATTTCATATCTCTGAGGTAATAATTTCAAAAATTGCTCTATAATGTCCACCATCCCCTTAAACCTAAACTATATGTATAAAATGTGCGCGCTTTATAAATTCTTTTAACAATTTCTGCATACTGACACTTATTTTTATAAGGCTGAAAATATGACAGATAGGTTTAGAATATTAAAAAAATTATTGCAATGCTTCATAAACTCCATTACTCATTAAACGTAAAAAGATAAAACCCGGTAAAGTTACAAAAATGCAAATGAACTGAACTTCATAAACATAAAAGAAATTTCTTTCTATAAAAACTTTAAGAAGAAAAATTCATGATGAGGAAAAAAATCCTAATGAGAAAATAAGCCAATAATATGTAATCAATCTTTTACCTAGATTTTAGAATGAAAACATGATTTGGATTTCTTAATTACTGAATAAATTAATATTTAATTAATCCATTTTTATCTTTTGAAAAATGAAGGATGAAAAGTTTCAATTTTAATTTAATTATTTTTCACTTTGATATCTATGATATATCAAAAATGCATTATAAGTATGTCCTCGTAAAAAATTACACAAATTATTCATGAAGAATTGATAATGTTATTTAATATAATATTTTTTGAGAAAAGTATAAAAAAGCATGCCTGAGAGTGAAATAAGTTTTTTTGTACATAGCATATGATTATAATATTTAAAAAACGGTAAAGAATAATTTTATCAATGTTTTTTTTATTTTGTGTAAAAAAGAAAATATTTAAGTAAAAAATCGTAGTTAAACATTTCCATGGTTTTTAAAGTCGTATATATTTTTGACCTCAAATTCTATTTCGGTGATAGTATTGGTAATGCTGGATAGTATTTTAACTGAATGTGAAAGATACATAAATGTTTCCCTATAGTTACAGACAACTGTAAGTTTAACTAATAAGTATGCTTTCTATTAAAGACGAAAATGCTTATAATTTATAAATAAATTTTATGATATATACCATGCAGATACAACTACATCTCGCAGTGAGTCTTCAAAATGGTTAAAAATATTTGAATATTGATAACAGACTGATGATGACTTGAGAACAGTTCTTTGGCAATAGACCCTCCGGAAACAAGCACTATCAAGAATTTGAGACAAATACAGGGAGGACAGTTTGTTCTAAAATTCCTTTATCACTAATTTCTTCAGTTCACCCTCTTTTGTATCATTTGTTTGGCTGAAAATTGGAGCCCTAAACAACGACTCGAAAATTTTCGCTAAGCTAGCGTAAATTGCAGGAGAATTGTAAAGAGTTCATGATTTTTTTTTTTTTGGGGGGGGGGGGGGACGTCAAGACCAAAACATACAGTCTTAAGAGAAATCAATTTATTTTCATTATTCCTTTGTTTTCATTCTTGTGTAATTATATTCTAATTTACAATCATCTGCTATGCAAAACCCTTAACACTGATGAATTTCAAATTTATGTTTGATCTAAACCTTTAATTCTTAATTAAAAATGACTATAAATGAGAGTTTAACTCTATCTTAACTCATATTCAGCAAATTATTAAGTAACCCTGAAGTTATAGCAAACATAACAAGTGCAAAGTGTTTTAAATGGTTTAATTAGTCATATATGTTGCAAACAGTGAGAAAAATAATATAAGTACAATGTACGATGAGGAATAAAATTGTCCTGCAATCCACGACGGTTCTTATTATCAATTTTAATTAAAACATGACAAACATGTATGACCCGATGCGCTCAGGATAAAACGGGGAAAATGCATGCAGTTCTCATGAAAATTAAAAATTTACCAAAATAAATT
Source organism: Dolomedes plantarius (assembly GCA_907164885.2). Lineage (NCBI taxonomy): Eukaryota > Metazoa > Arthropoda > Arachnida > Araneae > Dolomedidae > Dolomedes > Dolomedes plantarius. Next base: position 147,250,859 of record OU015491.1, on the reverse strand, counting down.
GAAGCGTTTATTCTAGTTAAAGGTATTTCAGATTTTTACAATTATTCTCAATAATTGTAATTGCAGAATTGTTTCGTCTTCCATGAAAATATTGTACGGGTTTTAAATTTAAAGTACTAATGAATAGTTCATCATATTACGATATTAATTTTATAAAACATAACTGCACTTAATTAGTTTTCATCTGAAAACTATAATTATTTAAATGGCTAAATTTATGGCTTTTTATATCTGATATGAAGTGATTAAAATTTAATAATAGATGTCAAAAATCTTTTATTCTCAAATTAAAACAAAATTAAATATTTAACTGTAGTTTCTTAGAAAGGAAGTAAGAATAGATTTATTCACATTTCATACTTACTTCAAATGAGTAACTATAAAAATGTTCTAAACAGTTTTAAGGCAATTGATGTAAATTTGGAATATTAAGCAGATTTCTTTGTATTTTATAATAATTAAACACGTATTTTACAATATCACTTCTTTGAATGCAAAAAAATGCCCTGGTTGCATTCACGTTCGAAGTTAAATCAAACATTCATTAAAAATTTAAAATGTAATATAAATTTTCTAATTATTATTTCAAACAAGTTCTAGCACATAATCAAAATTTGCTTACTTTATAAAAATTCATCGATTTGTAAAAAACATGATTTTTTTTGTTTTAAACATAAATTATAAAGAGTGAGTAAGTCATATAATATTAAATCAAACATTTATTCAAACTTTAGAAATGTAATATAAATTTTGTAATTATTATTATTATATTAAATTAGTTCTAGCACACGATCAAAATTTTCTTACTTTGTAAAAATTCATTGGTTTATAAAACACATGATTTTTTATTTTAAACATAAATAATAGAGAGGGAGTAAGTCATATAAGATTTATACTGATGTTATTTATCCTAAAATTGTACATAACGTAAATAGTTATTAAATAATTAATGAAATAGAAATATAACTCTGATACACAATAATATTAATCCGTAAGTCAATAATTCACTACTATAATTCCCTCTCTTAGATGAAAGAAATCATTAGACTAGTTAAAATCTCAAGTGATGTCCCATACTAGTCAATACCTCTAATGATGTCTGGGACTAGATAACATCTCAAGTTCAATGCCATCCGTGTTTATATAGCAAGACTTTGCTATGTAAGCATGAATAACACACATATTTCAACTACATGTATTAAAGCTTTTTCGTAAGTATAGGTGCGAAAGGTACACTATTGAGTAACCCGAATTTTAAAAAATTACTAAATTACTAACGTGTGCAAAATATTTTACGGTAAAAAAATATTATCTCAGATTATTTCTAGATTTTGTATTCAACTCAATCGTATAATTTCGAAATCTTATCTGAGGCGTGAAATATTTTTTAATCTTTTTCTTCAGTTATAAGAAATTTATAATTTTCCCCAAGAACGTTAACAGAAAGCAAATTATACTTATTCTGAACAATTTATTTTTAATTACTACCGAAATGTTTAGGAACTATTTTGGCTTAACAGATTATGTAACATGAAATTTCGTATTATATTGCGAAAGTTTTATAAATTTTCTTTACCGTATTAAAGCATTCTTAAATCATTTCGCCAAATTCTCACAGGGTGTAAAGAGTACAAAAGATTTCTTAAACCCCTTTTCCGATAGTTTAAAATTCTTCTGCTGACAATGTTTTGCTAAACTAAGAACATAAGCTTCGCAAGTTGCTTCTAACTAAAGTGCTGAACAATACTTTATGTGCCATCAAAAGCGTCATTTTTCATTAATAATAATATTCTTTAAAAGCTTTCTCTTCCAGCACTTAACTCAATTGATTAAAGACTTTGAAAGGCTCTTTTTAAAAAGTGGACATAAAAATCACACTTTTAGTGTAAAATTCAATTATTTTCCAGAATAAACTCAATTTTATCTCTAATATTCTATCAAGTTTCAATGCAAACTATTATTAAATACCGTGTACATAGACTAACAGGTTGCACATTGAAAAGAAATATTTTGTTACGCAGAATTTTCCTTGCAAGAAATTTTGAAGCGCAAGAAATTTATTAAAATTTAAATATTCTTCCTCACATTCTTTGTAAAGCTATTTAACACATTTGGAGGACAAAATTAATTTTTAGAAAAAGAGTATTTATGTTTATACATTAGAAATTAGAAAAGAATATTTTTCAAAACTGAAATGATGCATTACCTAGTTTTAAAAGAATGAAGACTTTAAAAATATTGCCTTTTTAAACAGTTGATATAAGGATCAAAATACCTCCATTTTTTGTTATTTAATTATGATTTTATTAGGTTCACTGTTTTATATAGCGTTGCTTCTATTCTGTTTGAAAATATTTAATGTGAAATATGATGCTATTAGTCATATATATATCGCAATTAAGTACGTAAATATTTGCTTCCAGTTCGTAAACGCTTGTTTCTAATTTGGACAAATAAGTCATTATTAAAAACAGGAAACTTCTTTACAAATTGTTAATACGTTACCATATATCCATTAACAGATTTGTCGCATGCATGCTTTTTATATTATCATTGACTCATATACATGAAATATAAAACTGGTACCTGAAAACACAAATCTAAGTAATGCCAGATTTTTATAAGGTTGAAAAAAAGCATTTTTATACTGTTAATTTGGGAATTGTTCTAAATGGAAGCTAAAGTAACGGGTAAATTGGATACTTAAATATGCCACAAAAACGTTTGCTGTTTATCTGAAAGCAAGCACTGCAGTTAGTTAAATACTAGACAGAGTAAGAATTTTACTAAAACGAAATATTTAAAATTTATTTTCTGTAACTCGGTTTTATTAATGGTATAGGTCAGAATAAGTACATTTGATGAATTTTGTGGTACTATAACTCTGTGTAAATCTTAAAGATTTTTTAAAATTAAGAGTATTATGAAGGAGAATGCTATAAATATTAATCCCCTGTGTCATCAACAGATAGATCTAAGAAATTAAGGTATCAGACTATCTTTAAAACGTCTGTTTTGATAACAATTTAGAATTTTTTAAAATTCCAGTTTTTTAAAGAATTTGAATTTCAGTTCTTAAATCTGCTTTTGTTTTTTCTTTAAAACCATTATAAATGAAGTTGGAATGATTTAAAGAAGAGCAGAAATTGCCAATTTCAATGCAAGTGAAAAATTGTGTTGTTCGAAGAACTTATTCTTTATGAAAAATGTATACGACTATTGCCATACCTCAAAATATTATAGTGATATGTCTGTGAAATTTTGTATGTATATTACTTATAAAAGGATGAATAAAATGAACTAAAGATTAAGCTCTAGGTATGTTATTTGTTTATTCATAGGTATATTTATAAATAATCTCCTGAGAAATGATTGAAATTTTACATGTAATTGCAAATAATGACCTGTATTTATTTCAGATTTCAAGGTATAGATTAGTTTTTAGTTCATTACACTAACGGAGCCTTAAGTACATATGATAAAAAGAAATTGTTGTTATACGCATAATTTGTTTTAGAGCTACACTGAAGTGCCACTGAATTAGGGATACCTACCTAGTAACGAATTGGGCCTCCTCTGGCCTTGATAACGGCTTCCACACGACTAGGCATAGATTCAACAAGTTTCTGGAAACGTTCCACGGGAATGGCTTGCCAAATATTGGCTAAAGCCATAATTCAGTAAGGTCCTTAGGTGCTGTGTGATGGCCTTTCACGCCTTGTTCCAAAACATCCCAAAGATGCTCAATAGGATTTAAGTCTGGGCTTCTAGGCGGCCAATTCATGACAGAGAAGTCAGAGGAATGCTCATCCAACCAGCCAGTAGCCAACCGGGATTTGTGAGAAGTACAGTTCTCTTGCTGGAAAACTCCATTACCGTGCGGATAATAGAACAGCATAAACGGATGGAGGTGATCACCCAGCAACTCTACGTACCGAATTGCATTGAGGGAGGTTGGTACACGCACCAAAGATCCCAAACTGTGCCACGAAAAAACACCCCAGACCATGATTGAGCCGCCATTCCCTTGTACAGTTCCAGCCAGGCAGGCAGGATCCATGGCTTCATGAGCCTGACGCCATATTCTCAGCCTCCCGTCGGCGTTAAGTAGTTGGAATCGAGACTCATCACTCCATGCTACTCGTTTCCAGTCCTCTACACTCCAGTCTGTGTGCTCTCTTGCCCAGGCAAGACGTGCAGCCCGATGGCGAGTATAGAGCAATGGTACTCTCGTAGGTCGACGGCTCCCGAAACCCATACGGTGAAGCGAGCGTTGCACAGTCCGTTTACTGACTGTACGACTGGCACCGTCAATAAACTGGGTGGTAATATGAGCTAATGTTTGGCATCGCTGGCTACGTACAATACGCCTGAGCCGTCTCTCATCACGCACTGTCAAGGCTAATTGTCCTTTGCAGTTTGCCCGATCGCTAGTTTTTTTTCACCATCCATGTATTCTTGGTATACTCTTGACACTGTCGACCTTGAAAATCCTAGCTGTCTTACGATTTCGGAAATTGAATGGCCCATGCGTCGCGCACCTACGATTTGTTCGCGATCGAAGGCGTCTAAATCAGGCAGTTTACCCATACTGGCAATTCGAACAACTAATTCAGAACAACCACAGTACCCGCTATATATGCAGTTACCACAGCGCCCTCACTTGCGCATACATGATGCGCAGCGCTACACAATTTGCATAGGCTTTCTTATCCCTAATTCAGTGTAGAACCATTCATGCAAAAATGTGCTAAATTTCGGCCAAAATTTTTATATTCTATAAAAAATTACATAATTTTTGACTATTTTTCTATCATTTCCCTATATTCCCTCGAAAAACAGGTAAAAATTTTCAGAAATAAAGTTTTTTAAAAGAAAAAATCGGCTCCGTACTTTGTCGGATACCTTAGTCGCCGCCAATCTTAGAGAATCAAATAAATAATAAGTATCCTAATATCTGTTTAAAACCACAGGATATAGCAATGTTAATTAGCTATTATGATGGTGAAAAAATTGCCTTTTGTTTTTGTAAATACGTGATACATTACAACAAATTAATTCAGATTTAAATCTTTTGAAGCAAATTAATCGAATGTTAAACAGGCCCACGTGAAGGTAGCTGGGGAAATTTTACTGACTATCGAACCCGCTACAGCAATTCTGCATAATACAAGGCAACAAACTAAACATCTAAGCCCAAACTTCGGGTAAATACCAGACCGTAAACTACATTTAGCCATTGTCCACCGCACTGCAATCTACATTACCTTTTTCCAAACTTAAGATTGCTATTTAAAGTTTATTTCCAAGTGTAGTGTACAAAATCTACAATAATATTTCAATTTATATACATGTGCAGTTAATATCCTATCACTTACATATATGAAACTCCTTATTGGTGTAATTATACTGCAATTACTTTCACTTATTCAACGCATTTAATAAATGAATGCATACGACACTTTAATATTTACAATACAATTAAATCTTTAGCATGAAATGACAATTGTCCCTCTTTACACGCGTAACTCAATGAAAGCAGATTAAATAATCTGATCCAAAAATAAAACGAATATTAGTGCTTTATGATGAAAAGAGGCGAAATCATCCTTTTTATAATAGAAACTGAAAGCAATGTGTTTCGAGAAGAGCGTATGTACTATTTATAATTCCTTAAGTATTTTTAAAATGAAATGCCAGATGGAAGAATCTGTGACTGCAAAAAAAGTAAACTTCTTAAACTGTTTATGAAAACATAGAGGAAGTTCAGCAAAGTGGTAATTAAAGACGCTTGAAAACTTTTCCTTCCTTCCCTTCTCATAAGAGGGCACGTCGCTTAATAAAAAACAAAGATATTTCCTACTCTCGGAAAAGACATACATCCTCTGCCACCCCTGGATCCATTACAAATAAAGTACACAGTGGTCAAGGATGTGGTAAAATTTCATTAAAGCTTCCATTTACTGTTTATAAAATATGATTTATATACTAAATTACATTTGAAGAATAAAATAATGCAGACGTATATTCGGCTATTAATCATTCTTGAATGGCATATTAAAAACAACCCCTGCTGATATCACGCTGCTTATCGGGAAATTAAAAGACCGACAATGTAACCACAAAGGATAGTAAGAGGGAATGAGAGGAATGTATGTCATAAATGTACTGAATATGATCTTACAGTGTTAGCGAGATACTCCGCTGTTTAATTTTGTATTTTAATGATTGTCGTCAGATCTGAGAGAGTACTTCTTATATGGTGTTTCTGTTTGCATTTGAATAGTTACGATTAATTTGTAAGCATCATAATCTTTGGGGTGTATGAATATATTGCGTAGAAATTGCTTTGTATCAATATAAATTATAAATTCCATCATTACCTTTTACTTAATAACGAAAACTTTACCGTCTCTGTATTTTCAATGTTATCATCAGCGGATACATAACAGATTTATGTTTATTAAATTTCCAACATTGTATTTCTAGTTATTATTTTTCTAATGCGAAGGTACTTTGTTGTGAGGCATTCGCCTTTTGTTATTTCCCTAGATTTGCTGGCTACTTTATTATGGGAGCACCATATAGATGATCCAGCATTGCTCCCTATGAGGCCTAGACTTGGAAACGTCTAGGCCTTATTCGAGATTTGAACCAAAGTCCACTCGTGCCAGCTCAGAATGCTGATAATCAGAGGGCGACATATTTCTTGTTATTAAATTATGAAAAAAAACTCAGTAATCTTTCCTATCATTTTTCTTCAGATGCTAAAATCCAATATACTCTATAATATATACTGCAACAGATTTCTAATATTAAACAAAATTTTAAAATTTAAAAAAGTTTCCTTTGTTATTTTAATTGTTTTGATTCCTGGATCTAGAGTAATAAATTTTAAATAAGAAAAGCTTATTTTAAAAACTATTGAATAATTTATTGTAGGAAAAAAACCCTTTATATAATCAGAAGAAAAATTTCCTAAGAAACTTAAATGTTAATACGCAAATCTACTCAATTGTCATCTTTCAGGTAAATTTAACTCGAAAGTACACTCAAATGGAGTTAGAATATTATTAAATTATTAAAACATCCTTACCAGTTTAACACACTGAACTATTTCTTAAGGCACGTTTATTTTTTTTATTTAGAGTCAGACTGAATTACAGATGATCCCTCTATAAACACATCCGATAATTATCGTGTGCCTACTTTTGAATGTTTCTTTAATGCACGTGGCATCTTGTTCATAAATTATGCATGAACTTGATAAGTCCACGATGAATAATTACCATTTAATCAACTGAACAGGTTTCGCAGAAAGGTGAAAGTTAGAAAACAAGCAATCGAACTATCAATTTTCTGGAAAGAGTGTTATTGTTAGCGTAAGAGGGGGGACCATTATGAATCTTAATGAGCAAAATATTAAAACTTTATGATTCCTCGATGCGTTACATAGTTTAAAGAAATATTTAAAGTATTAATAATACATGGATCTATTTATTTGAATTGTTTTCTACTGGCATTATTATTCCGAACATGTTTATAAATAAATTATACATAGAAATTAATGTAAAGTGAAAACATTTACATATTTTGAAAAGGTACCAGACTGCAAATACGTATAATAAATTTGACAAGGCACGGCTGATGAGCAAGATATGATGATGCATTGACAATAGGACCGCCCTAGAGATCTTTCAAGACCACCGAATCTCAAGCTTCCACAATGTGAGCTCGGGTTTCAATCCCGATAAAACATAGTCGATCCTGGGATTACCCTCATAGGGAACAGTTTTAACTTACCTATATGATGCTCCAATAATAAAGTAGTCTACAAAGTTAGGGTGTGGATTAGTTAATGACCTCATGATAATGTTACTTTCTACATTCAGGAAAAGAAACAAGACTGAATAAATATTGACTGGATTAGTGAAACGGAAAGTAACCGTTAAAGATTAACCGGAATGTGCAATAAACTTGTATTATGAGTTCTTTAACTGCAATAATCATGGTATTAATTTCACGAGGGCTTCTATAAGCTCCCGTTTCTATCAAATATCTATATATCTTTATCTATATAAACTCTCTCTCTCTCTCTTTATATATACAGTATGCCCACTAAAGTCCCTTCCCACCCTCTTAACTTCGGAACGGCTGCTGCTATATTCATAAAAGTGGTGTCTAGGTATAGTAAAGTAGCCATGCGCTACTGAATAAAACCACCTACGGCGCCACCTGGTGGAAAACAGCGGAGTTAACATTCCTATCTCGAAAACGGAATGAGACAGAGGAAAAAGTGATTTACAAAGTTGTAGAGCGTCATCGATTTAGTAAGAAAAGACACCTTGTGGACATTAATGCAAAGAATAGAATGGTTAAAAAGCGCATTTGTTTTTTCGTGATTTCCTACACTGTGACGTCACGAAACTTGAACGGAAGGAGAAATGATTATCTTTCGGGCAAAACACGATACCGCAATGACGGTGAGAAGTTTGAACATCTCAAATAAAGGTATATTGTTAAAACTAGTTGTTTTTTTTCTTTCTCAGATCGTTTTGTCACGCCACAATGCAGGTAATCACGAAAAAACAAATGCGCGTTTTAACCGTTCTATTCTTTGCATTAATGTCCCCAAGGTATCTATTTGTACTAAATCGATGATTTTCTACAACTTTGTAAATCACTTTTTTCCCCTATTTCGTTCCGTTTTCGAGATAAGATTGCTAACTCCGCAGTTTTCCACCAGGTGGCGCGGTAGGTGGTTTTATTCAGTAGCGCATGGCTACTTTACTGTACCTAGATACCACTTTTATGAATATAGCAGCAGTCGTTACGAAGTTAAGAGGGTGGGAAGGGACTTTAGTGGGCATACTGTATATATATATATATATATATATATATATATATATATATATATATATACGAGGGTTGTAAATAAAGTAATGGCAACATACCCAGAAATTTTTTTTAATGTACGTACAAACAAAATTACATTACATTCCTTCAATATATTCAACAGAAAAGTCATGTACCTTTTGCCAGATGTCAGGAAGCCGTAGGATACCGTTGACAATGTGTTGTGTGTTGATGTCAGCGGCGAAGCGTCCTAAGGGCCTGTTCACATAGGAGTCCGTTGCGTTGCGTTGTGTTAAGAGAAAGATGACTTTGAGAAAAAAATAAACCAATCATAGGCGTTAAAAAGTTTAGCAATGAAATTCTTAACGCCTATGATTGGTTTATTTTCGTCTCAACGTCATCTTTCCCTTACGCTACGCAGCGGACTCCTATGTGAACAGGCCCTAATGCTCGGATCACAGACGACACGTCAGGAAAATCTAATGCCTCAACGGGGTTCTTTCAAATTAGGAAATAGGTCGTGTCAGGGAGTACGGAGGGTGTTCTAACAACTCCCGCGTGCAGATGGTGCTGTAGCCACGGGCTACCTTGTTTTTAATCCCCGACCACTGATCACTTTTTGTAAACATGATTTAGAGCGGTAGAGACGACACTGTCCACTTCAACGTCACGCAGCAACTACCCCATCTACTGAATCTACGGTTTTATGTACTTTACACATCGACTACAGTTCAACCTCACTCCTTCAATGTCCTGTTTGAGCCTGCCCGGTGTTCTACGACTTTATGGGCGACATTGCCACTACTTTATTTACAACCCTCGTATATATATATATATATATATATATATATATATATATAACATTAAAAATCCTATAACCATTTTAAATTCTAATATATTCTAAATTCCCTGCGGCGTTCGAACTAATTTCGCTTTTGATTCTAAGTTCTAATAACCTCGAGAGAAAATATTAAATGGCTGCCTTTTTACTCGAAAACTAAACTTGCGTAGCGTGGACAGAAAATTAAATGCTTTATCGCATTAGTCACGCATTTTCCTAACTTTTAACCAATTAAACCCTACTACGATCACATGACGAGATAAGTTTATATAAGGTTTGGTATCACGTACATGTAGGCTTTTTTCATTTGTAAGTTGCCACGAGAAGTTGTATTTCTGTGTATCTTAAAAATAAAAGATGTAGTTAAATCTTAAATCAACGTTGTGGTGTTTGGCGTGTCCGAGGGTGGAGATGTAAAGCGGGAAACGATTTTAATATTTGTGATGCACGGCCGGGCGACATGATGAACCATTACTCAAAATTATGCCACTCAGCCCTTCATTCGTCGGCCCGCGCTCGTGCTGTTACAAGAAAGACGGCAGGATAATCTCACCTACTGCGACAACATCCCATAGGATTTCCAGTCCATAAGGATCGCCTTCAGTGTTTTAGTGAATTTCGCCGCACCGAGTTAACAACGCAGAAAACGAAAATAGGTCACCGCTATCGTGTTACATCATCTTGATATATTTTTTTCCCTCCTGCCCATCTACCCGTGTGAGTGTTTGTGGATTTAAATCCTTCTAATCTTCTATCCGGATTTCAAGACTTTCTTTTTGCCGTGTGACGACAAGGGGCTGCGGAGTTTAATTTATCACGAATGTCATCAAAGAGTGTAACCACCGCCAGTTCAAAAATCATCAGTGAAAGTGTTAGGTCATCGAAATTGTGTGCATAACAGAAAAATGTGTTCGCGATTGAACTTTGTTCCAGCAGTTCAACGCAATAGTGCATTCTTAAAATGTTACCAAAAGGAAAGGTTCTACAACTTCCGAAAAAAAAAATTTATTTAAAGTGCTCTTTCATAGTGTTCCAATTGGGATACTGTGTACTGGGACTAACTAAGCCAAAAACTTCACCAAGATAAATTCAGAACAGAGCTGCAAATGTTAAAATTATGAAGATATGTAATGGTGAAAATTAATACGGATAATGGTAAAGAGTGGGAATAACCACTTCAATTGGTAATCTAAAATTTACGAATTATTGTTAAGGGTGAAAAATTTTAATATTAATAGATACTGATAAAAATTTATTATAAATGTGTTTCGGTGAAAGTATTTTCAAATTATTGATTTAATTAAGTACCTATGATAAAAAATAAATCGATAAAAAGTAAAACGAAAGTAAAAATCATTGGTTTAAAACGTGTATTTTGGTTTTGATTTTAAAATGTTTCATTTTGATTTGCATTTTGATAGAATTTTAAGAGTATATTTTTTCATATTATAAGATATTTGAATTTAAAGAAATTTTTGAGACTTATATGTGATAAATTTATTATAAGTGTGTGTTTTTAGTGTAATTTTATAATATTTCCATGTTCTTTTTCTGATAATGAATATTTTAGTGTTTTAAGATAATTAATGATCCTTGATTACGTTAAACTGAAATATTAAATGAGTAAAGTAATGTTATGAGTATCTAATTTTGCACTCAGATCTGAATCGTCGCGGAGAAAAAGAAAAAAAAATAACGTAAATCATTTCCGTTTTCGAGCGCGTTGTATTACATTTCGAAGGTCGCCTCCGCAATAAATTTGAATGCTCAGCATTAGTTTTGTAAACACGATCATGAAAAGAGCCAAACTTGTTTTGATTCATTTAACCTATAAATTTTACGGTTTTCAATTTGAGCTTTTCTAAATCTAAACATCAGATGCTTGTGGTTTTGATTTTGGAAAATATCTGCAGGGATAACATAGTAATTTTCAGACATCAAGAAAATTTTATAATTTAAGTACTTTGACATATTATATTTGATGTTGAAACCTCGTAAATTGTTCTACGAATTTAAGTAAAGGAGATTTCCGGAGGTTTTAGTCGACAGTTAAAAGGCGTTTTACGGTTTTCATATAAACGGAACGTCTTTATAACATGACTTAGGGTGCCAAAAAACCACAATTGGAGAATTGAAAAACCATTGTATGTTATATTTGGTTCATCCGCCCCAGAAAATTCGCGAAATAGAAATAATGAAGAATAATAAATAAATAGAAAAGAGAATATTATAACGAGAAATATGTTTTGAGATATTGAACACAAATGATGAATATTTAGGAACTTTACAGCGAGAATTCATACCAAAATGTTATATAAGAAAAGAAAGAATAATTTAGAGTTAGAGAATGGTATTTTTGTGGATAGTATCTTGTATTGAAATTTGAACATTAAAATTAAATTACTAAAAATAATGGATAAATTTGACATTAAAATATAATAGATTTGTGGTGCTAATATCGATTTCATACTTTTAAAAACCAAGGCATTTATTATTGTGTGTTTAATAATTTCATATGTTGTTATTCTACAAGAATAGGAGATTTTTTTTGTGTGTTTTGTGTTTACATTTATATAGGGATTTTTTTTTTCGTTGTTTTGTCAGTTGTCCAAGTGGATCACTACTATATTTTAAAGTGTATTTTTACAATGTGTATTTACAATATATTTTTCAAGTAATTTTTTTAGCAATTTAAAAATTTTTTAAAGTAGATTTAATTGATTCTCTGCTGAGATTTTGTTGTGTGGGGAGGGCCCGCCCTGCACAGCAATTTTCAGTTGATGATAAATACATTTTTAAATTTAATTTTTTTTCAAAGCAACAATATAAGAAGAAATTTACATAATTTACAATTTTCTATAATTGATCATTAATTACTATAATTTTTTTGCTTTTGTTGTGTTCATAAATTAGTAAATCATTAGTGTATTTTTGTGTATTCAATATTGAAATGTGCAATGTCTTGTCATATGATCATCATACTAAAATTAACTTAACACGTATGTTCCTTTTCAAACTTTTTCCAAATTTTTGGTCGACGCCCATTTTCCTCACATGGTCGGGTGAGTCTGTCCTCCAATGCAGGCATTGTTGGTCAGCCTCTTCTCGGACGGGGGGATATTCTATAACAATTAAAATCCTATAACCATTTTAAATTCTAATTTATTCTAAATTCCCTGCGGCGTTCGAACTAATTTCGCTTTTGATTCTAAGTTCTAATAACCTCGAGAGAAAATATTAAATGGCTGCCTTTTTACTCGAAAACTAAACTTGCGTAGCGTGGACAGAAAATTAAATGCTTTATCGCATTAGTCACGCCTTTTCCTAATTTTTAACCAATTAAACCCTACTACGATCACATGACGAGATAAGTTTATATAAGGTTTGGTATCACGTACATGTAGGCTTTTTTCATTTGTAAGTTGCCACGAGAAGTTGTATTTCTGTGTATCTTAAAAATAAAAGATGTAGTTAAATCTTAAATCAACGTTGTGGTGTTTGGCGTGTCCGAGGGTGGAGATGAAAAGCGGGAAACGATTTTAATATTTGTGATGCACGGCCGGGCGACATAATGAACCATTACTCAAAATTATACCACTCAGCCCTTCATTCGTCGGCCCGCGCTCGTGCTATTACATATATATATATATATATATTAGGGTGGTTCGAAAAAATCGATTTTTTTATTTCGGAATCACGTTACCTCTCAAAAGTTGTAGTTTAGTATCCTAAATTGGGTAAAAATAAAAATAATTCTAAATTGGTATCTTCAGTTCGCGCATGAGGCTGAAAGTTTGAAAAAATATGTTAAAAATTGAAATTTTCAAAAAATAACAAAATTAGTTTTTTGTAATTTTGTATAATGCAACAGCCATAAATTGTCAGTATATAGCGTAGTTTCAACCTAAAAATAAAATTATAACTTTTAGATGATATATTCTGTTCGCGCATGAGGCTTAAAATTTGAAAAAATGTCAAAAATTGAACAACAGTAACTGACCGGCAAGCGCTAAGTTGGCGCCACACCGTCGCATTTATATTCCACCACCGACTTGATAAATGAAGGAGATATGTCTCCAGTAATAGATAAGAGTAAGATCAGACGAGAAAAACATAAAATTCGATACTCTTTACAATCAGACTCTCCAAATGTAGAGTTACATGGACTGTATTTTGACGGGAGAAAAGATAGCACTTATTATCAGGAAAAGAATTGTAACAAAATGTATCGCAGACGAAAGAAAGACGAGAAAATCAGTTTGGTTCAAGAGCCTGGTGGAAAGTATCTGGGACATTTGACACCTCCAAGGGCCACTGGAAGTGAAATAGCTAATAACATCTTTTGCTATTTAGAAAACAATAACTTTGATTATGTTAAGTTTGTTGCAATTGGATGTGACGTAACAGCGACTAACACAGGATGGAAAAACGATGTTATCCGTAACCTTGAGCATAAACTTGGTCGTCCTTTACAATGGTTTATATGTTTATTACATTTCAACGAACTTCCGCTCAGACATTTGTTTGAAAGTGTAGATGGTGATACTACAGGACCCACAAATTTCTCAGGACAAATTGGTAAAATGTTTATTACATTTCAACGAACTTCCGCTCAGACATTTGTTTGAAAATGTAGATGGTGATACTACAGGACCCACAAGTTTCTCGGGACAAATTGGCAAGAAGTTGACTGACTGTGAAAAACTCCCTGTTGCTAATTTTGAAACGATTAATAGTGAGGAGATAAATGTGACCAAAACTGACTTAGGCAAGGACCAACATTATTTACTTAATATTTATCGAAGAGTCAAGACAGGAGAGTGTGCGCCAGATCTCGCTGTGAAAGATCCTGGTCCCCTTAGTAACTCTAGGTGGTTAACTTGTGCAAATAGGATCTTAAGACTATATATTTCCAAAGTAAAACCTTCTGACGAAATTAAACTGCTGGTCACCTATATTATGAAGATATACTCTCCAGTATGGTTTGGAATTAAAATGCATCCCTCTGTAAAGTTTGGAGCAGTTCACGTGTTTAAATTAGTACAGATGACAAGACAGCTTCCCGACAGGGTACGTAAAATAATTGATCCTGTCATTCAGAGGAATGCGTATTTTTGTCATCCCGAAAATCTTTTAATTTCAATGGTACTAGATGAGAGAGTGCACGTAAGACAGCTAGCTTTTCGAAGATTGCTAAAAGCAAGAAAACTAGAACCAAAAGGGAAATCGGTGCGAACTTTTCAACCACCGACCATCAATTTTGCAGCTTCAAATTACATTGAACTTATTGATTGGTCCAAGTGCAAACTTACACAACCTCCAATAATGAGCAATGTGTCAACGCAAAGCCTAGAACTTATTAATACTAATGTTCTCCCAGAGTTCGAGCTAATTAAATTTCCTTGCCACACACAAAGTGTCGAAAGAATTGTAACGCTCATAACAGAATCTTGTACTAAAGTATGTGGAGAAGAGAACAGGGATGGTTTCATAAGGACAACTTAGTTCTCAAGGTCAACTATGCCCTCATTTGACTATAAATCTCAATTTAAAACAATGCCCAACACATCTGAGGAATCTTAAAGACACAAAAAATAGGTAAAATCTATAAATCATTCTGTAATTAGCTATGACATGCAATGTTATTATATACATATAAATGTGTGTGTATCTATACTTGTACGTATAATACTGTAATAAAAGGTTATATTCAACAAATTTAGAATTTTAAAAATACTTTTGAAACGTAAATATGTCATGTATGTATTATTGTATATCAAACACGTAAATTTCAAATTTTAGGCGATTTTAGCCCAATTTAAGGCGTATGCGCGAACAAAAGATAATATGTAAAAGCTATAAAAAAATTTTTAGGTTGAAACTACGCTATATACTGACAATTTATGGTTGTTGCATTTTATAGAATTACAAAAAACTAATTTTGTTATTTTTTGAAAATTTCAATTTTTAACATATTTTTTCAAACTTTCAGCCTCATGCGCGAACTGAAGATGTCAACTTAGAATTTTTTTTTTATTTTTCCCCAATTGAGGATACCAAACTACAACTTTTGAGAGGTAACGCGATTCCGAAATAAAAAAATCGATTTTTTCGAACCACCCTAATATATATATACATTAAAAGGGGTTACTAGGAGGGTCTTTAAATCTATCTTTTACTGATTATTTACTGTATATTAGTTTCGTTATTATTACTTAATAATATACAAGTTACCTCAGCTAGATAGAATTTTATAGTACGCCCAAACCTGAATAAAATAATGCAGAAATAAAATTAATTTTTCTCTCTTGTGCAAGAGATTGCATATGTTTAACTTCCTAAGTACCTAATGGTGGTTGAACTAATTTTCTGCTTCAAGATTTTAATATCAAGATTTAGGTATCAAGATTTTCATAATATTCTAAAATATCCCCTTCAAAATTTTCGAAGTGTTATCATTATACAAATATCTAAGATCCAGGACTCTTTGGAGCAAAGTTTAGCAGACTGAATTCGGTATGTAAAATATATGAAACAGGAAACTAGATTTATTATTAAGTAAGATGAAACGTTACGTTTTACAAATTATGCTACTATGTCACGGAATCGAAAGGCCGTATCTAAGCAGGTCTTCTGTCTACAGCGCCGTTATTATATCTTTTCTTTAGATACTGATTGTTTGACACTTTGCAATTGCTGGCATTTAAAATAATCACATCGGTTTCTCCTTAGAGTACGTAGGCAAAAAATCTCGTAAATAGAGATAATCATGAGCTAGCACAAATTCTCGCGTTTTAAATTATTTCCTTTAAAAAGGAGAAGTCATTTTTATTATCTATGTTACTAAAAATACAGAGAAAAACTTAATAGAGAAAGAATCATATTTCAATCTTCAAACGTTTCTAGTGTCGTTTGAAAAAGAGTACTGGTTTAGTAGTTCAGAGGATAGAATGCTGACGCTGAATTTCGAAGGTGGTGTGTTTGATCTGATCGGCCCAACACGCTTGAAACGGAAAAAGAAAAATCTAAAACGATGAAACATCCATTTATTTTCAAATATTTATTTAATATTGCAAAAGAAAAAAAATTCAGGTAGTCTCTTCTAACGAAACTACCGCGGGTTATTTACGTAGGATTACTTATCGTTGCTTACCTCTCTTTTTTAACAATAAAATTCCTACATACGAAGAGAAGGATGAGTGATAACCCTATGCCGAATAGGTCGATGGTAAGAAAAATAAGTTACATATGTCAGAAAATCTGTGTATATATATGTATATATATATATATATATATATAATTTGTGTAATTCGAAATTAGCAATTCGAATGAAGCGGAGATCTTAATCTTTAACATGGTACCTCATTTATTGATTTTGTTTAAGTATGAAGGGAGAAAAAGTGATAAAAAGACACATTTTAGAAATAATATTCTGCCATTCCTAATTTATAACCCCTGACGACGATTTTAACGTCTGAAATTTTGCTTTACCGTGGACCGTTATGGAGGAACGTAATCCTACTTTAAAATACTCGGAACCTTTTAATTGCCGGGAGATGGTCTTACCCTTACTCCAAGAAATCGTATGATATAAACTCATGGTGTACCTGACATGCACAAGATCGGATTCGCTATCAAGCTCCCTTAATAGCCACCTTGCAACGCATTCTTAGTGTTCCCCTGGACTTAAACGGTTAAAAAGTGTACTTTGCGAACACACGTTCGGCTTTCTTACATATCATTTAAAAAATATTTTGCTACACAGTTACTGCCCAAAGAAGCTTACTCTGACTATTATTATTTTTTGTCTCTACAAAACTGACATTTGTTTTTCGATAATAATCATAGAAATTTCGTTCACACCAAATATTATTTGTATGGTATACACTTCAATAGCAAAGAAAAAAAGGATTTAATATGTTTAGTAAAACTTCGCAGATGTTTGTAATTTTTCTGATTTTTTAAAGAAACCAGAAATGGATAATTCAAAAAAGTCAACATTTCCGTTAACATTTACTTTGAACGCAAAAGTTTTGTTACATTATTCTATGCAAAGAAAAGATAGAGTTAAGTTATTAAAAAGGTTGTATATGTTTCTTACAAAATAAAATAGTTTCATTCATCTGAAAAATTTAATATACATACACTGCACATTTCACAATATTTGAGACAGTTTTGATCGTGTGAGTAATAGAAGCCAAAAATTTAATTGTTATGTGAGACATGAGAAAACTAGGCTCGTAAAACTTCCCATATCTTTAAAACCGCAGTAATTATTGCCAGAATCACATGCATTCTATCTTCGTTCGTGTGACTCTACCAGACATCTCACATATATTTACATTACGATTAAACAGAATGGATTTCCGGGAAATCAAGATTGATGTGTAATTCTGTAAACTATCTGTGTGGAAAGCAATATTGAACTCCCGTTTCGATTTTCCATTCCATGATGGGATGCACCATAATGCATCTTGTAATGACAAGACAACATCGAGGTTCAAATCTCTACATCAGATTTCATTAAGTACTGAAAATATTCGTCTCGATTATCTTTTCAAAATTTGATCAATGCAAATTGCAGATTTCGACTACAATAATTGAGAAATCACCCACAAAGGGGGTGCCCTTGGATCATAATCTGATGAGAACATTACATTCAAGATTCACTAGCTAATTAAACTACAAAATATCATTGGAGTAGTTCGTTTTCTTTAAAAATGCACAAAATATTTTGAAATAAAATATTTCTAAAGTATTTTGTATAATTTTGCATTAACTAAAATACCTTAGAAGAACCTTAGAATATGCAAAATATATTCTAAGGCTCTATTACAAAAGTGAAGGAATGAATGCGTGCAATCATTCGTAATTTACAAAATTCAAATATTAAAGTTCCAATTACATTACCCGCAGTAAATAGAAATATTTCAGAGATAAATCGCACGGGACAGATCATTTCACAGATTTGAACTCTTTAATTAAAATTTTGAGCCCGAGTAAACTTAAATAATGCAGTTAAGCCTAACCATCATAATTTAAGATAACTTTGTTTGGTAGTAATCGAGAAAGAGGCGTAAAATGATGTAAGTGCGAGATATATCACTTCACCGGCTAATTTGTACGGCCAGTATAAATTCACGGAATCATTATCGATGAAATACGCATCCTTGATTCTTTAGGAGGACCTTAATAATGCTATTTACTGAATATTTAGAACTGATAATGATGGATGAAATTTTCGACTAATGGTCTATTATGGTCTGCGCAATTATTTGGATGAAAGGTTTTCGGCAAACTTTAGTATAGACCGGAAAGGGCGAGACCTGGAAATGAAAAGTTGATATCAGTACGTGCTACTTGAGGTATTATTTAAGATGAATTTTAAAAAATATAGATACTCTTCATGTTTTGAGGAAATTACTGTTAGACATATTTTTATCAAGTGTCTAATGGTTGGAAATTATACTATATTTTCAGACGTAAATGCAGAAATTATCAGTGAGTGTTATTAAGTTAACATAACTCAATGTTATGAAGCAATGGGTATGCTAGATAGGTAAATTAAAAAAAAATTCAATACTTCCCAAATGGTGTTGTTACTTTGAAAAGGCAGTAGAGCTTGTTAATATCTCGTGATAAACAGCGAATCTCACGCAAGAGTCGCCCGAAATGAACAGTAGCATGTGATGTCTTCCTTGTAATCGCTATAAAAAATATGGGGAGGAACAGTTTTGCTTGTGAAGTTGTTACTAAATCGTACTAAATTTCTAAATACTACTAAATTGTTACCAGCGAAATTTAAGGAAAGAGAGGACATTCTTCATTCCATCACGTCACAAAGAAATTTTTAAAAAAAGGCAAATTTGGTGTGATTCTTGGGTAGATGCTAGAGCCCTTTGCAGAATTCAAAGGGGAAGTTTTTCATTTCCTTTTGTTGAAATGCAATTGCCATCGAGTTCGTGGTTACCAAAACAGTGATTAATCGTCTGCTAAAATGATAGCAATACTGATGAAGTATATTTCAACCAAAATATTTAGAAGAAACATAGAGAACATGTTCAAAGATACCCGGATTCCTCCTGTCTCCATTTTAAGTCGAATTCTTCTCATTTAGCCTTTTTTAATTGATTAAATTGATTGCTTTACTTAATATGGCATTTAATTAAAATTTCTGTATAAGTACTTTCTTAAAATCAATAAAAAAGTTTGAAAAAATATATCCTGATGTAAATTTTGGTTTTAGGTATCATATATTTAGTTTACCTGCTCTGTTAGATTTAACGTGAAATATGACCTTGCTTACAACTGGAATGACACTTCCAATTATCATTTAGGTCTGCCTAATTGTCTTACTTTCCAAACTTTGCTAAAGACGATTTCAATAGGTCAGCTGGCGGAATATATTTACGCAACACAGTATAGTTGTTAACAATCAGTAAATACTATGTCAAGGAAATGCCACAAATGTGTGTATTAAAAGATGTCACTCTATTGCATCTTAAAATTACTCAAAGTGCTATTTATAAAAGAAAATTAGATGAAAAAACCCTTTAAAATTTTTTATAACATGGCAATAAATGTTTACGCAATATTATAAGTTGATTTAATACTTAAACATTCCTCTAGCAAATAGAGTTTAAATGATTCTCTAAATCCTATTTATAAAAATTTCTATGAAGAGTATTTTGAAACTTATATAAAAAAGTAACGTATGACATTAGGTACACAGTCGTCAGACAGATTCTGATGGGAAAGCTGATATTTTTTTTCAAAATATATAAGACTATGACAGGATAGGACTCAGAACTTATCGGTTCGGTTGGGCATGATTAATGTTTTTGGCTACGATTGGCGACAAAACGAATGGTTTCTGATATTCTCTAGCCTATTCTGATTTTTTTTTCACTAACCTCCTGGGTTACAACTATCCGGTGAGGAATGTGGATGATGCCATATTACATTATCAGCCCATTTTGCGTATCAGCGATTCAAATATTGAGAATCTGGATATGCACAAAAAAAATCGCATGAAATGTTTCGATTTTAGTGGTAATAACGCCACCTGGAGGTATTAAAGGGAACCTTTCATTTTTTATTAAATTGCATTCCCATTTTCATGTTCATGCATCATTATTAATTTATGAAAAGTGTATAATCTTAAATTCGAACAGGGAGGGTGTAATGACTATCGTAGCTTATAAAGTTAAATTATCAGTTCAAAATATAGAATATCAGAGAAAGTAATTTTTCATCTAAAATCAATTTTAGAAATTTGTGTGAGGTGCTCTAAACAGAGAACGTAAAATACAGTAGAAATGCTGCTTTCCACCATTAGGAATTGTGAAAACAGAGCAAAAAAGTTTTTTTTCCCTTCGATTCTCCGATAATTACGCTTGAAGTATTTTTTAATGGTAAATTAATTGTAGAGAAAATTAAACATCATACATGAATTATTTTTCTCAATTAAAAGACCTTAAATAGGATGAAAGCACAATTTAAAGGACTCATTAATTACAAAATATTTTTTTTCCATTTAATGACATCCAGTGAGCTATTTATTTTTGTTTTTAATGTATTTCAGCCCGTATTATTTAAAATAACAATTCATGTTCATTAAATATTTTAGTAATGTCGTTAAAATAAAATATTTTTGTTGGATATTTTGATATTAAAATATTTGAATGTAAACGTATTGAAATTTTTTAATATCTGATACAATCTATGAAAGTTTAAATCCTTTCTTCAATGGAATGAAATTTGAATATTAAAATACAAAAATATGAATTATAATTGGATTCAAAATACGGACTTTCATATTTGTTCATTCTGTATACTGAAAATAAGTAACATTTTTTAGCAAAAGTTGAGTATTTCCAGGGAATATTTAAATACACTGTTTGTAATTAAAGTTCGAAAAGAAACATTAGTTTGACTTTGAAATATAGGGAATATGTGACCAACGGAAACACAGTTCTATGAAAAAGAGATTTACATCATAAATATGAGAATGTTGGAAAATATAAATATACATAAAAATAAAAGGGTAGTTATTATAAAGCAAGTCTCCCGTATTTTTATAGTATTGAATAAAAAGTAAATACAATGTAGTTTTCTTTTACGTATTATCATTCTTTCGAGTGAAATGTTAGTCCTTTCTAAGAGAATAATAAAATGGCAAAAATTTTTATTTAGTAAGCCTTAAAAATAACAATTTAATTACTTACGAAACAGTACTCTCACACATTTTAATAGGGCCAAATTTTCCCTATTCAAAATTTTAGAAAGCTTTATTATCCATTTAACTCATTCGATAAGAAAAAAATCTTAATCAATAAAACTGGACTTAATAAAAAGCGCCAAAATATAAAGAAAAGAACATACTAACATAATAATATTCATCTGCATAGAAACAATTATACTATCGTTTAAAATATCCACAAGCTATCTAGTGTTTTAAACCCTAAACCAGGGATTCTCAACATATTTACAGTTGCGGCACCTCTGAGAATGAGCTTAAGAACTTCGGGCACCCTTATTATAATCTTATTTCTTTTTCAATTTTTAAATATCAAAAGATATATAACAGGCAGATGGTAAATTTAATTTTAAAAAATCTTACTGCATTTCTGATTCTATTTATTAATTAAAAGATATACGCAACAAGCAATACAATACAATAAGGTATATTAGTACGGTTTCAAAAATAGCCATGAGATTCAGTATAGTATTACACTAGTGGATTACAAAGGATATCTATAAAATAATTTTGCTTTATTAATTTGAGTCTTGCAACCGATGCTCGGAATACAAATGTTTGATATCAGACCTAGATGTTGACGACGAAACACGCATATCATCATCAAGGCACAACAGTTTATTTCTTGTTTTTTATTTTGTGGTTTCCAAAACAGAGAAGACTTGATCGCCCAAATATTAAGTTGCAAAGGGCAAAAAGTAGGTTTGTTGCTTTCTTCACTAGATCAGTGTAATAAACGGGATGTGAATACGCGAAATCTAAATTGGTAGGACCACACAGCCGGTATTGTGAGCAGAATTTATGACGCCTCATGGCGCCTGTGAGTAGAGCGTCGGCAGTGCACAGTAACACGGGCAATAAAAACATAAAATAAGTAAGAGGACAGCAGCCATAAATCGAAGATCAAAGCTTAGGAAACTGGTGCATGAGGAGTTGAGAAATTTCCCAGATGAGGAGAGGCGCCCAACATAATTAAAAATGCAAATCATAAAACATGAACTAACCTATGAACAAAGTGGCTCAGCCCCCAACAAATCAAGAGGCGGGGCGAGCAAATAGGAAGCCAAAAAGGCAAGAACCAATCACAAAAAAGAAAAGAAATATATATACATGGTGTGAAGCATTTTTAAGAGAGAGCCCCATGACTTAAACAAAATGATCAAGAAATAAGTGAGCCACCGCTTGGCCAACGAAATTACGAACAACAGAATATCGCATGCGAGAGTGAGCCATACGAAAGGAAGAAAAAGAGACGAAGTAAGCTGCTGCGTGAATTAGAAGCATCCCGAGGCAACGCAATTGATGAATCCATGAGAGTACATAAAGAAATATAACGCAAATATATATAACTACGGCGTGGCGATGAAAGTAGGCTGAAATAAGGTAACCAACGAGTAAACACTACCGGAGCGAGATTTGATACAAGGTGCTATGATGAATACGTCGATGACCAACATCCAGTGCTGACTGACCCGTGAAACAACCTAAGAGAAACATCGCAACCCAGTGTTCGAGATCCATCCTGAGTTATCATCGATCATTGACTTTTTAGTACCAATATAGAACTCTTTCGAGGAACTCAGTGCACAGTGACTTTTAAGCATTACCGAATTTAGGTGTGCTGGTGTTTCAACGTGAGTACGCGACAGTGCCGACAACCAATGTGTGAACAACGAACTTTAATTGCCCGCATCGATCTGTTCAGACGGACCTAGTGTACCCGGACTATCGAGTATCACCAAACCTTATGTGCGCTAGTGGTGTAGTGAGACTAAGCAACCGTGCCGGCAACCCACGGGTGAGCATTTAATTAATTATATCTATTTCACATCCCGTTATTGCATTATCGCCTCTTAACCCACAAGGGTCGGCTTGCTTTATTTGTGAAGATGAAATGTTTATAAATATAATTGAATATATCATATTGGATGATTCTGTATTTAGCACGAAGCTGTATAAGGAATCTGTAAATACATGTGTGTAAATAAAATTGTATATATGTAACCTGTGTGTAGTTCCTGAGAGTTGTAACCCTTTCATTGGTATGTGTTGAAACAGCTTTGGTCGCGATGCGACATTAGTTAATAGCTATACGTTCACAGTCTGATAACCCCACCTGGATTATTACAATTGGTGCCGTGACCAGGATACGAACCTGGGTTATTGCGGTATAAATGTATTGTGTATGATTGTTATATTATTGTGTATTAGTATATTATTGTAGGAAATCATAGTGTCAAATTTTGTGAAGAATATTTATGTGTGTATAGGTTAAATTTCGGGACAACTCTCAGCGTAAAATTCCAATTCTGATATTTATATATGTAAAAATATTTAGTTAAGTGTTATATATATATTACTGATATACACGTTACGGAGTACTGTGTAGGGTGTGTAAGGTGTGTTAGATATTTTAAACTTAGAATTTAATTGACCAGTATAACCATGGCGCGAGGAAGTAAAACAAATAACCGGCAGGAAGATCCCGTAGTGGAAACAATTCTTAGGCGCGAGAACACAGGTAGTGAAAATAACACGACGGCGAACAACGCTCATATGGTTGATACAAACATGATAGCACCGCTACCCGTTTTTAGTGGGAAGGAAAACGAATCAGTAGAATTTTTCAAACAACAATTCGAAGAAATCGCGAGTTTGACAAGATGGACGAATATGCAGAAAGCAATTTTAGCCAAATCAAGACTCCGCGACAGAGCAGCGGAATTTTTACAGGGCAACGCGACGCTCCAAAACGCAAAAGAATTCAACACAGTGGTAGAGATCCTACATAACAATCAGGATGGGTGTGTGTGTGGGTGGGTGGGTGTGTACGGGTATGTATGCATACGTATCAGAAAGATTTATGAAACTTTTACGTTGATGACCAGTTTTAATTCTGATTCTCCATTTATTAATATTCTTAAAATATTCCTAAAAATGAAGAGTACTTTTTCGAATTTAAACTGGTTATTCTGCGCCATTTTATCATATTTCTTTTTAATACATAATAGCATGGAAAAGCTCAAATAGAAATACCAAAAGCACGGTAAAACTGATATAATTAAGCAATGCCTTGATAAGTTCATTAAAGAGAGACATAATGCACACTATTAGAATTTCATGAGAGAGAAAAAAAGTCATCTTTTCTGTTTTTTATGAAAGGTGTTATTTTTTTTACCATTAAAGGAAATGGCTGTTTTAACGCTTATGAATTTGGGATTTTATTTCTTTATCAGGAAAAATTACAATTATTTTTTTCTTCGGAAAATTAACAGAATTTCCCCCCTAATAACCACCATTACACTTTTTTATGATTTTATTTTTTTTTATCATACTGAAAAAAAATTCAATTCGGGATTTAAATAATCTTCCATTATCTGACTGGTGAGATCTGAGTAAATATTAAAATACCCACTTACTTCTGATTCATTTTCAAGAAAGATGTTTCAGGCCATCATTCTTCTATTTCGGAAGATTGTAAAAAGGAATTGTTTGAGAATGACGGATTGCTCATGCATCATTCGTGATGGATGTGAAGAAAAAAACTAAATTCCGATTCACAATGAATGAATCAATCAATGCTGTGAAATAATGTGTATCAAATCCAGAATTCAATCTTGAATATTAATGTACTATGGCTAACTCTCAACTGAAAGAGAAAATGCAATTTATTTCTATTTAAAAAAACTAAAAATATGATAGGTAATTAATAAGGTTCATCACAAGCTTATGCTGGAAAATTTTACTTTATAATGTTAAAATGCTGAATAAAGGAAACTCTGAATAGACCATTTTTCAATGGGGATCGTTAGATGGTATTAAATAGCAACTATGAACAGAAAATGTCTTCCATAGCTTTAATTCAAAGAAAGGTTTAATTACAGCTGTTTTTAATTATTTCACAGAGCAATTTAATAAATTATTAAGTGAAACATTGTCGCGAAAATAGTACATTGAAAATTTTATTTGTTCCGTATATGAATATTTAAGTAAATGTATTCACCCTTAAAAAAATTTTACTTAATAATATTAGAATGCTGTATAAAACCCAGAATAAATCAAACTCTGAATTGACCCTTTTCCATTCGTGATCGTTACATGGTATTAAAAAACAACTGTGAACAGAAAATGTCTTCCATAGCTTTAATTCAAAGAAAGGTTTTATTACAAATGTTTTTAGTTGTATCCCAAATATATTCAATAAAATATTAAGTGAAATATTGTCGCGAAAATATATTGAAAATTTTATTTGTTCCCTATATGAATATTTAAGTAAATATATTCATCATAAAAATAGTTTGTAATGACTTTCTGCTCAAATTAATACATATCTGGGACATATTTAAATTTGATTCTGATTTCCTTACTTCATTGTTTAACTTTTGAATTTTAAATAATATTCATCGGTACATAAAAGTACATCATACTCATACTAATTAAGAGTCAGAATTTTAATAATTAAAACCAACGTTGCTAACTTCAACTCCTTCAGAATGAAAGAAAATATTTAAGAAACTTTAGCCTCATTCAGTTTAAATATTCAGGAAAAGAACAGATTTTCCAAAATAAAACTTAAATTTTTAATGGTCTACAACAATAAAATCTCATTTAGAGATGCGTAGTTTACGTTACAATTTTAGGAAGTTAATATATATATATATATATATATATATATATATATATATATATATATATATATGTGTATATATGTATATATATATATATATATATATATATATATATATATATATATGTGTGTGTATATATGTATATATATATATATATATATATATATATATATATATATATATATATATATATATAAATATATAAATATATATCTATCTATCTATATATATATATATATATATATATATATATATATATATATATATAAATATATAAATATATATCTATCTATATATATATATATATATATATATATATATATATATATATATACCCAACAAACACATGACTGACGGCAGCTTTACGGGCGCGTGAGAGGGCCTGTGGTGGGTTGATGGCAATCGAGCCAACACTGATAAGACCGCATCGCACCGCAAATGGCTTCCGATTCGTAACCATAAGTAACAGAAATCTGCGTCAGAATTATGGATTTGAAAGGGAAGGCGAAGAATAAATTATAGACACTTTTGATAAATAATTATTTCATTTTTGTGAAACTTCTTTTACGCGGGAAATACACATAATTTTCCTTGTATGTAAAAATTGTATTATGTCAGAAGTATACGGCTGACATAATATAATCTTTCGGTTATATTATGTCATATATGCATAATATATATCATGTTATCATATTAGATTATATTATGTAAGAAGTACAGAAGGTCGTTCGCACTTTATGGAATCGATATCGTAATTTATTTTTGTCATCCTTAGGGAAACGGCATCCAAGAATACTGAACGGACTTTGGAAAACCGTCGAAGAGGAATGGGTAAAATTGACAAGACAGTACTAAGAAAAAGTTTACTTTCATGAAATATTCGAGCTAGAGTTATTGTCAAGAACCATGGCTATCAGATAGAAGCAAATCGCAGCAAAAAAATAAGCATTTATACTTAAAACTTAACTATTAAAATTGTTTTCATAAAGTGCAAACGACTTTCTGTATAGGGCTGCATTTATTACCTGCATATTTGAGCTCAACTTATTTTCTGATTTAAGATATGTATATATGTATGCCCTATTATCTTAGATATTGATGTTTGAGGGAATTTATGAAATGTGTGTCCTTCTGATTTCCAATTCTTCAAGCTTCAAAAGCTGTTCAAAACACGAGACTTCCTATTACAAACGCGCACACAATGCTTTTCAAACAGGGGAGCGCAGCGGTATTATTAAACAAGTGTGTGCGTTTGTGTATGTTTTTGTTTGTGTATGTGTGTGGGGGGGGGTCTGCGTTCCAAGCTCCGGTGAAGCTGAAAAAAACACAAAATTCCATTGTACATTTTTCATCAACTCCTATAGAAATTAAATAAACATCCACTTACAAATGAATATATTTTTCGCCTCTGTTTATGCACAAGAGAAGAAAAATTAGTACCTGCCTAAATTTGTTTTGCATTTTGATTAAGACGGACTTTTCGGCAGACTCTCTTGGATGCCAAAGCGGTTATCTATCGGGCTTCATTTCAAACTCTGGTTCTCTTCGATTTACCTGGCAACCCTACCAGCAGATGCGTATCGCCAAGATTAATGTCGTTAAACGCTTCATTTCTTTTTTTGGTAGACCACTGGGTTACACTTATTTGGACTTCAATTTTTCGGTGATGATGTTGATAATTATTTCATGATTTAAATATTTCGTGGCGCTGGACGTGGAGGCATTTTTTTTACATAAACATGACCATTTTCGTTTATTTTCAGCACTTAGATTTTTTTTTTTGGGGGGGGGGGTTAAGTGTACTGATTTCGCAATGAATAACACTACCGTTTTTATTTATTAGAAGATAGATATATTCATATCATAAAGTAAAATACTTCGAGTCAGTGGCGTAGCTGCATATTTAGCGCCCTGGAGCATGTAAAATGGGTGCGCCCACTTGTTTCTTGGAAGAGTTCTGGCGAAATTTATTTGAAATTCAAGACATTGTAACAATAATAAATTCAATTTAATAAATATGAATATAATAATAAAACAAATTATAATTCTTTAAGTACGGAGTACCCACTAATATTTACTACGTATTTTATAAACTCTGTTGACAAAATTTACTTGAGCATGTTTAGTTTGCACATAAAAAAACCTTCAAAATTGTTGTTTTCTCACTTTCCCTTTTGCAAGTCGGTCAATCATTTTCTCCAGATCAAGTTGATAAGCTATTGCTCTTTCAATTGATATCGCGGCCAAAGAGCTAAGACGGTGTTGTGACATATTGCTTCTTAAATATGCTTTGATCAATTTCAGCTTTGAAAAGCTTCGTTCTGATGTCGCTGTCGTCACCGGAAATGTTAAAAAATCATGCATGCTGTAATAATGTCAGAGAAGCTACTTCAGGCTGCGGTGTGAATTAAAAGTAGTTCAGCAATTTCGAGTTTAAAAGTCATTTATCTGTTCTTAATTTTTCTTACAATTTAAGATGAACTTGAAAGAATGTTTTAGAAATGGTTAGTGATACTATTTATGTGAGAATTTTTTAAAATATTTATAAACTGATGGACAATATTTCCATTTAGACTTAGTCGGTCATAAAGTCTTAACTTCTCTTTAATTTCGAATGTTTTGACTAAACGTAAACCTGTTCTGAGTTTTTACAATTAACTTAATATTGAACCATAATTTTACTACTAATAAAATTATATAATTGCTTCTATTTTTCCCCGAATGCAACTATTTTTTTTCAATCGTTTTCCTAACTAAAACTTATTTTTTCGACAAAACTACAAAAGTTTTAGGTAAAACTGAAAACTGTTACTACAATTTAGTTTAATTTCTATTTATTATGATTTAGGAATTTGCGTGCACGTTGCCCCCGATTAAACACGTAATTGATTTCGGTGGTGTTAACGGGATTCAAATTCAATGAATTATGATAGTTATGCTAATAACAACACAAAAATAATTAGATTTGTTCATTTGCAATGTTACTGCACTGGGCGATGGCGGAATGGCTAGGTCGCTGGCATACGGTACCAAAGTCTGTGGGTTCGATTCCCACTGTTGGCATGGATGTGCTTGTAGCCGTTCGGAATCGGTTTTAAGCAGGAGTCCCGGTCTAATACGCCCTCGTGTAGCAAAAATTGACCGTAGTGCTCCAAACCAAGCAATATTACTGCATCTAATTTGCACTAATATTGCAAGTGATTGAAAATCAATAACAAATTTTACATTTGCTCATATGTTTTTGTACTTTTCAGTCTTTTTCGGTTAACTTAAGTAAAGTTTAACTAATTATTCATATTACTGAACAGTGCTTTGTCTACAAATATTATTTATAACATTACTCTTCCGTTTAAACGCAGAATAGTGAAACTGGAAGTACTTTAATCTTTCATACGCAATACTAGTTTTAATATTAAGTTGATTTCTTTCCTAAATAACTTGTTACATTCTGCTTACATTTATCATTCAATAGCTGTAATTGAAAGGATTCAAATGTGCCAACTGTTCCTAAATACTGGGAGTTTTTCCAACCAAAATGTTAAATGCATGTATACTCCAGGTATTTTGACAAATAGAAAAGCAGTGCTGAAATGCGTTTTCAACGAAATATTTCTTCTCTTCCTCACTTCTATTAACGAGAAATTCGTTTTAAAAAAAATAAGCTCTGAAAACCTCAAATCTTCAAGGAATTGCTCAAATGATTGCAGTAAACTTTGGGGCAATATTGCAGATATTTTGAATTCTAATTCCGATTTTAGTCGGATGAGTTATTTACCCAGACAAACGCAGAATCACCCTAACATAATGCACAGAGTGATCTTATGTTATCCCTCACACTAATAGCACCAGGTATAAAAAAGTTTATATTTGGCGCTCGTGGTAATCACCGGATACGTGTAACTTCTTTGCAGTAAAACACAACTTATAATATGTATAGAAAGTGCCTATACTAGTGCTTTTAAGCATTCTTAGCAATCATCATACATTTTTATAGGTTTATTAGAGGTATATAATGCGTTAAATTTAAAGTGAAAATTTTCTGAAATTAAAAATTATGGTAAATCAAGTACATTCTAATATATTTTGGTACTTACAGTTTTATTTACTTAAAAATATTTCATTTATTTTTTGTATATTTTATAGAAAATCTGAAAAATCGAAATTATTTATACAAAAGTTTTCACAAATTTTTATTTCACTCTTTCAAATTTTACGCCCCTCATGATTCGTGCGCCTGGAGCAGTTCGCTCCAACTGCTCCACGGTAGCTACCCCCCTGCTTCGAGTGACAGTTCTCTTTTAAATGAAATTGAGTCCGAATGCATTTCAATAAATGTTTAACAGATTAAACACTAAAAACATATCATACATTTTTAAACCTCTATACAGTCATAATATTGTTATTAAAATATTGAGGTACATTGAATTTTATTCGTCATTTTTACAGTATTTATTCGCATACTTTATACCTAGTGATGTATAGAACAATAAAGAATGAATCGAGGAAATGAAATAAAAATAATTGATGACTGAAAATGAATTTCACATAGCTGACCAACGTAGATGTAAATGTAGGTACAAATACTTTATAAGTTTTAACACCCATTGATATGAACCGTATTCATATTTTACGAATATGCTTCATAAAAACAAACTCCATCTCATGAGAGATAAAATTAGAAAGTGTGTGTTTGTATGTATGTAAATTTTGACAGTAATTTAGTAGCTTTTAATGTGCTAGTAAATACAGGGCAGTTTCTAGGGTAGCTGCCACCCGTGTGCGAGAATAATTCCCCCCCCCCTCATACCGTATGGATTAATTGAAATTTCTCTGAAATATTTTTACCTTAAATGAAACAACGAATTACAGAAAATATTATAAATTCAGTTTATTTTTTAATTTTATAACCTAACATAATAATTATTAATGTATTGATATAACAACTAAATGAATACGTTATATTATATACATACAACACATATCTATTAATACATATACTTAATAATTCAGTCAAAAAGATAATCTTTGCTTTCCTTGCCTTTTTTAATGCAAATTCTGTTATAATATCTGATCATCTATATCTTCCGAAATGTCCTTTTCAATGCTAATAATAGATAAGTCTGAAAGCCTTTCTTGTCCCATTGTAGATCTCAAATACTTTTTTATTATTTTAAATTTTGAAAAGCTTCTTTCTCTGATAGCCACAGTCACAGGCAATGTTAATAAAATTCGTATGGTAATCACTAAATTTGGAAACAGATAGATGAGGTTGTTTGTAAATAGGTATTGAATCACATTTAACTCGTTCATTTCAAGGGAAATATAGAGGGCAACGTTGTCAGTTTCATCGCATAAATCTTCAGCTATAATATATTTTTCATTTTTAAATGGATCATGTAACATACTTTCCCCATATTTACATGTTGTAGACCTATTTGATTTATCTGTTTCAAGGAAATCTGATATTGAAATAAATCCCCCAAAAATGCTCCCTAATTTCTATTTGCTTTGATTTATTATTTAATAGATCAAATCTTACTACAACAGTAAGTCGGTCTTGGTTGCTTAGATCAGGGGTGGAATATAAAAGAAAAGAATAATATTTACAAAATTTTAAGAGTGATATTATTTCATGTCTTATTTTTTGTTCCAAAAGGGAAATAGTTCATTTTGAATATGAACACCTACAGTGGCTCCAAAATGTGTTCGTACACTTACGATTTTCAATGAAATAGGGATCTATCCATTAATTAAAATGAATATTACAGAATTGGCATTTAATAATAAGATTTATAATCTATTCTTAACAAAACTATATGAAATATTTTGAAAACATAGTAAAACTTTATTTTTAAGACACCAATAATCAAAAAGTAACAAAAACTTTATCTCACAAAAGTCATCGTACACTGAAATATTTTCGGATAAATTCATAACTAAAATTATCGCCTGGCGCTTTATTTTTATTTTTGAACTGTGGTGGCATTTAAAATATCGTTTGGCTTTAATTTTTGCTTGCCTATTCCGAAATATTCTATTTATTATTTAAAAATGGCTCGCAAAGAAACAACAAACAGCATTGATCGAAAATTGATTATTTTTCATCATAGTTGTGGTAAATCAGTTCGGAATATTGCTAAATTACTTAATTTATCCCATTATACTGTGCAGTATGTGATAAAACGCTTTAAAGAAGAAAATCGGATCAAAATCAAGATAAGAAAAGGTCGTCCGGCAAAGTTAGCAAAACGTTATCAGAAATTTATAATTAAACAAATTTGTGAAAAATCTACGTTTGAGTGCTGTAAAACTTTCTGCAGAATTTAATGAAACATTTTCTACTTCATTTTCACCTGAAACTGTTCGACGAGTTCTCAGAGTAGCTGGATTATATGGGCGTTCTGCCCGTAGAATTTTTTTTGTGAGTGAGAAAAACAGAAAGCTCGGGCTTTCCTTCGCACTATCAATGATTAATAAGCCCCAAACCTATTGGAATAATGTCTTATTTGCCGATGAAAGCAAGTTTAACATTTTTTGTTCCTATGGGCGTATAATTGTATGAAGAAGAAAAAATGAGGAACTTAATCCTAAGAACTTAGTAGGAACAGTTAAGCATGGCGGTGGAGGTGTCCTTGTGTGGGAGCGCTTGTCAACATCAGGATTAGGTAATTTGGTATTTATTGATGGCATAATGAATCATGCTGTTTATATAAATATTTTAAGAGACAATTAAAATTATCAGCCTAAGATTAAAATTATTAGCCTAAAATTTGGGTATTTGAAAAAAAAAATTTTTTGATCAAGATAACGATCCTAAGCCCGAGGCTCTCAACGTTCGCCTCTGGTGTCTCTATAATTGTCCACAAGTTTTGAAAACACCACCTCAATCGCCAGATTTAAATTCAATAGAACATTTTTGGAGAGAACTGGAGGTTCGTGTACGAAAACACGACATTTTTAAAAGAAAAAGCGAACTAAAAACAATTATGATGGAAGAATGAATGAACATTGATGCAGAAATTACAAAAGAACTAGTGCAATCTATTCCCAGACGTTTAAAAGCTGTTGTTGATGCTAAAGGATATCCTACTAAATATTAATTTAACGAAAAATTAGAATATTTACTTATAAATAGAGATTTTTTTACAAGTGTTCGATGACAGTTGTGGGATGAAGTTTTTGTTACTTTTTGATTACTGGTTTCTTAAATATAAAGTTTTACTATGTTTTAAAATATTTCATGTAGTTTTGTTAAGAATAGATTATAGATCTTATTGTAAAATACGCATTCTGAAATATTCATTTTAATTAATGGATAGACCCCTATTTCATTGAAAATCATAAGTGTACGAACACTTTTGGGAGCCACTGTAAATAATGAGACATATTTGATGGATTTCTGCTGATTCTAGTGAGGTGCTCTGATATGTTAGTGAAAAAATATCATCAGGTTTCCTTACCTGTGAAATATTTTTATTGGTCAGCAATCAAAAAATCCTGCACAAAAATTAGAGACAAAAAGCTTTGTTTTTCAGTTGTTGAGGTGGACACGTTCAAAATTAATATAGTGCAAATTATCCCGGGCCGTGGTTTATAGGCTCAGGGCATAAAATAGTATTTTCCTGCAACCTGACAAAAACCGCCCGCACCGACGCTATTTGATGGGTTAAAACGTGTTAAAACAAAAACGAAAAATGTATTTCCCAACTGGATGCTACGTGGAGTAGCGTTTTTAAAACCAATGTGGTTTTGTTTATTTCCAGTTATACTTGTAAAATTCATTTTTAACTCTAAGTGGTTATCTAGCATAAAGATAATATTTTTATATTCATTATTTTACTAATAAATTAGTTTTAACTTTTTTTAACCGCGCAGCTGACTTACCGTCCCTCCCCCCTCTCTTGACTTTCTACTCTCTTGGCATTGGGGTAGTGAGATTCCTTTGTCCTCCCTTCGTGGACTCTCGTTGCAGGTGTCAAGTAGTAGAAGGGACCGTTTTCTGAGAAAGAGTGGGGGGCAATTCTAAAAATAGACGGGAATGCTCTTTGGGCAGTCGCCAATCTTTTATACAGGACGTATAAAAATTGGCGATTTTGTGTTGGCAAAACTTTGGCGCACGCTATTTATGCCAATTATATTCCGACACAGTTAATGTCTATAGTTCTGTACATGGTTGAATATTTGTTACTCTCCGATGCTCGACTGTGTGGGATTTTCTTTATTTCCGACATTTTTTTAATATGCCGTCATTGGACAATGACCGAGAAGTTTATTTCATTAGAGGAAATTTATTTCATTCTTCTCAAAGTTAAAAGTGAGGTGTAATATATATTTGAAAATCACGAATTACCCGATTATATAATCTTAATTTATATAATTTATTTGAAAATGATTTAAAATTAAAATTGAACGTAGTTCAATGTTTTATAAATTTTGTTCAGTCCTTTTTTCAGTCTTATCGTATTCAGCAATATAAGACTGTAGGATGACAGAATATTATTATTTTTTATCACCGAAGAATAAACTTATCAAGACGTATTTGAAGATATCTCAAAACAAAATATTTCTTGAACAGCTAAGCTTTAACAATGAACCATTCTTTGATATGCAAAACTATGAAATTTTTTCACTTGTCAACTACCAAAAAAGGATTGAACAAAATTTATAAAACATTGAACTACATTCAAATTCTAATTTTAAATCATTTTCAAATAAATTATAAAAATTAAGATTATATAATCGTGTAATTCCTGGTTTTCAAATATATATTACACCTCACTTTTAACTTTGAGAAGAATGAAATAAATTTCCTCTATGGAAAATATTATAATTTTCTTATCTCAAGAGCATTTACGATCTTTACTTAAAATAACATGTACAAAATATAATTTTAAGGGCATATTCTGAACAAAAATTTTAGGTTTTAGCAGAGATTAATATTTACTATTACTTGAAAATACACGAGAAAAAGAGAAAAGTTAAAAATATTAATACTAGTTATACATGGAGAGCCAGAAAAAAAATAAATAAAGGGTAGATATCAGATGTTATATATATCAAGTATTATAAATATAATATCTGATATCTACAGATATATATCAGATATATATCATCTGATGTATATCAAATGTTATCATAAACACTGTCATCATAAGTACTGTTATCATAAACAATCTCATTAATAAAAATTAAAAGAATCTAAGAAAACCTTAGAAAATCTATCGGAATTCCAATTATGGCCAAGCACTGGAAAGTAACCCTGATCGACGGCGCTTTGATGGTTACGAGATGGGTATTTGACGGCCTGTCGACACGAATTATTGCTCCCGTAACCGGCCCGTCACCCTCCGGCAATGGTGCGGCTGTATGTCCGCATGGACGGGTACCTTGCGGTTGTATCACGGTTCGCAGTCGGATGCACGATAGCTTCATTGTTAACGGAAGCGGCCCAGCACTCGACGGGGAAGTCGCGGGCGAGAGGACAAGCCCGTGACGGATCCGATACTGACCTAATGCGCCGACCCGGCAGTGGAGAAATCGGCTGGCCGGAATCATCCGGCCCCGGCCCGATGCCTCTGTGTTTGTTGGGTATATAAATATATATATATATATATATATATATGTATATATATATACATATATATATATATATATATATATATATATATATAGATATATATATATATGTATATATATATATATATATATATATGTATATATATATATATATATATATATATATATATATATATATATAGCATATATATATATATATATATATATATATATATATATATATATATATATATATATATATATATATATATATATATACAGTGCCGTAACTAGCCATTTCTGTGCCCTGGGCAAGAATTTGCTGCATTTGGATCTCTTAATTAATTAGGTTTGGGAAAATTGTAATACAAATATAGCATTTTTTGACCCCCTTTCCTAGTGCTTCTTCCTAGTTACGGTAACTGTATATATATATATATATATATATATATATATATATATATATATATATATATATATATATATATATATATATATATACACTGCTGGCCACTGTAAATGCAACACCCTGAAGGAAACATGCAAATAACATGAAATTTACAACATGCATTAGCGGTTGTGTGTTGAGTCAAAGGATGAGCAATCCTCTAACTTCTCTTTCATGAATTGGCTACCTAGAAGCCCAGACTTAAATACTATTGAGCATGTCTGGGATGTTTTGGAACAAGGCGTGAAAGGCCATCACACAGCACCAAAGAACCTTACTGAACTATGGACAGCTTTAGCCATTATTTGGCAAGCCATTCTCGTGGAACGTTTCCAGAAACTTGTTGAATCTATGCCTCGTCGTGTGGCAGCCGTTATCAAGGCCAGAGGAGGCCCAACTCGTAACAACTACAACATTTAAATCAAGTATGTACAGCGAGTTTGAATACATACCGTTAGATAGCCAGGATGGCTTCGGGTTCAACGACAGCTACTTATATAAATACTAATTTAATGTGGTAATTGAGACAGTGTCACACTCCATACTTGTAAATTTAGCTTGTTGCAGATTGGAAAATCGAAACAATAGATTTTAGTACATGTCGAAAAAGTTATGGAATAATGAATTTTCAATAATCAAGTAATACCGGGTGAGTCAAATTAAAGTATACCTGTTTGGGACGTCCTGGCGAGAAAAGCAGGGGACGTAACATCTTCATATTTGGAGGGTAATCATATATGGATGGCGAAGGAAATAGATACCGCAGGTTAAGGATGATGTGACAACTGCTGTCGTTGAGCAGGCAAATTCGAACACAACAGGAACATGCAGTGCTTGTGCCGTATCAAGGAAACTCGGATTGTCACAAACTACGGTATGGAGGTAAATGCGGAAAACACTCAAAGTTTATCCGTATAAGCTCCATCGCTTACAAGAGTTAAAACATGGCGATTACGATCTGCGTGAAACGTTCGCTTTAACGTTCTTGGCACGTATGGAGGTGCAGCAGTATTGGCCGTGGAACATCCTATGGGCCTATGAGGCTCACTTTTACATGTGCGGAACAGTGAACGCACATAACTGCCGTATCTGGTCCACTGAGAATCCTCACTCGGTCCACCAAATACCCCTCATTCACCTCAAGTGACTGTATGGATCGGCGTCACTGCGACCTTTATTATTGGGCCATTTTTCTTCGAGGAAATCACTCCGCAGGGACCAAAAACCTGTTCCATGACTGCAGCACGTTATCGGGCTATGCTGCAAAGTGTGGTCATTCCAGAACTCCAGCAGCGTGGATGTCTCGCTACAACGGTATTTCAACAAGATGGTGCCCCTCCTCACATTGGACGTGAGGTTCAACAATTGCTGCGACGTCATTTTACAGAGGATCGCATTATATGTCGTGCATTTCCTATCAGATGACCTCCACTTTCACACGACTTAACGCCGTGCGATTTTTGGCTTTGGGGTTACCTCAAAGATAAAGTTTATCGGGGAAACATAGGAAATATGGAGAATTTGAAGAGCAACATCCTCTTCCACGTACGCCACATCGGTCACGACCAGTTACACGCCGCTGTGGATCATGCTATAACACGGTGTCACGCGTTGACCTTGAAGCACGGTGGACACATTGAAAACCACCTGTGAAATCTTTGTGTACTGTTGTTACTACGCGCATGCCTTTCGTTTGCGCCTTCACTAACATTTCTGTAGGATCGACAGTTCTTGTGTAACGAACTGTACTAATAAAGCTAATTACCGACACCACGTATTCTTTCCTTTCTTCGTACAGTCATGTTTCATATTCCTTACCTTCAACCGATCGCAGCGCCTCATTTGCACCTAGCGGTCTTTGTTGGAACTAATTGTTTTTTTCCAACCAATCAATTCCCCATGGCCTGATATGTATACCCTTCAAATATGAAGATGTTACGTCCCCTGTTTTTCTCTCCAGGGCGTCTCAAACAGGGATACTTTAATTTGAATCACCCGGTATTTGTCTGTGCTTAGTATTGATTATAAAAGTGACATACGAAAATGCCCGAATTTGTAAATTGAATTAATCAGGACGAAATAAATATATTGTGCTATTGTGATTTTAAATTTTAATTGCTGAAAATCTAGATATAAAAAGTAATGTTAATTATTTATATGTACGGTAGTCGGCAACTGACTTTAAAATCTATTTGTAATTTCACTGTGTTAAAATATTTTTTCCGCAAAAAGGAATTCGTAAGCATAAAATATGTTATAAGGAAATGCAATTTTCCAAATCTCGGATATGACTGGGCGTTTTTAATGCGTCCTCAGCATTTAAACAAGGGAGTGTTCACGATAAGTAACGTAATTTTTTTAAATATAAGTATTATAAATATTTACAAAAGAATAATATAATAAGAGATTTAATTTACTCTTAGGTTAAAAATCTTATATAGACAGTATTTTATCTATGTAATACGAATTAAATGTATCTTCTATTGATTTATTCCCGTATTTTATCATAATGTTAAACACTTTTGTGTTCAATGTATTCCTTTATAATATATATTTTTATTTATGCAGTGTAAATAAAGTATAATTCTAAACTAAATGAGCCCAAATCAGAGATTATTTTTTCCTTTTAAGTTATATATATATTTGGTATTTAAAAAAGACAGAAAATATTTCACTTGGAAAGCATTTACAAAAATTGCGAAATACAAACTGTAATTACGGTCGCCAAAACATGATACATTCAGCTTTGAAACTGCAGACTTCGTAACAAGCACGACTGATTTAAACACACAATTGTTAAAAATAAATTTAGCTATGGCATTTTCTTTTTCTGAAATCCCATATCATTATATGTCGCATTAGCTAACGAGACTTAAAACATTTTTTGTAACATTTAATACAGAGTCTTTGAAGCAGAAATGCAAGTTTCTCCTAAAGGCTTCATAAAATTTGTTTCTGCGGAGATAAGGAAAAATTTACTCTCTTTCTATTTTTATTAGATTCTCATTTCCTGAAAGATTAGGAGTGGCAATGGGTCAACGACTAGATGTAAAAAGGAAGAAAACTTTGTATGTTTAGATTTTATTTACTTTTTCTTTTGTAGCGTGTGATACAATTGATTCATGTTACCAATTTAAGCATCTAAACCCTGTTTTTTAAATTTCTTAAATTTTCGTGCAGTAAAAGGATGTCATGTAAATCATTCTGAATTTAAAATATGTTGGTCTAAAAGAATATATTTCTAAACAATGAGTTTGAATTTTAAAAAAGCTGATGGATTTCTTGGATCATTTGTGCAAGTTTAAAAGGCGCATAGGAAGCTAATAAGCAGTTTACCATGGTACTATTTTATAACAAAATTTATAATGCGAAGAAATTAAATTTTGCCTCCAATATTTATTACGTTAAATATTCTTTTTAATTACATAGGGGATCAAAATAGACTTTAATTGCAATATATTAATGCAAGCTAAGAATATTTCATAGGACATTGAAACCAAAGCTGAACCGAAATAAAATCTCCAATGACTATGCATGAGATTGAGCTGTGAAAGGTTCCATGGCTCAACGTATGTATCTGCTTTCAACGTAACGAAAATGTAAAAGATATTTCAGGTAGTTTCTTCTAAAGAAACCCTAGGCGGGGTATTAACGTAGGATTACTTACCGTTGCTTACCTCTTTTCCTTTTTTTCGACGCATTTTGGTACTTTTC
Source organism: Dolomedes plantarius (assembly GCA_907164885.2). Lineage (NCBI taxonomy): Eukaryota > Metazoa > Arthropoda > Arachnida > Araneae > Dolomedidae > Dolomedes > Dolomedes plantarius. Next base: position 147,210,558 of record OU015491.1, on the reverse strand, counting down.
TCTTTAACTGTTTACTGCTACTGGGTTTGGCGAGCTGCAAAAATTATAACTTGCCACTGACTCTGAATTTTTTCTTTCCGGAGGACTGTTATTGAGGAACGTAATCCTACGTTAAAACGAAGTAGTGAAATTAGCTTATTTCATTGGTATCAGGCCAAGCGCCCTGTTCTCACCTTCCTCTTCAGAAGGTCCAAGACCAATACAGTAGCCGTACAAAAAGTATGCTCTTCGAGAACTTTACAAAGGTCTTTCCCGTTTGTCCCTGTTCTGCTGCTCCTGCTAATCTTTCTCACATTGTGGACTGTTTAGGAATCCTCGTCAGCATGCTTGTAGAAGATCATGATACTGCTGCCTCCCATTTGCTCACACGAATGATCCTCATGGACCTGATTTAGCATATTCTAGTCCAGGTGGCTTAGAAACAACAACTGCTTACTTCCGGGAAGTTTTAAAAGAATATCTTGTAAGTTATATAATATACTGATGAGCAGGGAAATTTTTTGATGTAGTGTCATTATACAAGGCGTGACCATTAATTTACAGGACTGATCTAATGACTCCAGAAAATATTACATGAAATGCATACCCATTTAATATGTTTCGAAGTAACTACCACCTGCCGTAATGCACTTACTTCTGTGCTCGGCTGTATAAGTTCCGGAAACAACTTTTAAAGTCCTCTTTCGGAATGTTCTTTAATGTGGACGTAACTGTTTTCTTGGTGGCTTAGACATCCTGAAATTTTGTTCCCTTCAACAAATTGGAGGCATGAGGTCGTGGAGATGGAGCATCGTCCATACTCTCCGAACTTAGCACCGGCAGACTTTTTCTTGTTTCTAAAACTGAAAAATTTGATGAAGGGAACAAGATTTGGCGATGTCAAAGCCATCAAGAAAACGGTTACTTCCACATTAAAGAGCATTCCGAAAGAGGATTAAAAAGTTTTTTTCCGAAACGAATACAGCCGAGCACAGAAGTAAGTGCATTACGGCAGGTGTGAGTTGCTTCGAAACATATTAAATAGGTATGTATTTCATGTAATATTTTCTGGATTTTATTATATCAGTCCTAGAAATTATTGGCCGTACTTGTAAGATTGCCTTATTTAATGGTCATTCTCCGACTCATACCTTAACGAGATGAATTCACAAGACATAATACGCGATAGGATAGTAACTTTATATTATAAAAAAATTATATTACATGTTTTTTTAATTATTCACTAAATTTTAATTAAACATTCTTTAAAACTGTTAGGTAGAGAAACGAGAGCAAAATATTACATTATATGGTACTTTAGGATTATTCCGTCGACCTGTCAACGATCGCGTAATGCGCAAATCCTTTGGCGCCATCATAATGAAAAGCAATTTCCAAAATAAACATTCTAAACACATTAAATTTATTATTAATACAAAAATATTATTAAAGCACATTATTAATAAAAAAATCAAAACAAAGTAAACACCACTATGTTTTTTATAATTACACATTGAATTATTCTTGAATCTAACCATATATATTATTATCAATCATTTCGGCGGCCAAAATTCCTTGATAGTTTTTAAAGCGCAAATAAACAAGTCATTATCCTTGTGCAGTCGCCGCCACATAAATTCGTTTAAATACGAATCCAAGTGTTTTCGGGTAGGTCAGCGGTGTTTCTTGTTTCGCCATTTTGCCAAACCCCACAATCGTTCTATATTTTGTGTATGTGCACCAGTTTCAGAATCCACAAAATTATATCGGTGATTCACTTTAAAGTGTTGGAATCCCGCTGCTTCCAATTCATCAGTTTTGTAACTTTTCCATGAGTCTGAGAAAATTGTAGTTCCTTCTGCAATGTTGTTCCTAATTTCAGCCATGAGAGTTGCTGCATTTCGATTGGGAACCTCTACGATGAAACACTCGTTGGTCTCTCTGCACAGTCCCCCAAATAACCATTGTTCTGGAAGAATACGACCGACTTGGTTTTAGCGCTTTGTAAAAAGGCTCTCATCTATCTCTACAATTTTGTTCGGACTTCCTATTTGTTTCGAATCACGTTGTAGAAGGCTATGAGTGCACACTTCCCTCATATAATTGTTCCAATCAACAATTGTCTTTCCTGCCAAATCCAGCTGTTTTTCTCCCCATTCATGCGACGATGTTAATTCATGCGACCAGCAGTAAATAAACCAGAGGGCAGTCAGAAACGGGAGTTTTGAGCCCTCCAACCAAGTGCCTTTTCGAATAGCTACTCGTTTATCGCATCCCTTTACATTGCATCGCCATTGCTTATCAGTTTTGATATACAACGCCATATCGTGGTCATTCACAAACATTTACTTAGAAGAAATGATTCCATACTCTTGAAAATATGCCACTGCACTCTCTTCGGTGCTAGGAAAATCCCAAATTCGAATCATTTTGCAGCAAAGTAAAAAAAACAGTTTATTTCAACATGCTAAAGAACACTAAGGGCCTGTTCACATAGGAGTCCGTTGCGGAGCGTTAAAGTATTGAAATATATTTAACCAATGACAAACCTCCAAACGATTAGCAACGAAATTTTTAATGCCTATGATTGGTTTATTTTCCTCTCAACATCATCTTTCCTTTAACGCTCCGCTACCGGATTCCTATGTGAACAGGCCCTTACTCGCGTAGTCAAGGATTAACACAGTAAGGGCCTGTTCACATAGGAGTCCGTTGCGTAGCGTTAAGGAAAAGATGACGTTGAGACGAAAATAAACCAATCATAGGCGTTAAAAATTTCATTGCTAATCGTTTGGAGGCCTATGATTGGTTTATTTTCGTCTCAACGTCATCTTTTCATTAACGCAACGCAACGGACTACTATGTGAACAGACCCTAAATGTGATAAAATTTGCTGTTATTAACGCAAAAGCTACCTTTTGGCGATAATATCGGGTTTGGCGAAAATGGTCGACGGGATAATCCCAAAGTACCCTTTATATACACATCATATTCAAAATGCATTTTTAATCACTTATGAAACCATTTGAAAAAACTTAACTGTTTTCAAATTCTTCATTTCTTTAGAGTATTCATTTAGACAATATATATTTTCTTTTCCGTTTGTATAAAACTGAAATTCGATATTAAATGAACTGTAGATAGAAAGCATCATTAAACAACTTCAAATGCCTTGAAATTTTATTTAAGTTACTTTAATATTTCGTAGAAATATTCAATTGAAAAATATATTAAAACTAAAAGAACACATAAAATCAAACTCAATAATTTAACCTGTTGCCACACTGAAAGTAAGCAAAAAATAAATAAAGATGCTGAAACACCTCTAAATGGGCACGCGCCCTCTGCCGGAAGGTTTTATGTTTAAATGAAATTGAACATTCTCCCCACCTTGAAACCACCCAAGGGTTTCAAAAAGAAAAGAAAAAAAATCACTATCACAACCATAATCAAGTTAATCAAGTGGTAATTTGCATAGTTTTGAAATTGGTCTTTTTAAGAGTCCACTCTCACATTTCACAGTTACTACTCTAACTTTATCATCCTTGCTTGGATGAACTTCTAAAACTCTAGCAAGTTTCCAGTGTAAGGAAGGGACAAGTTCATTTTTTATGAGATCACCAATAGCAATATTGGGTTTAGATGAACACCACTTTGGTCGTTGCTGCAACTGACTTAGTTATTCACTGCTCCAGCGACGAAAGAACTGTTGTAGAAGTCGCTGCACAAGTTCCCAACGCTGTAAGCGTGAGATTGGAGTGTTTGTGAAGTCGGGCTCTGGAAGAGCATTCAAGGGAGCACCAACAAGAAAGTGACCCGGTGTTAGTGCTGACAAATCATTTGGGTCCTCTGAGCTTGGACAAAGAGGTCTTGAGTTTAAACAAGCCTCGACTTGGCAAATCAGAGTTAGGAACTCCTCAATAGTTAGAAAGGCATCACCCATGGTTCTCTTGATGTGAAATTTCATACTCTTCACACCAGCCTCCCAGAGGCCTCCAAAATGAGGAGCTGAGGGTGGATTGAAGCTCCACTTGATACCTTGTGATTCGGAGAAACTTGCAACACTGGCATCATTTGAAGAAGATAGAAGTGATTTCATTGTTCTTCTAAACTCGTTGTCTGCTCCAACAAAATCAGTTGCACAGTCACTGTATATTTTGCTTGGTCTACTACGTCGGGCAATGAATCCTTTTAATGCTGCTATGAAAGCCTTGGAAGTAAGCTCAAGCACCATCTCAAAATGGATTGCCCTAGTAGAGAAACATACAAAAATTACAACATAAATCTTAAAAGATTTTTTAAATCGACCAGATCTTTCTTTGCATAGAAAAGGACCTGCATAATCAACACCAGTGACAGCAAAAACTCTTGATGTAACTCTAGAAAGGGGTAAGTCACTCATAAGTTGTGTATTTGGAGTAGCGGAAAGTCGAAAACATGTAATAGAGTTTCTCACAAAACGCCTCACAACATCTCTTCCACAAGGTATCCAAAAATTTTGACGGATCACAGCTAACAATAGTTGAGGTCCAGCATGGAGGTGTAGATGATGAAAGTATTGCACAATTAAATTTGTCACATGATGGTTTCGAGGGATGATTATTGGGTGTTTCATATCTTCAGATATGTTAGCATTTCTGTGTCGACCACCGACTCTAATTATGCCATTAGCATCTAAAAAAGGGCATATGGATAAGATTTTGCTTGATGAATTTAAATCCTTTCCAGAATTAGACATTTTTACTCTTGTGAAAACTCAATGCTTTGAACACATTTAACTATAATCTGTGTTGCTTTTGATAGCTCATTTGCTCTAAGACAACCCAAAATCTTTTCAGAAGTATTAGAACAGTTTCTTATGAAAAGTAAACACCAAGCTGTAACTGTGCACAATTTTGACCACAAAGAAAATTCAAATATGAATGAAACATCTGGACACTGAACAGCAGTTGAAATGAAACTCCTTTTTTCTTCTTTTAAATGCAATTCTCTAAAAGAAAATTAATTCTTTCACATTATGATCATTGTCGTATGGTATGGTTGGTTGTCTGAGCCAATCTGGACCACATGTCCACATATCACACTGAAGGAATTCACAAGGCAAAAGTCCTCTTGTAGCACAGTCAGCAGGATTTTGATTTCCTGGCACATGGCTCCACTTTAAACCTGGAACGGCTTCTTGTATCCTGGCAACTCTATTTGCTACAAAGGGTAGCCAGCGACGAGGTTCTGAAGATATCCAAGCAAGTGTAACTTTTGAATCTGTCCTTGCAAAACACCTTTTGATTGGAATGTTGAGGGCGGGCAGCATAAATTCAAGTAAATTGGCCAAAAGTAATGCAGAACAAAGTTCTAACCTTGGAAGTGATTGTTGCTTTAGAGGGGCAACTCTACTTTTTGATGTTAGGAGAGAAACCTTCACAGAAGTATCAGAAGCAACTGAACGTATGTAAATAACAGCACAGTAGGCATTTTCAGAAGAATCACAAAAGGCGTGAATTTCTATCTCAGAAGCATTGGAACTCAGTACACATCTTGGAATTTTAAACTCTGTAAGTAAAAATAGTTGCGACTGAAACTTTCTCCCTTTCTTGTTACACTCGTCATTGATTTCACCATCCCAACCACATTTGTTACTCCACAGTTCTTGCAGAAGAATTTTTGCAACAATCACCACAGGTGCTAACCAACCCAAAGGATCGAAGATTCTAGCTATCTCTGAAAGAATTGTCCGTTTTGTACACACTGATTTCTCATTGATGGAAACTGTAAACTGAAAAGTATCAGAAGTTGGACACCAAATAACACTAAGCACCTTAACCATGTAAACACTGTCTATCTTAAATGAAAAAACTGCAGCTTTTAACTCTGGAGGAAAACATTGCAAAACAGATGGTATGTTGGAAATCCACTTCCGTAGCTTGAATCCACCCTTTTCCATCACGTGCAATATTTCATTAGCTAGATCAGCTGCTTCGGCTTCTGACCCTGTACCAGAAAGCAGATCATCAACATAATAGTCTCTCAAACAAACAGAAGATGCCAAGGGAAATGTATCCTTCTCATCAATAGCTAGCTGTTTCATTACACGTGTTGATAGAAAAGGTGCACTAGCTGTGCCATATGTCACTGTTGTTAACCGGTAAGTTTTGATTTGCTCACTTGGATTATTTCTCCACAAGATATTTTGGTAATTAGTGTCCTCAGGATGAACTTGAACCATTCGAAACATTTTCTCAACTTCAGCACATAGTGCAACCTGATATGTTCGAAATCTTAGAATAGGAACCAATTCCTGTTGCACTCTGGGTCCAACCTGTAATGATGCGCCTTCAATTTTAAGAAGAAGAAAATTAAATGTAGAAAGAATTTAAAATCAAAGGCTTGCTTCATTACATTGATTTCGGATAGGAGGTAGGAGTGCGGTCTACATGGGAGGTCTCGAAGATGGTAGACTAAGATAGCAAGTTAGGCGCCGGTTGCGACGTTAATTTAGAATACCCTTTTGTACTGAATATATGAGAGCGGCGTAAGTGATCGATGTGTGTGGCCATCGGCGGCGTAGAAGATGACGTAACAGGATAGCCAATGAGATTTGAAGAAAGAAAATTGAAAGGCGAGAGAGAGTGAAGGAAAAAGGAGTCAAGAGGGAGAGCCGTTAGAGTTTTGGTCGGGGCGAGTTTGCCCGATCCTACGTTCCTATTTTGGAGGGGACCAGACTTCAGAGGCAGAAGGACAACCGGTCGACATAGTTCCCGGACCTTACTCGCAGGATCCAAGAAAATATCGAGCACCGGATCCAGAATACAGCGGCTAGACTTCACCGAACTCCGGAGACCAAATACGGAAGGCATAAGGAAGAAGCAGTGACGTTCCTGTGAAGCAAGACCCCCCAATTTCCAGACCACAGCGAGCGGATATTCTAAGTGAACGTGCGATTCGGAGGGAGAGAACCGCAACCCTGCTGTTTCGATGATTATCCTGCCCCTGCGAAATAGAGTGAGTGAAATATAATTTTTGATACATTCAGTCCCTGGTCATTTAAAATTTAATGCTTGAGTGTGGAAAGGGAAAGTTAGGGTTATAGATAAATACTTGTGTATGAGTAGTTTTTTTCGTATGCTCCCTGCACCTCGTAAAGTAGTAGGTAAATGATTAAATGTAAGGATTGAGGATATGAACATAAATAATTCTTTTTTTAATAAACTGTAAATAATATGTAATTGTAAATAAACTATTAGTTTGTGTTAAAGAATACTTGAATTCGTTAATGAGTGGATTTCCGTTAATTATGAAGAAAGATTGTTGGTTAAACTTTTATAATCTGTTCGTAGGCCAATCATGTCCAGAGTCTGGGGTGTTATTCAACCAAATACCTAAACACAACTCACCCAACTACCCCTTTTGATAACATAAAATGTACTACCACAAATAAAATACGAATTCACGCCCAAATCAAATAAAGTCAGGACAGGTCCTATACGACACAACCATTTGGATATCATTTAGTGACAGACCTGATGTAGTCTTGGCAGATGCATCAAAAACAACTCGCAGCTTGGTAGTTGTACTTGAAGGTTTTATTACACAATGATGAGGAAGGTAGTATTCTGATTTATTATTGTGCTCTGACTCGGATACTTCTACCATGTGGTTAAGTTCCAAATACTCAGACATAAAATCTCTATATTGCTCATAGATATCAGGGTTAGAAGAAAGTTTTTTCTCAAGGGAATGCAAACGACGTAAGGCTAGTTGTTTGGAGTTACCCAGAAGATCAGGCGAAGAGTGAAAAGGTAATCGCACGGAATATTTGTTGCAATCGCTGGTGTAAGTATTTTGAAAATGTTTTTCACAGGCTTTCTCGGATGCAGTTAATAGGTTTGCTGTAGGAACCGTATCAAGTTTCCAGAAATTTGACACTAAAGTATCAGTGTCCATTTGGATGTTGTTGACGTGATTAGTAGTTTGCTTGTCTGCTGTAAGAGACACACTTCCTGAAATTATCCAGCCTAGCTGGGATCTAACAGCAAACGGTTTATTATCGCCTTTTAATGTCTCTCCTATAAGCATTGGTAAAGAGACATCTACACCCAACAGAATGTCAACTGCACTGGATGTATAAAATGTTGGATCTGCAAGTGTTATATCACTGAATAATTCTGATTAAGTTGGATCTATGTAAGAATGTGGTAGTTCACCTACAATTTTATTTAACACATACGCAGGGATAGAGAAAGTGGGTGTGAATTTGTAATGTGGTATAAAATTAATCTCTGTTATTCCATTTGTTTGGAAATTTTATGAACCAAGACAAGAAATCAATACCTTAGCTTTTACCTTTTGTAAACCCAACCTTTCTACTCAAGATTCAGTTATAAAACTGGCTTGCGAACCAGGATAGAGGAGGACACGACAATATTGATAACCTCCTGCAGAATCTCGCACTCGAACAACAGCTGTACACAACAGCAAATGATTTTGAACTCTGGGTTCAGAAATACATGTAGTAATATAATCATTCACATTGGAAGCCTTTGTACGTGAAACTGATACGCTACTTGAATTGGTCTGAGATTGTGGGATGAATTGTTGTGCTACAGGTGAAAGTGTTGACTCAACAGTATGTTGAGACTCTCTTGATCTCTCTTGACTAGTTTTGAAACACAAAGCAGTATGATGCCTTTTATTACACACACTACAATTGTGCTTACTTCTACACTGAACTAAACTGTGACCAGAGATCAAACAGTTAAAACAAACTTTATGTTTTTTCACAAATTCTGAACGCTGTTTAACACTTAATTTCAAAAATGCATCACACAGTGGCAGGGAATGGTTAGTCTTGCAATAAGCACAGGAATTATGGCTTTTAACCTCTGAAGAAAATGATGAAACTCTAGAATGATGAATTGCATTTTTGATCGTTGAATTATGTCCTTGTTGGACTTTTCTTTCATTGCTCTTTTTCTGGATTGTTCTTGCATGTTTCTCTAAAAAGTCCAGCAACTCTTGAAGGGTAGGAATCTCGTTGTATTCCAATTAACGTTCCCACCAGCTCCTTGTAATATAACTGAGTTTGGACTGGATGATATAGAGGAAAATGGTATCTGCAAAGTCTTGAACCTTCATGTTAAGTCTTTCTAATATACGCACACACTCTTTCGTTGAATCAACCAAAGATAAAATTTGAGGCGCAGTCTCTGTTGTCATTTGTGAAAAACTGAGTATCTTGTCAATATATGTAAATACAATGTCTCTTTTGTTGGAGTTTCTATCAGTTAAAAGATCCCAAGCAATCTGAATGAATTTGAATCTGTTATTGCGAGAGATTGAACATTTTTTAATGCATCATTTTTTAGAGAACTCTTTAAATATTGAAATTTTTGTCCATCAGATAATTTATCGTTATTTTTTATTGAAGCTTGAAAAAGATCACTGAACGCTAACCATTCGTCCAAATTCCCATCAAAGGTAGGAAGAGTTAATTTCGGCAATTTAATATTCACACTATTTGAAGAATATGCAAAAGTAGAATGAGCAGTTTTTAGTTTTCCTTGAACTCTCAGAATCGCAACATTTAAATCGTCTACGATGTCTTGAATTTCAAACTTCTCATCATCTGACTCTTCACACTGAACAAAAATGTGTTCAAACAAGTCAGTAATTCTTGCTGAAATGACACTCAACCGTTCCTGAGCTACATCGATTTCTACAAAATCAGCCTTTTGTATAGAAACCTCAATTTTCTCTTTCAACTTTGTTAAGTTTGCTTTTAAAACTCGCTTTTTGGTTAGAAATGTTTTTAGTTTATCCATTTTCCTTAAGTCACAATGAATCACTTTCAGAAAACAAAATAAAAGTTAGTTTTCAAGGTAGTCACATGTTTTGTCCAAACAGGCTTAAAGAAAAAGCTTAATAAGCTGCTTATTCCTGCTACGACGGACCAATGTATAAAACTGAATTTCGATATTAAATGAACTGTAGATAGAAAGCATCATTAAACAACTTCAATTGCCTTGAAATTTTATTTAGGTTACTTTAATATTTCGTAGAAATATTCACTTGAAAAATATATCACAAACTAAAAGAACACATAAGATCAAACTCAATAATTTTACCTGTTGCCACACTGAAAGTAAGGAAAAAATAAATAAAGATACTGAAACACAGAAGAGCAATAATGTCAAAAACTCACTAAATGGGCACGCGCCCTCTGCCGGAAGCTTTTATGTTTAAATGAAATTGAATACCATTGTATATATAAGTACTACACCATATAATCTCACACACAGACAACGCAAAAATAAATCAGAGAGAAATAAATATATATCCTAATGTTTTCTTGTAATGTATTACAACGAAATTTGGTAATTTTGTATTTTACCAAAACATTTTCTTGAACCGTCTCATTTTATGAAATGTAAAGGGCTAAATTATCTCTATTTTTAAAAAGAATTGCATGCGTTATCTTCTTAAGATATAAATGGTTTACTAATTATCTGCTATGTTTAATAAATTGTCTCTATAATAAATTATTTGTCTATGTTTAATAAATTTTCTGAGGAGTTCTGCATTAATTTATATTAATTGCCTATTTATTTAATGTTTTTAATCTTTTTTTAAACCATTCGTAATTTTCTGGATTAAGCCATTTTCACTGCAAACCCTAAACCATTTGTGGTAGTAACAGTCCTTTTGCTTGTTCCTTGATCATATTTTACAAATTATAAGGTTCACAGAAATATGGTATTACTCTAGAGTATCATATTTGTTTTCTTTTAATGTCAACAAAATTATATTTATGGTAGTTAAGCCCACAAGACGCATGAAATTATTCTCTCAAAACTAATTATCATGCCTTTGCATCTTTCAGGAATTTAAACTTGTGAGAGGATATATATGATATTGTGAGGCATGCATTTTTTAAAAATAACAAAAAAAAAATAGTTAATGGGAAAAAATCTCTTCTTTGGGTAAGAAGAGCATTAGCTCTTGCAAGAATATGATAGACTTGTCTTGCATAACAGAGTCCACCCATAATGTTAATGCCGAGTTATTTTGATGCTGTTTCGAAAAAGATGCTGTGCCTACAGCTTTTCATTCACGGTAATTTATTAAGGCTTCTGTACACTAACCCTATTGAATTCGCTCACCTCAATGTTAACCTATGGAGAAAGTGCAAAATAATACGTCATTCCACCTCTCGGTATCCGACTACGTAGTACCTGAAGACGGTCATTTACTCGGCGCATCATAATCCCACAGCATGCACAGAGTAGCCCAGGTACAAATTAGTTTAGGACAAACGGAGCAACAGGAGCTAACGCCATAAGGCGAAAGTGGGGGCCCCAACGTCCATTGCCTCTCTTAGCCCGGGCCAGACCTATGGAGAAAATTGTTCTACTATTTATAGCTACATAAATGCTGATATTTAAATAAAAATAGTAATTTCAGATGGCCTGAAATTTTCTTCACCTTGCAAGAGGATTCCTTTAAAATTTTCACCCACCAAAGGAATTTATGAGCGTTCAAAACACACCTTAACGGATTCCCCCCTCCCCTGAATAGTTTAAATTTTCAAATATTATTTGCATTTATTTTAAAACGAAAAATACCCCAAGGTGTACAATTTCTCTCTCTATGACGGAATACAATTAAAAAAGATCTTTAATTCCAAGTCGGCAATCCTTGAACAAATTTTCTCCCCAGGTTAACATTGAGGGGAGTGAATCCGAAAATGTTAGTACACAGCAGCTTTAATGCTCATTCACGTGTCTCTGTGACTATGTGGATGAGCTGTGTACTATGGCAAAGAGATTGATCTACAAGGTTTAAGAAAATTGGAAATCCCATGCAAGCGTACGTTTTCTTAACGGATTTCTGCTTTGCTAGGGATATAAACTTCCTCAGCTATGTTTAAAACTGTAGACATTTCTTGCGGTAATTCATTTTTATGAACCTGTATAATCATAGTTATTGTGTTTGTCGTTTTATGGTTTATCACAATTAATTTTCCTTATGTTCTAAGTGAATTCCTGCTTCCATAAGGATGTTCTTTAGTATGGATGTTGCCCCTCACGGAATACTGCTTGAATATATTTCCCAACTACTTTAATTTTTTGTTGGTAAATTTATTACTTTTGCTCTAAGATTAGTAAGTTTACTTTTCTACATTCTGACAAAATGAACAACATTTATTTGCTTTTTTTGCCATTTTTACTGAATGTATATAGCATTCTTTTCAGTTTGAATATCATTATCGTTAAAGATAATTTTTTTCTAAATGACATCTTTCGGTTACTATGCGAAAAATATTCTAGTAAATTACACAAATCTTTCATAAATCGTCCAGAGAAAACCTATTTGCTTTGTGGGGAACGTCCCAGTTACATTGCTATAGATCATCCGGTCGTCCACAGAATCTACACAGAATTATATGCACATGTGAAATTGCTTTATTCTTCACAATTTAGGGAAGACCGAGGCATGTTGGCCATAGGGCCACGTTGTCCATTCCGAAATATTTTTTCAAAGTATCCAGAAGATTGCGTTACTAGCTAAGTGACGTGTGTCTTATCACGTTTTATTTCATCCATAACGGCGCCAGCAGCGAAAATGCAATCAAACAAAAGCCACCTCAAATTTTCAAATTTTCACTAAGGCAAGCTTCTTTTTCACTTATAAAAAATCGTTTCTGATTTGTTTCTAAATTAAAGTTTCACTTAGGTGAATAGCAATCTAAAAGATCGTTTTCAGAGCTTATTTTCTACCTACTGATTTGAAAAAATATTAACAGAATATTTGAAACAACGATCAAAAACCAAAATGGCGATATGGGGCAAGTTGGCCCATTATATGCGGGGCATGTTGGCCCAGTGGGACAGGTTGTCCTGCAGTCCAAGGGTTTCTTTTCTACATTCATGAGCTTATAGAAGTCAATAAAATTGCCAATAAATCAGGAGAAGAGTGGACTCAATGTACCAGGTGTAAACGTTAGGCATATTAACCATGGGGACACGGAATTTTATGTTCGCATTCATTGTGATAATGAGAAAAATTTCGATGAAGGCAGTAGTTAAGTTGGACAAAATATCTTTTCTTATCCTTTGTGTCTTTTATATACCAAATTAAAATTACATTTGATATTTTATTTGTTTTTCCCTTTCCGTTAGTAATACGAAAATCAAATCAACTTAGTGGGCCAACCTGTCCCGTTCGATGGGCAGGTTGGCCCAGTGACTTGATGACCTTCTGAGCTTCATATAGAAACAATTAATTAATATTTTTCAAATTTTCTCATACGTAGTTAGGCTTTAAGATGTTCTGATGGTACAAACTAAAAAAAATTAAAAATATAATAAAATGTTTTTAAAAAAATTTTTAAGAAAAAATGGCCAACAAGCCCCAGTCACCCCTATTCTTTACTATCAGGAAACATTTAAGACGTTTAGAGGACCAGTTCATACTTATTTTTGCCATTGTATGTATCCACAACTTCTTATATATGTTATTCTTTCTCAGAAATAGTCAGCGATGGCCGAATGGCTGGGGCGCTGGCATTCGGTCCAGAACTTGTGGGTTCGAGTCCCACCGTTGGCATGAATGTTTGTAGCTTTAGGAAATGTCTCTAAACTCTCTAACCGGGTTTATTCTACCTTTTGTAGCAAAATGTTGGCCATTGTTGTTGTGTCTAATGCCCCCTAGACGGAATTTAATCCAGACCAGGTCCATGTAGTCTAGCTGGCCGAGGGATGCGGCTCCGGATTATAATAGCACCACAAGAGTCGGAGTCCGATTTAGCTAGATGCCACCTGATTTTGACAAAGCATTCTCTCAGGGGCGGGATCATACCCTCTCCCACCCTCTTTGACCTCATAGGCGGACTTTTCGGTCAACGATTTTAACGTGCCCATATCCTGCCTAGACATTGAGGCATTTAATGACACTTCTCGGGATTCGATCCAAACTCCCTCAGCACCGAAAGCCGGTTCACTACCAATGCTAAATGTTGACTACCTCAAGGCTAAATGTTGATCGTAACCTATTAAACCAATCAATAAACCACCTTCCTTAGGAATATTGCATTTCTACTTTCTATATAATAATTTAGAGACTTATACATGCTGAGTTTCGGCAAAGCTGAGCGATAGATAATGAATATAAAAGATAACGAATCTCCATTCTACATTGTTTTCGGTGCTGAAACAAATTTCGGTTATATCTCAAGAATTATTTTCTAAACCTTAGAACCACTAAAACATTTTAGGCGAACTTTTAGACATCTAAAACAAATCCAGTAAGCTCCTCGTTTATATAATGATTTATGCATACGGACAAATTTAGCTAATCGGTGTGATGAATAATTACTAAGCAATTTTACTTCATTAGAACTTTCGATACGGACGAAATAACTAGAGTGACAATTTAAGCAAGTTGCATAATAACAATGTTTGATGTTTACACAGTCTCGATGAATCTCCGTGCTTCTCATCCTATCTAAATACTAGAATATATACAGGATTTCGATCACTTGTTTATGTTTAATGATTGAAATATCGCACTAATAAGGGAACTGTGGAATTTTACTAAGCAGTATTTGGCGAATTAGAAGCTAATTTTATTGTAGTGATTCGGAAAAATTTAGATTAACTTAATTGTTAGCTTTGATAGTTGTTATATATTTTGCATCCTTATTTTGTTTTATGTCAATTTTGTCTTTTATTAATAATGCACAAATTATACCCAATATAATATCCTAAGCAATCACCAAATTACTACTAGAACGGCACAGAATGTCTTTATAACTTCCTTTTATGTTTTACCTTTTTTATTTTCATTTTTGGATGGTGTTTTAAATAACAAGCTTTTATATTGAACATTGTGAAGGGATATAACTGTAAACTGCCATTTATTGTGAAACAAATAAAAAAAATATTTTTTTTGCGTAAAAATACATGTTTTTGTCACACATATTTTGCGACAAATTACAGTGAAAATACAACACCCATTTTTTCGTTGATATTAAATATAAGAAGGGATATTTATTGGAAAAATCTAACAATTTTCTATTTCCGTACAGCCACTTTTAACCAATGTCTTGTAAATCCACTTCGTATTATAGATGTAAATTTCAACACTGAATTCTTTATTTTTTAAATTTCGTAAAGATAGATCCGACACAGAAATCCTACAAAACGAGAAACCTACTTTTTATGTCCAACAATAAAAAAGTTGAGAGAAAAGCTTAAGAAACTCTATCGCCTGATGTTCTCCAAGAAACTAGAAACAATACGACGTTACAGCTAAAGTTCGTGGTTTACGAGCTCACTGAGTTGATGTGTCACATTTGATATAAATATTATCAATCCCCACTGGGGTATTGTAAAATCGTACAATTTATAACACTATCATAAATATCTACAACTTATATATATATATATATATATATATATATATATATATATATATATATATATACACGGGGGCTGTCCGTAAAGTATCCAAATTTAATTTATAACTAAAAAAATATAATGGATATACATACTTCAGTTTAATCCCCTTCAAAGTATCGTCCTTGAGAAGCAACACACTTAGCCCAACGTTGTTGCCACTCTTGGAATCAGGATTTGGAAGTCGTTCTTTGGAATGGTCAACAGCTGTTCGATCGCTTTTTGTTTGATGGTCGTCACATCCTCAAACCGTCGTCCTTTAAGCGTTTTCTTTAGCTTTGGAAATGCGAAAAAGTCGCACGGAGCGAGGTCTAGTGAGTAGGGAGGTTGCGGGACTTGAACGGTGCCATGTTTGGTCAAAAAATTTTGAACCACATGTGAGGAGTGAGCAGGGGCATTATCATGGTGAAGCATCCATTTCCCAGATTTCCACTTTGCTGGTCGTTTCCTCCTCACGGAATCACGAAGTCGCCTGAGCACAACACGGTAAAACTCTTTATTAATGGTTTGTCCATCTCTCGATGGTCTGTCCACCTCCCGCAATCTCTCGAACTGTCATTCGTCGATCTGATCGCACCACAGTACGAACCTGTTCCACTTTGACATCATTTCTCGATGTTGATGGACGCCCTGATCGTGCATCAATTTCCACAGATTCCCTTCCTTCTTTAAAACGTCTAAACCATTGAAACACTTGAGTTCGGTCCATAACATCATCACCGTATGCTTTCTTAAGCAAATCGAACGTTTCGGTTGCCGTTTTTCCAATTTTATTACAAAATTTGATGCAAACACGTTGCTCAGTAGATTCCGTCATGAACCAACCCGACACGAGACTTCCACTGCGTTCACTTTTCGTTATTGCTACAAGAGAACCGCTTCGCAGTGCTTGGATAATTGCCAACATAACAAGTTTACATATGTTTAAACATGCTAATTAGCGTGCGCACGCAGAGCGGTGTCTGTATTATGTTTTATACATTCAGTTCGGATAATTTACGGACAGCCCTCGTATAGATATATATATAAACAGGGTGGTCATAAAAAATACGCCGATATATGGACCTCTAGCGGTCGTTCCGTACACCCGATAGGGATGAGATTTCAGATATAGTTATTCAGAGGTATGAGCTCAGGATTCTGCGAACGTCAACAAAGTGGCACTCACGGTTACGGTTATAGGTACAGAAACTCGAAATTTTCGAATGCCAACGCCGACTTTTTCCATCGTAAAATGCTCAGCGCATGCTAAAGCCTTAAAGAGCGTTGGAATGGTACGTGCATCCTTAAAACGGACGTGTTATGCATGCACAAAAAACAGCTCTGCGAACGGCCTACAAAAACACGATCGGGATGTAAAGAGGAAATCTGAATATGACAGAGGCAAGACACCAAGCACTGAAGACAACACAGATCAGACAAAAGAAAACTTTTATTTGGAATACATATTTTCCACATGTCTTCCATCGTCGTGTTTTTGTAGGCCGTTCGCAGACCTGTTTTTTTGTGCGTGAAAAACGCGTCCGTTTTTGTGATACACGTACCTTTCCAACGCTCGTTAGTGTTTTCGCATGCGCTGAGCAATTTGTGACGGGAAAAAGTGGACGTTGCCATTCGAAAATTTCGAGTTTCTATACCTATAACCGTAACCGTGAGCACCATTTTGTTGCCGTTCACAGAATATCGAGCTCATAGCTCTGAATAACTATATCTGAAATATTATCTTGATTGGTTGAACGGAACAGCCGCTAGAGGTCCCTATATCGGCAAAGTTTTTTTTTTATGACAACACACACACACACACATATATATATATATATATATATATATATATGCCACCCACATGGTGAAGTGGTTAGCGTTCTGAGCTACCACGCAGTAGGCTTGGGTTCAAATCACGAATATAGCTTGGTCGTTTCTGTGTCGTCCCTCTCATAGGCAGCAATACTGACTTACCTAAAAAGGTGCTATGATAAATTAGCCAATCAAATAGCGGTGGTGAATAACAAATTGTGAATGGGTAACGACAAGTACCTCCGCATTAGACTATATACACTGCTGAAAACAATTAGGGGAGCACATGGTTTTAACGAAATTACTCAAATACTTACACCGATAAGTAACATAAAATAAATCATCTATAATTTAAAGCCTAGCAGGAAACAGAAGAAGAAAACTTCATATGCAAATCAAAGTTAATGACGTCAAAAACCAGAAAAAGAACATCGGAAATCGGAATGTTGCAGAAACGTCTGTTTCACTGCCTTAACTGTGAAATTCGATTGCTCAATTATTCTTTTTGAGAAAAGGTGACTTGAAAATGTCTCAACAACGTTATTTACTGGAATTCATGGCATGGCGTATTATAGGCAGACTTGAATCCGACGTGTTTTTGTATGGAGGGAAAGGGGCACTCGAAATAACCCCACATTCGTTCGTGAAAGGTCACAATACAGACGAGCTGGTTTTATAGTATGGGGTGGAATCAGCATAGGTGGACGTACGGACCTGCATATCATTCGGAATGGTACTATGACGGCCCGAAGGTATGCAGACGAGATACTGAGACCTCATGTCATACTGAGACCTCATGTTTGGGACATGCTTGTACGACGCATTGCTGCGAGACCAAGGCTTCCTTTTACTCTCCGAGACTTGGAGATTGCACTTCTTGAGGAGTGGAACAGTATTCCCCAAAGTCTTATCGATAACATCATCGCATCCAAGGAAAACAGATGTGCAGCAGTCTTAGCTGTTCGAGGAGACCACACGCCATATTAAAAATCTTGCATCATTTCTAAACAATACTTTTTTTTTCTCGCTTACATGTAACAAAATTGTTGCCCTAAATCATCTTTTCGGGTTTTTTCCATATTTTCAAAGAATTAAAGCTTAATTACAAATTTTTTATGTCTTTTTTTCTGTATTGCGCATTGATACGCGTGTACTATCCATTTTATGCCAATACGTGTCTGTCTCGCACGGTTTTCTTAACTTCTTTGCTTGCTCCCCTCATTTCTTTTGCAGTGTTTGTATATATATACACATTAATTTATGTATTTATTTTTAGATACGTATGAGCGAGCGTTTACGATACAAATTGACATCAGATAAGATATTATAGTGTCATGACTTATGTCAGAATAATATATTAGGATAGGAACTTATATGCATAATCTATCTACTTTTGCAGTTTCGGATTCCTGGAATGATGAAGGTAAAACTTCGGGTATTTTACAAAATTACATTTACAGTTAATGCATTATACGCATGTCTATGCAATGTAAGTTATGTTACTTTGGACAGGAAAAAATATATTTTTAATAGCATAACTATTGAGAGATCAAACGTTTTGTAGCGATTTATTTCCAACATATTGTTGTTAATAATATACATGCTTTTTTGAATATTCGTGTCAATGAAAATGTGGCATTTACTAGTCACATTACTCTTTTATGTTTAGCTGTTTAAAAAATCTTACCGTAAATATGCTGAGCTGCAGCAAATTATATTAATTGCAAAAAGTGCAAGCTATTGTCTAATGCGATATTCCAAACTAAAATTATAATTTTACGTTCCTTCATTTAAATGTCTGTTTTGTGTTGAAATCTTTAATTTCCCGTTTAATTTCCTTTGAGATTTTAAAATGCACATAATATTACTTTTAAGAGCAATAATTATTCCTTACATATACATTTTTAATTTCCGCATAAAAATGAAAAAAAGCCCATAAAAATACTGTTAATTACTGATTAGATAGAACGTCTTACAGAATCTAAAATAATAACTGAAATATATTTCAGAATGTTTTTTTTAAAATTATTCTTTTTAGAAAAAAAAGTTCTCTTGTTTCTTAATCCACTTTCAATAGCTTCCGTTTTTAGCGAATTCTTTTGTTTTCAGAGACAAAAAAAACTTTTACAGAGAATCTTTGTCTTTGATTTGTTTACCCTCACTAAATTAATCAAGACAAAGCCAGAGTCAATGTCACTAACTTTAGAATTAACTCTGACTATCTGAACTCTAGTTTAATGCAACGACTGTTTAAATTTTCAACTAAATATAACAAAGATAAATTGCTTTTTGGTACTTTAGTGACTATAATAAATTTGAAAACGATATTTTTTTGTCGCAGTTCAAAAGAAAGTAAGGTTTTGTTACTAAATCCGCTATTTTTTCCTTCCTTTGCAATATATATATATATATATATATATATATATATATATATATATATATATATATATATATATATATATATATATATATATATACACTCATGTACAAAAAAATTAGCGCACCAAGAAATAATTGCGGGATCGTAACGAAACTTGCAATGAAGGTACATGTCGGGGAGATATGCAAATGATTAGAAATGCAGCGTGATTGCGCATTACGTATAGCCGGTAGAGGGCGTTGAACATCGTACTCTGTGGAGTATAAAACAGGTAACCAAAGCTTGTTTGAGTGTGCTGAATCATTTACAAAGGAAGAGCTGATATAGACATGCATTACACCGTGTTCGAAGACAATACAGAAGCTGTTCGCACATTTTTTAGACGATTTTGGCAAGCGGTAATAAAAAAACGTTTACTGCAAAAGAAATAATTGCAATTGTACTATGTTTTTAAAAGTCAAAATTATCGTCTGCGGCTTGAAAGTTTTGTTTTTATTCAAAATGGCGTTTTTAACAAAGCAGTGGTTCGAAGGCTACATTTATGCTCTTTCCGAAGAGAAATACGCATACTCCGTTATCCAAAAACGATGTGAGAGTCATGGTTTTGTGATATCTAAAGCGTCGATAGGTAATATCGTCAACAAGAAAGGAAAAAAACGTTAAATTGGAGCCTCAAGTGGGACAAAAATTCCAAACAAGTATCCAAGGAAAAAACGGACATCTTCGACTATTGCAAAGGTACGTTGTTTAATGTTAAAAGAAAATACCCCTAGTCAAAGGACAGTTGCAAAATCATTAAAATGCTCGGTGTCCACTGTAAACAAAATGATAAACGTTGATTTAAATCTTAAGAAAGCGAAAAAACGCAATGTGCATCGTCTTCTTCCAAATCATATCGCTGAACGCAGGACACGCTGCAGAATTCTATATGAGAAACACTTATCCAAGGAAAAATTGAAAACAATTGCACAATAGATGAATCATGGGTGTATTTAAATGATTGCAACAAAAAAAGAGCCATTTATTACCATAAAAGGGGAGAAAAAAATTTAAGTACATGGTTCAAAGAATCGAAAGAAAGTTTTTCTAAGGTATTCATGATTGTTGCTGGTTTTTCTTATAATTGCAAGTTAAAAATAAAGAGAGTGGGAAAAGATGTCAAGATTAACTCCAAATACTATCAGGAACATATTTTATCGCCAATTTTTCTGAATGAAATACCATCGCTTTACCCACAGTGCCATCAATCTGTGAGACTCCATCAGGACAAAGCTAGCAGTCACACATCAAAATCCACTGTAACTTTCCTAAAAGAAATAGAACAAAAAACTGGTATCAAGGCCATACCCTTCACTGATATCCCTACTAAATCTCCCAATGTATCACCTATGGATTTTTGTGCTTTCGGACTTTTAAAATCTGCATTATCCAAACGTCGTCCCAAAACCCTTACAGGACTCTGGAAAGCAGTTCAGGAGGAATGGGATAGAATACCTCTTCTGACACTTCCAAATGCATTATTATCCTGGAAACTGCGGTGTCGAAAGATAGTTCAGAATAAGGGATGTCAAATAGAACATTTAAAACACAAGAATTTTATGTAATTTAGTTTTGTGAATGCAATATACATCGTCGAATGCAATGTACAAAGTTTTTTTACTAAATCCGCTATTTTTTTCCTTCCTTTTCAATATATATATATATATATATATATATATATATATATATATATATATATATATATATATATATATATATATATATATATATATACACTCATGGATTTAAAAATTAGCGCACCAAGAAATAATTGCGGGATCGTAACGAAAGTAGCAATGAAGGTACACGTCGGGGAGATATGCAAATGATTAGAAATGCAGCGTAATTGCGCATTACGTATAGTCGGTAGAGGGCTTTGAACATAGTACTCTGTGGAGTATAAAACAGGTAACCAAAGCTTGTTTGAGTGTGCTGAATCATTTACAAAGGAACAGCTGAGATAGACCTGCCATTACGCCGTGTTCGAAAACAATATAAGCAGTTGTCGCAGTTTGAGAGGGGGAGAATCGTCGGGATGATGGAAGCTGGATGGTCAGCTAGGCGAGTAGCTCGTCAATTAGGCAGCTCTGATTGTGTTGTGAGGAGGTGTTGGGACCAGTGGACCCGAGAGATGTCATGTACACGAAGACCAGGCTCAGGACGCTCTCGACAGACCAGTCGTCGAGAAGACCGCCACATCGTAAGAAATGCACGCGTACAGCCAACTGCTTCATCGACCACCATCCAGGCACAGGTAGCACCTTCACTAGGGGCCTCTGTGTCTTCTCGAACCATACGAAGGCGCCTGGCTGAAGGACAGTTGGTATCGCGGTGCCCATTACGTGTGCTGTCCTTGACGCCCACCCATCGACGCCTCCGTTTGGAGTTTTGCCGCGAACGAGGAAACTGGACTGCAACGGAATGGAACCAGGTCGTCTTTAGTGACGAATCCAGATTCAATCTCGGCAGTGATGACAATCGTGTTCGTGTGTGGAGAGCCCGTGGTGAACGCTTCAATCCTGCCTTTGCTGTACAGCGACACATCGCTCCCAGAGCTGGTGTGATGGTATGGGGTACCATTGCCTACAATACACGGTCACCCCTAGTATTGTTCCGTGGCACCATGACAGCCCAGCGGTATGTTCATGAAATCTTGCAACCACATGTGTTTCCACTCATGCAACGGCTCCCAGGAGCCTTCAACAAGACAATGCTCGGCCTCATACGGCAAGGGTGTCACAACACAGTCTCCGCACTGTTACTACCCTTCCTTGGCCTGCCCGATCCCCAGATTTGTCTCCAATCGAGCATATCTGGGATCATTTGGGACGACGAGTTGGGCATCCCACGAGTTTGAACGAACTAGAGGCAAGGTTACAGCAAATATGGAACGAAATGTCTCAAGACATCATACAGAACTTGTATGACTCAATGCCCGATCGTATCGCATAGTGCATTCGCGCTAGAGGGGTCCAACGGAGTATTAACTCCTCTGTACTTTTGCATTTTTCTCTGAAATAAATTATCCTTTTTCTTTGATTTTCTTATCATTAACTTATATCAAAGTAGTCATTGCGTATGTAAATTTTCGTTTCATTTTGACCACTCCTTCTTGGTGCGCTAATTTTTTTGTCCATGAGTGTATATATATATATATATCAAGTATTTAAGAATATATTTTGCCATTCCCCTTTTATTTGGTATAGTTATGTAGGTATATTTATGATATTCTCAATTAAGAAAAACATTATGTTAACTCTATAACGAGCGTTATAGCCTTCTTGCTTTTTTAAAATAAGCAATTTTTTTCCAAAACATAAAGTTACATATTTTGATTTGTTTATCATTAAGTCATATATTATAAAGGATTAAGTTATAATAAAGGAAGTATAAAGTTACATATTAAATTATGTCATTTTTCAGCGATATCAAAGCGTTTTCACTAGTTTTAAGTATTGTGGAATTTTATTAATATAATTTTATATCTTAGTCGACTGAATGAGAATCCGTTAACAAAAGTATTTAATGTTCTTGTTAAAAGTATTTAAGTGCAACTAATCAATCTTCTTATACCTCTTTTAATAAAGGTAATGCTGTAATGGCTTACCTTTACCATCATAAGAATAATACTTGAATAATAAGTCAACATTAAATAATTTAGCTCCATGCATGTATCCTTAAAATTCATTTAATAATTGACTTCATTTTAACACATAACTATTGAATTCATGACATACTGAATAACCCTTCGGAATTAGGTTTTGCAAAATGAATAATTGACTTCAAAATGTTAACAGATTGAAGAATAATCTGCACAGAAGCTTTAACAAAAAAGAATTAATGTAATTTCATCCAACATAGCGATTTTTTATTTCTTACATGACATGTCTTAGAATAGAATATACACCACAAAATATTAAACAATTCTTAGTCATTTTCTTGTCATTACTCAGAATCAAATGTGCAACAACAGAATAAAACAAAAAAATATTTTAGCTTGAAGTAAAAAAAAGTTACATAGTGATGCCATCTATTGTAAATAAATACAATTAGAATACAAATTACAAACAATATGATGAATAAAGCGAAACAATTATTATAATTAATTATTTAAAAAATTAAAATAAAAATAGTAAGTCTTTTATCAAGATTGAACAAGTATATTGAATTAAAATGATAAATAATGATAAATTAAGTCTAAATGTTATGAGGCTATACAAAATAAATCTAACTTAATAGAAGAAAAGTAAATAATTTGCGTTCAGCTTATCGCTTTAAATCGGATAGGAAGAAATTTTATTTATATTTGAAGAACTAATCCTATATATGATATTCATATAACTCAAAATTTTATATGCTTGTTGAAACGTACTAAGCAAAATTTAACTCATGGTTTAATCCGAATTTTGCAACTTAAAACGAATGCATATCTGAAGAGTATTTCGGCTTGAAGTATTCGCTCTGTTCAAGCAGATATGCATATGTAGCAAAGGAAGTTACAGTTTTAAAATGCTGAATTACTGACAATTTATTAATATTTCATGCCCAAAATATTTAACACGTTTTATGTATTACTCAGCGTTGAAAATATTCATCAAAAATTGGAAAAGAAGAATAATAAAAAGTTTAAAATGGTTCAAGGAAATATTAACTACACATGAAATGCCATATTGTCAAGAAATATTTATTACACTATTAAAAGTATCAAAAACTACTACTTTTTGACGCATATTAAACTAAAATTTGTGTTCCATTTAGGAAAATACAATCTCTGTACTACAGTTTGTAGATAAATAGTCACTAGAGCAATGCATATATCAGAAAATGCAAATATAAGTTTCATTTTAGAATCCCAAGATATCGTTTAAAAGTATGTAAATTATGAATAAAATGCATTATTTTTTACTACGCTGGAGAAATATATATAAAAGAAATTCTTTCGGAATTTTCTATTCCCAGTACAATCAATATTTATTTTTTTAAAGCAAAAATAAAACAAAATAAAAAAACTATAAAAATCTAAAAATTATCAAAAGTCTTCAACTATTATCCATTCTAAAATAGTATAAGAATTAAAACAGACAAAAGTATTGAAAGAGGGTCTAAACATTTATAAAAGTACACTTCGTTTTCTCATCTAGTTCATCCCCTTCATCTGTTTTCTAACCCTCGTGGTAAGGATGTGTATTGATATAACTCGTTAACTTAATTCGTAATTAATACAACTAATAACAATTAGGTTATTTAAATAATTTAATGCATTTGAACAGTAGAAAAATATAATACATATTTAAAGTAACACGTAATACATAAATTATTGCGTAGCATTTTATGTGCTCTGAATTCTTATTTAAACACATTAAATGTTTAACCCTCAAACGGTGCAGTGGGGGTCGGATCCGACCCAAGGGTATGTCTTCCCCCACCGGTACTCTCCCTTCTCATTGCAAGAGATCGAGTTGACAAGGAAAACTACCAGATAGACCTACTAGACAGCCCTACTACATATAGGAATAAGTAAATCTGAGTGTCTTTGTTGAAAAACATTATTTATGATAACTAGTTATTTTTAAAATTTTTAAATCTTAGATTTTTAAATTTATTGTCACAGTGGATCGTGACATTACGTGATGGGGAAAGAAGAAAAGGAAGTACTGGGTGCAGATAGGCAAGGAAATGAGAAGTCAAGAGAGTTTGTTGACAAGTGAAAGAGAAAAAAGGATATTTAAGAGGTGGAAGGCCAGCTGCAGAGTTAGAGAGATGTCTCAGAAGGGGCGAAGTGATGCGATTCCCGCAGATTTAAGAGCCTAATCCAGTTTTTAATGAAACCCCCAAGTGAAGGAATTCGTGGGAAAAAGGGTGAGACAGTGCAGGTGCAAGAAAGATATATCGACGCCCCCGCGAACGAGTTGAGCCACCGACAAGAAGTTAAATAAAATCATTGGATGAAGGCCTGCACCCAATAAGAGACAAGAAAAAGCATACAGAATGAAAATTAAGAGAAGATAAAACAAACAAGGAGATACGCTCAGAATAGACTTAGCATGACGTTGACTAGCAGCAGATGAAAATATAAAATGAGGTTGCCTGGTAGCAGATAGCAAAGAGCCCCGGCCTGGAGGAAGTCAGCCCCGCCAGGTTGACACGATGATGACGGAGCGGGCCCCCTGTGAACCGTCGGAGCAGTACGTATCCGATGCCCTACGGATTAGTCGGAGACTAGATGAATAGAGTCCCCCGGCATGGAGCCAGTCCCGCCAAGATGACCCGAAAGACGGAGCGAGACCCTAGGTAAATCGACGGAGTAGTGAGTCCCCGATGCTCTACGAATGCGTTTGCAATACGACGAAGGAAACTGCCCTTGTGACAACGCTCGTACAATAGCCTCAACGTGCAGCAGTTCAACAGTATAGCGGTATGCGGCCATTTGTCTTAACCTTTAGTGCCGATTACCACATTGGCTCTGTGAAAATTTGCATATTATGTTGAACTGTATTGATGTAGGAGTTAACGTTAACTTTAATGAATATTAAATGACTTGATAAGAAGCGTACGTTGAGAAATAGCGGAGAAGTAGCGAAGAATAGATCATTAGTGATAGGGAATGCAGGATAATTGGAATATGTCTAAATTTAGGTTAGGATCAGCAGAAACCGGCTAGGTTGAGATATGATATTCAATGTTAGTAGTAATGTATGTAAAGGAATTTTGAAAATTATATTATGTGTTAATAAATCAATGTATTATAGGTACGCTTCATGTCCTGTGTATTAATTTAACAGGTGTGGTATATAAATTGAGTTTTAGAAAAGTTAATTCACTATACGATCATTGGTTAGTAATGGTGATTTTCTTAGGTCGCTGTTTATGTAATTAATGCCTTACCAAGGTGTGTTATTAAGGACATACTCTCTTTCAAAATTAATCAAAATTTAAAAGAAAATCCCGTTACATTTACATTTCGATTTTGAAGGACAATATTGTCAGTACTATTATTTTTTACATTTTTGTGCTCGGAAAGTTGGTTTCGCTAACTTCTAAAACTAGGTAGACTAAATTATATAAGTGTATTAGACTTAATATATACAACATTCTATTTAAATGCTAAAGATATTTTCTTTGTTTAGCAAAATTACAATTCGTTGGTCATTTTTTCTACAAAATAGGTTTTATTTCATGTAATATATTATCAGTAAATGTTATTATACAAGAAAATTGCTTATTGTGTATTTATTTCCACCAAAATTCTCATCAAAAAAGAGATCGGATCCGACCTGTACCATTTATTTCATCGCAAACCACTGTACCGTTTGAGGGCTAAATATAGTTGTGTGCTTTATCACTGACATCAAATATCCATCAGATCATGGACGTCAATATCCAGGAAATATTGTTTGATGCCACTAAATATGCACACTATTACCCAATTACAATAAGATTGATAGGACATATATTAGCATGAGCAATTGCGTAAGGAAAGTTCCTACGTACGAATTATCACAGCCGGCGTCTTTGCAAGGAGCCATTACTGAAGACCATTAACAGCATATTACGCTGCGAGCTGAACACAGGTGTTTAATTTACGATGAATCAAATAGGATTGCCTTTCTACTATGCTTTTCGAGAGAATTGTTGGCACAGAGAAATTTCAGAACCTTCTTGTAAAATCGTCTCTTTGTGGTGTGCAGAAAAATGTTACAAGAACACAACATTTTTTTGCGAATTTAGGAATTTTCATAAAAATAATTTATAACGAACAACATTTTTTTTAGTTCTTTAAGGAGATTATCTCTCAAATGGAGATTATCTTTCAATAGCGTATTTCCTGTGATAATTTCTAATAGTCTATTTTTTTCCTTAGCCCCATGCATATACATCTAAACTGTTTCCGCTGGTAAAGGACCACAATTCTATAGCAAAGAAAATTATTTTTTATGAGTACATTACTGGCTACCGAAAAGAGCCATTTTGGGATGATATGCCGAGATCAGACAAGTCAATTCCGAACTGTTATCTTTATTATAAATTTGCGATGATTTTGGGAGTTCGTGGTCTTACAATAAAGGAGTGAGAAGAAACTCATTTTTTATGAGTAAAACTTGATCTTCAAGTGATTAAATTCGCAAATAGGTTCGGAATAAGGTAAAATAAACTAGCATCCTATTTTCTGTAATGTGATAAAAAATCCCGGTCTTTCCAAACACTCTGCGCCCTGAAAAAACCAGGTTACTCCTTTATTGTCAGATCCTCTCTGAAAACCTGAGCATTCAGGTGATTCGAGGCCATTCTACCACTTTAAAATCAATATTTTGAAAACCGTGTCTGTTTCTTCTGCGATAGAGATTTCACGAAGACTAAACATCTGTAAAATTACAAAACACAAGATGGACCAATATTACAAACATATATATCACCAGCATAAACAGTAGACATGGACCTAAGAATGTTATGCTTATGACGGCTATGCCTTAGTGAGGAGCCTATAACAAGGTCGAAACCTACGAAAATTTTGTAGTACACTGGTGTAAGAAATTAAGAGAATTTGCAGACTTGGTCGATTATCTCTAGAACTATTGTACCGATTTTAAGGAAATTTGATATGTACATACATTGATACAATACAAAAAAAAATAACAGTTCAATAATTGTAATACACACGCATGATCGTGCGTAACACTCGTTGAAGTCGGAAGGTATAAAACAGCGGTTACAGAATAAACAAAAAATGGGTTAATAGATTTGTTAACATGGGGTATCGTCCCCTTTTACAGATATACAGGTCTCGCAGCGTGATTTCATACTTGAAATAAGGCAGTTTATCATTTCCTGTGGCAATTGGTCCCACTCGTTCAGCAACGCTGTTTTCATTCCCTGGATGGTTCTCTGAGGGGGGTTGCTAGTTGCAATTGCCCTGCCCAGAGCGTCCCAGACATGCTCTATAGGGTTAAGGTCTGGAGATCTGGCTGGGCAATCCATCCGGCGAATATCCTCACTCTCTAGAAATTCGTCGACCATAAGAGCTCTATGTGGCCTCGCGTTATCGTCCATTAAAATGAACTCAGGCCAACTGCACCCCTGAAAGGGCGAACATAGGGCTCCAAGACCTCATCCCTATACCTCACACCAGTCACAGTGCTTCTTTCAAAGACATGGAGAGGTGTGCATCCATCCAACATGATGCCTGCCCAGACCATTAAACCTCCCCCGCCATAATGGTCGATTTCGCGGAATTGGAGAGTAGGTAGCGGGTCCCTGGTTCTCTCCATATGACCGTACGGCGAGAATCGGTGTTTAGGCTGAACCGGGACTCATCAGTGAAGAGAAGGGTCGCCCATTGATCCATACTCCAATCTCTATGCTCTCTGCACCATGATAAACGGATTCTCCTGTTCGTAGAAGTGAGCGGGACGCAAACAGCAGGTCTTCTTGGAAACAACCCTCTCTCATGAAGTCTTTTGGAAACAGTCACCCTTGATACACGGGTTCCTGTGGCTCCATACAAGTCACGAGAGAGCTGAGAAGCTGTAGCACTCCTGTTACGCCTCGCGATAATCGACAAATGGCGATTTTCTCTGACCGTCGTGGCTCTTGGACGACCTTGTCCAGGCTTTCTCTCGATGGATTCGGTATCCTGGAACTGTTTCCATAAGTTACACACGACGCTGGGCGTTAAATTGAACTCTCTACAAATTTGGACTTGAGATTGGCCTGCTTCTAGCCTCCCCACAATTCGCCACCTCATTCCATCATCTAAACGTTGGTGGTTACTCATTTTTACTGTTGCAATTTGAAATTAACCGATTACTGCAAAATAACACCAAGAATTAACTCATTTTCTTGTTTATTCTGAAACCGCTGTTTCATACCTTCCGACTCCAACGAGTGTTACGCATGATCATGCATGTGTATTACAATTATCGAATGGTTATTTGTTTTGTATTGTATCAATGAATGTACATATCAAATTTTATTAAAATCGGTACAGTAGTTCTAGAGATAATCTACCAAGTCTGTAAATTCTCTTAGTTTCTTACACCAGTGTAGTAAATATTTAGGAAAATACCGCCTTTCGAATTACTTTACCTTCTGATTCCTTATGTGTTATCCCTTGCTGAGGAGCCCATCACAAGGGCGTAATCAAGATCCAAAGATGCTGGGTACTCTTCAGGCGTATACATGTCTAGTATTGTCCTTAATACCTGGCTCGATGTTTTGGGATGGTTCTTCCTTAAAGTATTCACCATAGTCTACAGATAGCCGTTAAAGTATCATTTTGTAATAGCCCTGTAGAAATATTCAGACGCTTATATCCGAATCACTTCTTCAGTTACAAGCACGAAATTACGCTACTGAATCTGCTGGCAGCTCTCTTTGACTGAATACGGGTAGAACATGTCCACAGTCTCAGCATTCACTTTTGACATTGTACTTTTCTGACAACAAGATGGTGTGAAAAATAAACTCACTGAGAGGAAAATACTGTCTAATTTAAATTTTATTTCTTTCCTGGGATTGAAAATTGCGTTTGAAAATGCCTGGGATTGAAAATGCGTTTCTAACTAACGTTCAACTTTTTTAAAGACCACTCTAAACTTTGGGGATCAGAAGGTTTGATGTTCTAAATGACCTTAACACATCAATCCATTAAAGTAAATGTCGACATGTGTGAATAACTTAACGTTTTCCATAGGTTTATCAGCCTGTAAATTAGTCAAAGGTACTGCAAATTTATTAAATATTTAGTTGAACCTATTAAAGTGATTTACTATTTGAATTATTGTGATCAAATATTTCATTTTTAAAATTTTTCAATAATACGATAAAATTGTTATATGGTACAAAACAATGAAATCAGAAAAGAAATGAGTAGCTTATTAGTATGCATGTTTATTTTATAAATTAAATATGGTATCAATTTTTTCTTTTAGAACTCAATGAAATAAGTACTACAATTACTTAAATTAATTGGAAACATTTCTTCTCTGAAAACTCTCATATATATATATATATATATATATATATATATATATATATATATATATGTGTGTGTGTGTGTGTGTGTGTGTGTGTATGTATGTGTATATGTATATAAGAGGCGGTGAAAGGCAAAACGGTGTAAGTCAAAAGCGTTTTACTGCAAAAACTACACAAATTACTGCAAATTCCACACAAATTGAACAAATTGTAAATGATATTAACTATTATAATATTAAAAATAATAATTATTTTCAATTCCACTATTAATTGAACATGACGATTACATTTTTGCCCTCAAATAAAAAAGTTGAAAATGTGACTTACACCACTTTGCCTTTCACCGCCTCATATGTAAATTTCCATGGATTTATCGGCCTGTAAATTAGTGAAAGGTGTTCCAAATTTATTAAATATTTAGATATATATATATATATATATATATATATATATATATATATATATATGTATGTATGTATATATATGTATGTATGTATATATATGTATGTATGTATATATGTATATATATATATATATATATATATATATATATATATATATATATATATATATATATATATATATATATATATATATATATATATATATTTTCTCAAACTTCTAAAAAGTTGAAAAACCACTGGGGTAGTTAGTGGATAGCATCGTGAGCTTCCACGCACTGGGTTCGGTTGAAATGCCGAATAAGGCTTGGTCGTCGTTACCGTGTTTTCCCGTCATAGGGAGTAATGCTGACTCACCTAAAGGGAACCCTCATAAGAAAGTAACCAGCAAGACTTCGTGGGGAATAAAAAAAAGTGAATGGCTCCCGACAAGTGCCTCCGCATTAAAAAAATATATATTAGCAGTTTTATATAAAAGATTGATTGACTTAGAGCGCTATTGTAATTTTTTGAGGGATAGTAATCAGACCGGGTCTTAATGCTTAAAGCCACTTCCGAACGATTACAAACATCCATGCCAAAAGTAAGACTCCAACCCACAGACTCTGGTATCGTAAAGTCAGCGCCCTAGACATTCGGTCACCGTCCGGTTCTTTATATAAGTCAGATTAGTCTAAAATTCCCGTAATTGTTAACTGAATTCTGAGTGGTGATATAATTCTCAGCGATTCACATGTCCCGTATTCTTGATCTAAGACTTTATTTTACGAATAGAAGCGATCCTTTGGTGAACAAAATAATTTATCATAATAGGAAAACATAGAAAATGTTTAAAAAAATTTTAATTTTTATATTGAGATTTTATTTAGAAAAATGTTGGGGAAAAATTAGTAAATCAGATGCAAGATAATAGCACATAGGAAATTATAGCAGTGGTACACTGATATTAATGACACACGTGGGAAAATTTCATGGCAGTATATACAAACATTTTTACCACTGAAAGAATTTTCTATTAAATTTAAGATGATAAAAGTTATTTAATGTTTCAAATTATGGAAATGAAGACAAGGATTCAAAAACAAAAGATTAATGCACTTTCTCTAATAATGAAGAGTTATAAAGCAGTAATAACCATAAAATGACAGATACTTCTGCAACAATATAATTATGTTCATCATGTTAAAAAAAAATGTGAAGCTATAATTTGCGATAGCTGTTGCATAAATTTCTAGTGTCAGAACAACCGGATATTTCGAAAATCAATACTATTGTCTGCATACCAATGATAACGCAAAATGTTAAAGACAACATTTTTCATAACAGTGTTCTTTCGTTGTGTAAAAAAATTGCACAACTTCAGTGATTTGAATATTATGTCTGGATCTGGGGTGAAAAATATTAAATTTCTTTATTCTGAAAATTAAAAAGTAATCTCGAGAATTTATTTTCGCAATTTTGTCTTCGAAATGGGGACTTACAGGAAAGTGATATGATTAATATTTTTTTTTACCCCAAGTCTTGATTCTGTTTCACAAAATACTAAACAATTTACCCTCAAAAACTCAGGAAAGCCCTATGAAAAAATATCAGCATTTATTTTCAACATGGGAAATTTTTTATATTTCCAGTGCAACAAATGTTCTTAGTCAGAGAAGCAGATACAAAAAGAATACAAATATAAGCACAAAATTACAAAAGTACTATTGATTTCTCTCTCTCTCTCTCTCTATATATATATATATATATATATATATATATATATATAAGAATAAGATGAAAGAGAAAACCACTAATAGCTCTAAAGCTATTTGCAGCCAGGAACAAATAACATGAAAAGAAAAGTATGAATGAGGTTTTAGACAGCATTTCTTCATCAGCGGTGACAATGCTGTCTAAAAATCAATGGATTGTTTCCGATGAGTATGATCTATACAATAAACACACTCAGAAACCGTATAATCCATGAAAAACAGAAGAATAGATTAATAATTGAATAAAGATTAAATAAAAGTACTTAACCAAAGAACACCAAGCCTGGCGCTAGACAGAGTTGAAGTTAAGAACTTGTAACCGCAAGATGACTGACGTCACAAAACTTGCAAACATGGAGGTAGTGGATTCTCAGTTACAGACTTACTTAGGTTACCGTATTTTAGGACTATTATACACTTGATAATTTACTTTTTTATTATTTTTACTACTAAGAGTTATTTTAATTATTATTTTTATTTTTACATATGATTTTTATTTTAATTTTTATTTTTAGTAGTTATTTTTTCTATTTTATCTTATTGTTATGTTTAACATATTTAATGCAACAGAACTAACTATTCATTTAAACAAAAACAACCAATTATGTTTTTGGATAGACTTTCGGGGTAATTATTCCGTGTTAGCACAGCTTTCAAGTCTAAAATATGCTTAATCCTATTGTCTTTAGAACATAGCCCATTTATACGAACTAACTGATTTACAATAATGTTATTAAAAACAGATTTATGTAAACAGGTTAGATAATTTTGAAATTTAACAATATTAAATTTATAGTCAGATCTTTTGTCGTATAAGTCAAAAGTAAATTTGCTGTCAGAATTTAATGTAATATTAATATCTAAAAAGTTTACATTAATATTATCATGGCTACTTTTAATTAGTTCCAGATTAGGAGGGTATATATATATATATATATATATAAAGCGAGCGTAGAGGGCCTAGGTGCTACGCTCGCTTTTCGTGCGAGGCCTTCTGCCCTAAATAAGGCTTAATCGTAAAAAGCTTAATAAGGCTTAAAAGGGAATATTTTACTCGTAAAAGGCCCCTAATAAGGCTTACTCGTAAAAAAAATATTTCTTATTGCACTATGATATTAACGTGGCCGACTACGTTGAAAACATCGATTTTCGACAATTAGTCGAGTTTTTTTTATTTGCGTTTTTTAGTACCTTCAACTTTCCAAAACTGTTTTTCTTTTTTCTCTACGTGATTTAGAAGAAATTTTATAGCCATTATAAAACATATCGTTTGATTCAAAATCAAACCGGAAGTAAAACTTCGTAACCGGAAGTTGTCCTAAAATTGCACTAATTTGCTCATTTTCAACTTAAATTTAGTTTTTTTTTTCTAATTTGAAGTTTCAATAATTTTTTTGCAACATCCTTAATACTTTTTGGCAGCTATATTATTAGTTTATTTTTTAAAAACTGCAACAATTCAATTCTCGTGATTGCTTGTTTACATCGTCACGATGATATTTCAATGAAAGCAAGAAATAATAATATAAAAGATTAAGATTTAGAATAAAAAATCAATTCTCTAGTAAACAAGAAATATAATATAAAAGATAAGTTGTAAAAAAGTAATCTGTAGTAAATTAATTAATTAGTAATAGATAAATCAATAAATAAATCAAATAACATAAAGATATGTATTATAAATATAATATAAATTTCAAACATTTCTTGAAGTCAGGTAACTTTCAAGAACAGCAAAACAATGTTTGAGAGTTTAACCTTTGTTTGCCAGTCTCTGCTTCTGTTTAGAGTGAAAAAAATTTCAAGAATTCAGTATAAAAAACAATGGTCGCCAATAAGTATTTATTTTGATAAAGATGCATTTCCCTTTTGGAAAAAAATAAATAAACTGAACAAATGAACTTCTAAAATGAAAATGGCAACAAAGATCTTTGATCTTTGAAGAGAAATGAAAATCAACAAAGATTCACGTTTGTTTACAGTCGTGAATTTCTATTTTGGTATGTATAATTTACTAATTATTGACCGATTTTAATTATTTTAGGCTCTTTGAGACAGCCTGAGGTTGGGTAAGAAGAATTATGAATTGGATTTTAGCTTATTATTCTTTTAAATTATTTTTACATCTTTCCTCTGTTAGGGCTAATAGCGAGATACACAGGGGTAATTATCGGACAATGTAACAGCTTCCATCCATTTACTGTTGTCACCCTTATGCGAAGGTCTTTTCATCACTGCTGAATTATCAGCTTTAAAATTCAATTAAAAATCAAAATTTTAAGATAGTGACTTGAGATGAGGTTTATATGAACAAGAAAGCTTTCAGCTTTCAGATGATGTAAATATTTTCTTTGTAAGATAAAAATTCGAGAAGCAATGATATTACATCCACATATAGGACGATATTTCTTGAAAACTTTGCTTCATTTTTGATGAAAATATTAGTCTGTTTAAAAATATCTTTTAACAAATGAGGTCTAGTTTGAAAGAGAAATGTCTTAGATTGTAAAAAGATCAAAATTCTGAGATCATTTTTTGGCGAGTTATCGTAATCTGAAGATGAAAAATTCAGTATTTTCCCCCAAAACATAAAATAAAAAAACTTAAAGTCCGACGAAGATGAGACATGTCTTACTTTGGTCCACCCATTTTTATGCATTCATTGTATCGCTCTCGACCTCATATCCCCAGCGGTTTCGGAGGGGATAGTTTGACAAGCTTTTGACAGCGACGGCGGCAGCGGGAGTTACTTTTTTTAGAATATATATATATATATATATATATATATATATATATATATATATATATATATATATATATATATATATATATATATATATATATATATATACATTTATTTATTTATATATTTAATAATTTATTTGAGTGTGTGTGGGGATATTGCTGCGGACTGTTTTACATCCAATAATTATTCAATTATTCAGCATGTTGAAAAAGGAAAAGACGAGAAGACGATAATATTTCATAGTTTCCACTGCGGTGTTTAAAATTTATAACCCTTACTGGGTGTGTGAGACAAAATAACGAGAATAATTTATTTAATGTAATGTGATCTTTAAAATTATGTGATTACTTGTGATATTGATTATAAACAACATTTTTCCTTAATGTGTGATATATTATTTAGTGTTATAGAAGACTGGTGTAGAAAACGTGTTAAGGCTTTCGACAGCTTTGAAATATTAAAAGGCTTTTATGCACATTATCTGGTCACGTCGCGTGATTCCTAGAAAATTGGATGAAGAGAAGTCTTAGTGGCTTTTAATTACACAATGATGAAGATTACGTAATTTGTCCTTCAGTGAAAGTGTTTTCGAGTTACAAAAAACATTAAAAGCTACGAAAAATTGAATGCGTGACAAGAATTATATTCCCACCACTTATTTAGGCATGATAGGTACAGTAAAACTTGCAGTAGTCTAAATGTAACTGCTCTCATAAATTTTAATACGAGATCGTATACAGCAAAAAGAATAACAACATTGAGATGCAGACAGATGTTTTATTTATTTTGTTAATAATCATTATTTTTATTTTAGTGGACTGTGAAGTTCATTTTCATACTGCGAATGGCATTTCGACAAACCCTTTGCAAGACTTAAAACAAATCTGGTAAGGCAGGATGAAAGATCACGTAATAAGGATTGAGACTTCTAAAACAATAAAACGTTTCATAGCTGTGTGAAAATAGAATTTTTTACAGATTTACCTTGATTTGGAATTCAATGATTGAAACAAAGGTACTTGTTTCTACCATGAGAATCATTGGATTTGTGTAAAGTAATTGGAAATTAGGAAAATATATTAAAAGCAGTTCAAATAATTTTCTAAACTCAGGGTATCAATCACTTCCCTGTAAAATATATATAGGGTTTCTGAAAACAAAGATGAATTGATTACAATTTAAAAGAACCGAGGAAATCTGAGCACTCTGGAATAAAAGCAAATCAGGAAAAAACAATCGTTCCTCGTGTCATTGGATAGTTCAGGTGGTAGAACAATAGATTAGAGATAATCCCCCCTCTCTCTTTCTCATATATATATAAATATATATACATATATATATATATATATATATATATATATATATATATATATATATATATATATATATATATATATTGTAGACTCTCGTAGAATAAAGCGCAAGAATTTCCATTTTAAACACTGTGCATACATTAATTTTCATGCACACGGGGTTTGTAACGATTTTGGCGTAGTAGTTAATATATACAATGTTAGATAACTCAGTGAAATTGGTTGAAAAATTAGAAACATGTTTAACAAATATGGATTCTTCAATGGGGCTCTTAATGTTATTTAAATAGAGAAATTTTCAAGGATGTCTTGCTCCGTATATTAAGCTTCAGGCAGAGTTCGAAGCAAATAATGAGAGGTGCTTCTTAAATAACGTTTAACGCAGAAAAAACATACATTTTATGTTCGTATAGGAAATATTATTGAAAATGATTCAATAAAATGTAGATAAATCCAAAAACAAAACAAACAACCACTTTCAATGAATCTAGGTCGATGGAAAGTAATTTTGCATGACACGGATATTGTCTAATGCTCAACTTGTCAGTAATTAATGTGTTTTGAAGCTTTCTATGACGCACATACAAAATATGTAAAATGAATTAATTTGTTAAATTATATTTTTTCCACTTATTATTTTGCATATGAAATAGTTGCACTTATTATTTTGCATATATAATATTTTACATATGAAACAGTTTTATTTAAATGAACAATATTTTTTTCTAATGTCTCAATATATTGATCACGGTATGCGGCACTCTAGTATATATATATATATATATATATATATATATATATATATATATATATATATATATAGATAGATAGATAGATAGATACACAGTGCGTCAAATAAGTTTTAAGACTGGGTCTGTAAAAAGAAATGAAAAGAAGAAATTAATACCATTTTTGGTTTTTTATTCAAAATAGGACCCTCCGGCCTCAATGCACTTTTTTCAGCGATTTATTAATGAATCGAACGCCTGTTGTAAATCACTTTGTGGAATGGCCTGCAAAGCACGCGTCGAAGCTTCTTGTATGGTCGAAATATCCTTAAAACGACACCATTTTAACTTTATTTAAGTTTTGGGAATAAGGAGTAGTCACAGGTTGCTAAATTAGGTGAATACGGTGGATGGTTCAACACACAGACATTATTTTTTGCCAAAAATCGGCGAACAATAAGGGAGGTGTGACTGGGTGCATTGTCGTGTAACAAACACCAACTGCTTTCAGTCCTATAGTCTGGACGAATGCGACGAATTCTGGCCATCAACGCTTTAAAACAGCTAAGTAGTGTTCACCTGTAATTGTTTGTCCAGTTGGAACAAATTCTTTGTGGATAATACCTTTACTATCAAATAATGTAATGAGCATTGTTTTGATTTTGGATGGAACTTTTCTTGTTTTTTGGCTTGCTGTGAATTTGGTGACTTCCATTCCGCACATTTTCGCTTTGTTTCAGATTCATATTGGAAACACTAGGTTTCATCACCTGTAACAATGGACTTCAAGAAGTTTGGATCGTTTTCAGCGGCTGAAATAAGTATGTGGAACAAAGTTAGCACACACTTTTGTTTTGCCCAAATCTTCATGCAGGATGGTTCGAATTGTATCTTTGATGATATTTAAAGAGCCTTCCTTGTATCTTTGATGATATTTAAAATTGTATCTTTGATGATATTTAAAGAGATGATATTTAAAGAGCATTCTCAGTGATGCATACCTATCGTTTGTTACGAAATTTCGTACTTTCTCAATAACTTCAGGTCTCCTAGATGAAATTGGTCTTCCACTTCGCTGATCATCTTCTACCGTATCTCTTCCGTCCAAAAAACGTTTGTGACACACAGAAACATTTGATCTACTTAAACAACAGTCACCGTAAACTTGATTCATGAGTTGGTATGTTTCCGAAGCACTTTTACCAAGTTTTGCGTTAAATTTAATTTCAGAACTTTGCTCCATCTCAAAAAATCAACATGAAAAAAATTCACTTCTGCAATAAACGCTCGACTTCCCTCAACTACTTAACGAAATGCGCACAACTTGTTAGCAGTGTGCCAGTAGACGATGGACGTTATGACGCATGCGGATTTACACTAACAGCGCCTTTACAACCTGCGCTCTAGGACGAGTCTTAAAACTTATTTGACGGACTGTGTATATATATATAAATCCGTAGTTCTATATGTTGTAATATCAAATGGTGAGCTAGCCAGTATTTTTCAAAGAAAATTTGCAGCACTCAAGTGAACATTGTAAACTGCTTTAGATTATTTTCTGATAATGGGTGAAACTTTCAACGTTCTTTAACTTGGCGGGGGAAGTTAAATACGGACTAAAGCATGACTCCCTGAGCTAATAGTAAGTGCAATGGTCTGATAAGAGGATATGATTCCAAATCGAGCCAAGGTGTTCTTCATTGGGAATATAGAATTTGTGATGAATGCTTGACCTCAGAAGGGACTTACCAGCAGCGCCTAATAATAAAAAGCATATAATTTTATTGGACGTCCATTATATCTTTAATGACAGAGACCATGTAGTTGATGAAGAGATATTGTCTATCGACTGCCCTTTAGATTAGCAAATTCCACATCTGACATCGAAATAACTGAAAGTGTTTTGAATGAAATATCCACTATATGTGTGTTATGCAGTAGGAATGGTAAAAGTTCCCGACTGAGTTCAGTTTAAATTTGAAAGGAATAAAGAATTTGAGTGAATGCGTGTGTCATATATCCAGTCGAAAAGACTCAGCTTCGGCTTCCAGCCCGAGGATGTCGGAAAATTCCATTGATCTTTCATGATTTCATATTACGTATCACTCTAAGAATAGAAACTTTATCAAATGTTATTCCTAATCCGTATTTGCAGTAATCGGAAGAAGTGTTTTTAGTTCTCGACCGAGATTAGTTGTGTTTATGCAAAAACTAAATATTATTAAGGTGGCTGTCTAAGTTCGGAGCCAATTTTTTTAAAAGAATTTTTTAAAGACTTTTTTTGGTCTTGTTTGGCAAAATAGCACTTCAAAATTACAAAATGAACAAAAAGTTACCTGTAAATACCATACTCTTTTATAAATTGGTCAATTTGAAGTAATTTTTAATGAAATTTAGCTAAAACGCCTATGACTCTGCATAAAATTCTAATGCTACTATTATAATTTCCTTCTTACACATGATACATATGACAGTGATCTTCAAAATAACCCACAATTTAAGAGAAATTTTAAAATGAAAAAATAATATAGACAATTTTATGATCCAATATGAAAATTTTCCCCGTTTCGTCATTCCATTCTTTATAAAAACCGCCCCAAATAAAAAACTATTTATTATACATCAATTATTGTGCGCCATTTCATTAACAATACCATCTAAAACATTTCTTGAAAATTTCATCAAATTATATGAATTACTCTGTGACATATCATGATAACGGTAGAGATTTGTGCTAAAAGACATAATTCTGAGAAAAACGAATTTAAAGTTGTTTATCACTTCAATTTTGTAGCAGACGATGTTTTTTTTAAATAGCTATAACTCTACTTCTAATTGATGTACAATGGAAATCAAAACAGTTTTGAAAAGAGAAAAGATTGAATTGCATGATTCTTACAAAAAAAAAATTGACCAAAATAGTCAAAAAATGACATTTTAAACCTAGAACCTTAAAGAGTATTAATGTCACATATCTGGTAGAAACAAGATTATCTAGGCGTTGCAAGTTGAGGGTGGGCGAAAACAACATTGATCAATAATCTCTTCATATGCAAAACCTCAATTATTAAATGTTTTTTTGTTGTGTACTAGCTAGCACATCTGTGTAATAAGCAAGAAGATTTGGTTCAGCTCCCGACTGAACCTATCTGAATTTAGTGGGGTACTAAGAATGTCTCTCAGAGTTTGCGCCAGATATGCAGTCGTTACAAGCTCAGCCATGACATTTAGATCAAGTATGGCTGAAAATTACATTGATCAGCTAGTTCCCTAGATTAGATAAAGCTTGAAGTTCTCTAAATATTTGAAATATGAAAAAAATTGGCACACACTAAGTAGCTCATGGAACACATCAAGATGTCTTTATAGACAGACTTCCGACATCTCAGGGGAATGCAAGTCATGGATTCTAAGATAAGCCTCACAGATGTGTTGAATTTAGCTATTGTGGACAGAAAGAGGTGGTTGTAATACCTTTCATGAGCACGTGAAAATAATATAAAAAAATTTCTTTTAAAGTTTTACGGGGAAGAATAATAATGATTAAATGTTTAGTGAAAGTGTTTATTTTTTAGCTATGAAAATTTATCTGTCTTTAATATGTGAGAATATATGTGAATATCAGCACATACACTTATTCATGTTAAATTTAAAGGTTAAACTCTTAACGCACCTAAAAATTTAATTTTCCCTATTTCTCGGTACAAATGATTTATTTCTGCATTTTCTGAAAATCTCTGTTTGAAAGTAAAAAAAAGGGGTGAGATTTATTGATTAGGAATATAAAAAGAGCTTAAGAACAAATTATTTGGAATAACATTTTCAGTCTGCACTTAAAATTTTTGGTTTATACTTTGAAAAAAGCATTTTCTATTTTATCTTTGCATTTTTCCAAAAAAAAGAAGCATGCTGCTGCAGAAATTAATGATGTTCGTTATGTATTCCAACAACTCAACCCCACTCTCTGTTTCTGTTCCCTTAATGAGAATATTCCCACAAGGTTAGCAGAAAACGTGTGAATAGAGTTGATGAGTGTTTTTGTTTTTTATCTTTCTCTTCGTTTTTCAAGATAAGGATTAATCTAAATTGCATTTCCTACTTTGCCAAAAGCTGATTCTCTTGCGAGAATGCGTGAAGTAAATTGCCTTTTGTTAAACTTTGTTTCTAATGAGTTTTATCTTCTAGAATTGTTTCCTTATTTTGTTCCTGGTAATATCACTTTTAGTTTCTTTTAAAATGCAGCATATTTTTAGATGTTTCTCTTGTCGACCTAAAATATGGATAGAAGTTTAATTTTAGAGCCTTTTAAACAATGAGAGAGATGTACCATGCGCGGTAACTTAAGTAATTTTTTCATTTATAATTTCTCATCATTTAATTAAGGAAATTTAAGTGCCTAAAATACAATTTTAAACTTGAAGAGAAATTTAAAATTTAATGGAAAAGTAACATTTTTTTCTTTTCCAATTCACTTACTTTTCTTTACAATAACAATTAGTTTGCTTCCATTTCCCTAAAAAAGATTTGCTTAGTTCCATTTTCTGAATTCCTTTTAAATATCTTAGTAATTGCTAGACGTTACTTTTAGTACCATATTAATTTAGCATGACTAATATTTTAGATTGAAAGTATTTTTTGAAGTCAGACCACAGGGATTTCTTTTACTTCATATTATTATTAAACTTTTGATCCCTTTATTTCTTCTTTGTTAGGTTCATATTAACACATTAATAAAATTATGCAAGTTTGGTTATGAGACCTAGTAACAACAACAACAAAAAATTCTCCTTAAATTATTATTCGACGCCATTCATCACATCATGTTTGAAAAAAAGGGATCAATCTTGTTTCTTGTATAACATTTGCTTAAAATAAAATCCTGTTTATTTCTAAAGATACACTTTGGCAATAGAAAATAAAAATTTAAGGCATTCGAATTGTTATCTGTGTCAACCTCGATGGTATTTTCTTTGCATTCTAGACAAAAGCAGGGAAGTTTAGAAATAGATGTATACACGTTTTCTTTAGCCGCCAACTATAATTGTACCCCAT
Organism: Dolomedes plantarius; assembly: GCA_907164885.2. Taxonomy (NCBI): domain Eukaryota; kingdom Metazoa; phylum Arthropoda; class Arachnida; order Araneae; family Dolomedidae; genus Dolomedes; species Dolomedes plantarius. The sequence goes on along the minus strand of OU015491.1, from coordinate 147,167,946 downwards.
CATTTTTCTAATTCTTGAATTTCTTAACGACAACTTCCCAATATCAACTGCTCCTCAATATGTCCCCATATAGCCTGGACATTGTTCAAGTTTGGTGTCTTACGGCACATGATATCAGCTTTTACATTGTTGCAGATATTAAACTTAGTGTATATTTTGCTGATTACTTGAAAAACGATTTCTGAAACCTTCAGGAAATATTGTCAGCGTCCAGAAAGACATTTGTAGATCCTTTGCTCTCAGTTGTGGCAGACCCACTCACACGGCACTCTCTCGTTTTATCAGTGGTCATCAGAAGAGTCTCACATACAACTGTGGTAAAGATGGGCGTAATCGCGGAGCACTTAGTGACGCGAAGCGTCGCTCTAATCTCCAGACGGAAAGAGAAAATTAATCATTTATTGAATTTTCGGATTAGTAATCCCGAAGCAACAATTTTGAATAACGCTATTGCCGCCGCCTAGGTCCGATAAACAGTATTGGGCTTAAGCCGGCGCGAAGATTTCCGTATCACCGCAAAGCAGGTGAAAATGATACCGCACTGTTCTAGAAAAAATACTCCTTGACGATGACTAAGCAATTTTAATGAAGCAATAGCTTGTAAACGGTGAATGGGGATGGGGACCCTTGTGGCCATCTATCGTCGAAAGCGGGAACCAATAACGAAATCCCATTATTGAGTAAAAGTTAAATTTGGCAGTGAATTTAAACTAAAAAATTTGAAAGTAGATTTACTAGAATAAAATAAAAGTGGCGTCTAGCGAGATAAGGAGAAGGGTCGACAAGACGCGAGCCCAAAATAGACAAGAGCAGCGAACATAAGTTTAATAATTAAAGTTTAAATTGTTATGATAGAAAAATAGGCTCCTGGGGTTTTGGTGAGAATCAAATAACGATATTGGAATAAAAGAAATTAATCCTGAACAGACGAGAGCGTAACAACGCTCTCTTTGAGGTGGAAAACTCTGTCCATCGGGTGCTGTGCACCTCTAATGGCAGACAGAGCTTGTCTGAACGCAGCATACAACTGTGGTCGCAAGACTCATCCTGTGCCTGATGACGATATTTTTGCCTATTATTCCTGTGACTGTTGACGATATTTTTGCGTATCCTCTTTTGGTGTACTATTTTTTGTGAGTCGATGGACTTGTGGATTAACCTTTTACAGACCGAATTCAGATGAAGGTATATTTTAAATTAATTTTTTACATATTTTGCCTTCTATTGCTTTAGTTAAGGGATATTAGTCATTTACATGGAGAAAAAAATTATATATAATTTTCATAGTGTTCCCAATTGGGAGCATTGGCCACTTCTGACTATACTTTTACACTGGATTCAAAAATGGAATATAGTGATGAGTGGATTTAATAATTAGCAAAGTAGTAAGAATGAAGGAAAGATTTATTTTTGCATTTAAGTGTTGATATGAATTAAGTTGAAATTTATAAATTTAAATGAAAACAATTTCTTAAACAAAATGACAGAAATTTATGTTTTAACCTTTATTCCATGATACAGTGGAAATTATGTTAGGTGCAATTTTGTCTTACACTCATTCCAAGCTAATCTTGCCCTTACTGTGCACTGGGCACATTTACCTTGTGTTTTTTTGTACAAGAAAATGGCCATCACTCTTTTTCTGTGATATAGGGCGTTGAACTTTGGGTCCTAGTTGAGGCCCATTCTTTCTTGGTGCAATTCTTAAAAGAGCGATTGTAACCTCTCTGTGAAACTTCAGATGAATCAGATTGGTATTTTTTTTTCATGAGTTGCTGAATGTAAAAGCCAACCAGTGACAGCAGCCATATTTAATGCATTAACAAACAAATTCCACCACCATTTCTTATTGCGAAGCGTGTCGCGGTAACTGCCTAACATTCCATCTGGCAGGTCAACTCCACCCATTCCAGTATTATATTTAAGTATTGAATTTGGTTGTTGTATGTCCACTTTCTTCTAATCTTTATGTGAATATCTTTTAGACGACTGCATTGGGAGATGAGTGCAATATTTTCAAGAAACTGTCACTACAGACTTGTCATTCCAGCGGCATAAAAGTACCGATCGATCACTCTGGTAATCAAACGAACATCTTTCTAGTTTTTTCATCTCCTTTGAAAGCATCAATGGACATTTTTGAATTCGATGTTCTCGGATAATTCCAATAGCTTCTATATATCTATTTGCAAGATCCTTCTTCAAATCATTAGTTGTAAAAATTTATAAAAAACTATTTCTAGTTGAAGAGGGTTTGCAACAACTATCAGAAGATTATTTACAACCCTAGTACTAAGAGGGGCTATTTCATTTGACAGCTTTCCTGCATAAATTTCCATTTTATATGGATAACCATTATTTCAACTTTCAACCCAAAATTCTCAATACAGGAAATGATGTCGCCGCAGTATAGTGGCAACAGGCCAATGTTCCCAATTGGGAACATAAAAATATAACTAATTATGCCAAGTGCATTTCTTTTTAATTTAATTTAATTTTATATTTTTTTAAATGTGAACCCTTTTAAGTATGTCTACCAATTTTTAGATCCATTTGATTGTTTTTCCCATTTATATGGATTTTTAAGTTGTGCTCTGTGAAAAATGTGGAAAAATGACATTTTTATGATTTTTGGTACATTTCCACTTTTATGTTTGAAATGTGGTTTCTATTTCAAAAAATTAAGGCCCTCTTTCTGTTACATCTGATGATTTTTTCAAGTCAATATTGATGAAATTTAATTTTTAAATAAATTTCGATTCGATGTTCCCAATTGGGAACATTGGACTGTAAAAGGTTAAGTTAAGCTGAGGCTAGATGTAGAGATTGGTAACAACAGCAAAATTAAATAGACTGAAAGTGTCACAGGACCCTCAAACTATTAAAAGTTTAGTGCAATTGTAGGATGTATCACCTGATGTTATCATGCACTATTCTTCTTTTTTCTTTAATTGAATCCAGAAACTCAGCTTGCAATGTTTCTTTGAGTAGTTCTGATATACAGAAGGTCGTTCGCACTTTATGGAAACGATTTTGTAATATATTTTTGGCGTTTGCATTTTGAGATAAAAAATTGGCAACTTCAGAATAATAGTCTGCTACTGTTTTGTTTTCATTGGAATGTAAAACAAAAGTTTTATTTTGAAAATGGCTCCTAAAATTGATAAATTACTCGAAGGTTACGTAACTGTGCTTTCCGAGGAGAAATATTCGTATCAACAAATTATAAAGCGGTGTAAAAATCACGGTTATGGCATTTCAAAAACAGGTATTTATAATATATTAAATTTGAAAGGAAAAAAAAGTCTAACTGAAAGTAAAAATGAAAACATGACCGCGAAACCTCATTCTACGACTGTTCGAACGCAGGTAAATATCAAGAAAGTAAAGTCTCTGATCCTAAAAGAAAATCCGCCAACTAAAAGATCCATTGAATCGAAACTAATAATGTCTTCTGACACTGTAACTAAAATCATTCATAATGATTTGAAGTTTAAAAAGATTTTTAAACCTAATGTTCATCTGCTTTTGCTAAAGCATATTGCTGAAAGAGAAACAAACTGTAGAAAATTATATGAAAATCACCTAGCTGCTGAAAAATGGAAATTTTTGGTAATACTTATTACCAAAAAGACACGGATGTATTTAAGTGACTGTAATAAAAAACCATCAATTTTCTATTGCTCAACTGACGGGAATGACCGTACGAAATGGCTTTGTCCCTGTACAGAAAAGTTCTCAAAGTGATTCATGATATTTTACAGGATTTTGTTACAATGGCAAATTAAAAATAAAAACAGTCTCAGGTAAAGCCAAAATTAATTCATTTTATCAGCAGAATATTTTAGAACCAATTTTTGAAGAAGAAATTCCAGCCTTATAGGGAATGGATATTGATGAAGTTGAGCTTCATATGGACAAAGCCTCTAGTCACATGTCTAAATCAACTGCCGCTTATTTGGCAAAGAAAGAAAAGAAGCAGGAATAAAGTGTAACCCATTTAATGAAATACCTGTAAAATTCCCTGACACATCTCCAATGGACTTTTGCTCTTTCGGTTTATTAAAACGAAACTTATGAAAACGGCATCCAAGAAAACTGAACGGACTTTGGAAATCGGTCCAAGATGAATGGTGTAAAATTGACATGACAGTACTTAGAAAAAGTTAACTTTCGTGGAAAATTCGAGCTAGAGCTATTGTCAACAACCATGGCTATCAGATAGAAGCAAAGTGCCTCAAAAAATACGGAATTTACACATAAAATTTAACTTTCAAAATCGTTTCCATAAAGTCGTTTCCATAAAGAAAATTTAAATAAAACAGTAACAGATCAAATAATGTGTCTCTATTTACTAAATTTCTAAATAAAAAAATCTTTACATCCTATAAGGAATTATTGTCCCTTTATTCATCTAAGAATTGCTTCCGTTTAAAGTGTACTCTTTGAAGTTATAATGTACATGCAGTTAAAATAAGTTGTAGCGTGTTTGTGTGTTGTGGCGAAAGGAATAATTCTCTTCTTATGAAAATAAATTATATTTAACATCCATTCACCAGAAATCTTGTTGATACACAACGAGTTCAAAGAAATTTTATACAATCTATTAAAATTCCTCTTATATTATTTTTGGAGTTGAGTTGAATCAGCGCGTGGGGAAAACAACACTAATAAGTGTTGCAGCTGTTACGTCACTATCTTCTACTTCATGCAGGCCACTATTGAAGTCATTACAGTCTTAAATTCCTCCCCTTTCGGAAAAACTTTTCACTACGTCACCAGTGAAAAGTTTTGGTGTAAGGCTAAGCAGTGCGGCTTAAACTAGCGGCGTTTTGGTGAAATTTTCCTTTCCGGTGCACCACCTTATAGTTGAAAGGTTGCAAAATAAGGGCCCATCTTAAAAGTCTTGGATTTGTGCCGGTGTTCTTTTCTAGCCAGACCAGTGGATTATGATCAGTTTGTATGATGAAGCTCTGTTGTCCATCTAAGTAACATCTCAACTTTTGTATTGCATAAACGATAGCTGCGCATTCTTTTTCTGTAGTACTATATTTCTGTTCTGCAGGGGAAAACTTTTTACTCAAGTACATGATAGGGTGTTCTTCACCTCTTTGGTTTATTTGAGACAACACCGCACCAAGTCCAAGGTTTGAAGCATCACATTGAATGACAAATGGAATGGTGAAATCGGGGCTAAATAATACTGGTTTTTCTGAAAGTCTTTTCTTTAATTCTTTGAAAGCATCTTCACAAGAACTGTTCCAATCCACTGACGTTTTGACTTTCTTCCCTTTTAGTAGATCTGTTAATGGAGCCGCTACTACAGAAAAATCAGGAATATATCTGCGATAATAACCAGCAAGACCTAAAAATGATCTAATTTGGGTCTTGTTCAGTGGTCTGGGAAAATCTTTGATGGCTTGTATTTTAAGTTCTCCAGGTTTCCGTTCCCCTTGTCCAACTATGTGGCCTAAGTACTTGACATGTTCCTGAGCGAACTAACACTTGGAAGGCTTTATGTGGAGATGAGCTGTTTTCATCTTCATGAAGATTTGTTCTACGTGTTCCACATGCTCTTCCCAGGTATTAGAAAAAATTGCAACATCGTCCAAATAGGGTACAGCAAATTCTTCACAGTCTTGCAACAACCCAGCCATCATTATACTAAAATAATATGGAGCATTCTTGAGTCCAAACGGCAACCTTAATGGCCTATAGATGCCGAAGCTTGTCACAAAGGCAGCATAACGCTGGGCCCGTTCACTCAAAGGTATTTGCCAGTAACCTCGGGTTAAATCTAGAACAGTAATATATTTCGCTGGTGACACTTTCTCTATAAGTTCCTCTATATTTGGCATAGGAAAATACTGTGTTCTCGTTACTTTGTTTAAGCGACGATAGTCTATGCATGGTCTTCCTTCTTTTCCTGGTACTTCCACCAGTATTAGTGGAGAGGTAAAGTCAGAGTCTCCTGATTCAATTATCTTTAGATCCAACATTTTTTTCACCTCCCTCTTTAGAATTTCTGTTTGTCGTGGGGACATCCTATAAGGTTTTGCAAATATTGGTTTTTCTGTCTCTAATTCAATATCGTGTTCAACCAAGTCAGTACATCCCGGCTGATTCGAAAAGATATTGGAGTAGGCAGTCAACAAATTTTCCATTTGAGTTCGTTGAGTTTCAGATAATCGCGCATTCAATCTGAGTTCTCTAAAAATTTCAGGCAGTTCAGAAATGTTTGGATTTTCTTCATGGCAAGGAATAGGAATATCTTCATCTTCTTCAGTTTCTTCCAAGCACAACAGATTTACATTTTCTGCCCTTTGGAAGTATGGTTTAAGCATATTGATGTGGTACACATGAGTTTTTTCTTTTTCAGGAAACTTGATCACATAGTTGGTTTCTGACAGTTGCTGTACTACTTCACCAGGTCCTACCCAGTGTACTGATAACTTATTAGGTCTTGATGGTGCCACAACGAACACTAAATCTCCTATAGCAAACTGTCTTTTAACTGTCTTCTTATCGTACCATAGTTTCTGTTTTTCTTTGGCAACTTCCATGTTTTGCACTGCTATTTCTTGACATCTCTTCATGCGATTCATCAGTTCGAAAACATAGTCTACAACACTATCTTCTTCACGATCTTGTTCTGTTAATTTGTCATACAGTAACATAACAGGAGTCTTTAAATTTTTTCCATGGACAAGTTCTGCTGGGGAATAACCTGTACTGTCGTGAGTCACAGTTCTTAATGCAAAAAGGGCTTGAGGTAAAATTTTCTCCCAGTCCGGACCAGATTCAAGACATAGGACACGAAGAATCCTCTTTAGCGTTCTGTGCATTCTCTCAACTGGATTACTTTGTGGGTGATGTACGGAGCTTCGCACGACTTTGATTCCAAACCTTTCCAGAAATTCTGTGGTTAAAGCATTCATGAATGACGTGCCCTGGTCGGTTTGCAGTTCTTTTGGAAACCCCATGCGGCTAAAAACTTGAAGCAGGGCGTCCACCACAGTAGTTGATCGCAGATTTTCAACAGGAATGGCATCTGGATACTTGGAAGACATGCAGGTCACAGTGATGAGGTATTTGTTTCCAGAAGGCGTCATCGGTAAAGGACCACAAGCATCAATGTTTAGCTTGGAAAATACTTCTCAAATAACCGGAACTATCTTTAGAGGGGCTTTCTTTTTATCCTGTGACTTTCCTGCTCTCTGACATACGTCACAGGTCTTCACAAAATTTTCCACCTCTTTATAACAGTTCGGCCAATAGAATGTTTTGAACAAACCACCTTTAGTCTTGGTTGCACCCAAATGAGCCGCAGTTTCTTCATGGCAAATTTCCATCATTTGTGTTCGATATTTCTCTGGAACTACAAGCAATAATCGTTCTGTCCCATCTTTGTCTTCTTTACGGAAGAATAGTTCTTGTCCTCGCACCACATACCTGGAGTTCCCAGAACTTAAGTTGCTTTCAGCCTCCTGAAACAGAGGTTTCAATTGAGCGCTTTTTCGTTGTTCTTCTAAAAAATCTTCCGGGGATAGTTTTATAAGGTCTAATTCCGGAATATTAAAATCTGCTATAGGTAAGACATTTTCTTCCACAGGGACTTCATTATCTGGGCTACATTCCGAAATATTTTCATCCACTCCTAGACTCTGGACATCTTCAGATATTTTCTTTTGAGCACGGGTCTGAACAGCATTCACCATATGAATCTTGACATCTTCGACTTGCTTTGCTTCTTCAAACAATGCAGAGGTCTTGTTCCCCAAAAGATACCTCCCTTGATCCAAAGAGTCTCTTAAAACAGCAGCTTTGGTCACTATGTGCCCAAATTCACATTCAAGTTCTACTTTAGCTAAAGGGTAACAAGTGGGGTTTTCTTCCAGCGGAGATTTAATCCACACTGTTTCACTTGTATACATCGACGGACTGACATACTTCTTACAAATGAAGTCTAAACTCGCACCCGTGTCTCGTAGTATCGGCATCTCGATTCCATTTACTTTTCCCATACTTATGTAGGGGGCAAGTGCATCATGGTATCCATACCTTGCAGTCATGTTGGAAGCAACAGTTTCAACTTTCTTTTTAAGCTTATCGCATTGTGGTCTTAAATGCGAAAGAGATCCGCACTCATAGCAAAGAGGCTGTTTCCTTCTTTCGAATTCAGCTTCCTCATTTCTCTCCTTGTGAAATTCACACCGTGGAAAAGGCTTATCATTATAATTGTTTGTCAGGTTTTTAGGTTTATATCCACTGTTGTTACCTCCTGGTACTTTACTTGTGTTCTTCCGAGAGAATTCCTTTTTCCGGAAACTTTGTCTAATATCATCATATTCGTCTAATTTTTCTGCCAATTCGTAAGGCTTTTTCCAATTTATCCAATCATCGAGAAAGTGATCTTTTATATCAGCAGGAACTCTAAATTTGAGTTGTTCGGTTACGATTAAATCTTTCAACTCTTCAAACGTAGATACTTCTAAATCATTGACCCATTCTGTAAAATAGCTGTTCAATTCATAAGCATAATTTCTCCAAGATTTTTCTGCGTTCTTCTGATGTCTGTAAAACAACTGCTTTAATTTTTCAGGATTTAATTTGTATCTCTTCAAGATAAGACTTTTTACAGAATCGTAATTGTTTGCGGTTTCCGGTGGTTCTCTCGCCAACATATTGGAAACCTCCACTGGCAGCACTCCCAATAAATAGGCGGCCCAATCTCTTCTTGGAACCTTAGCCATTTCTGCTTTTCGTTCAAAGTTTATTAAATAGAGAGTCATTTCATCACGTTCTTCATCAAATTTTGGAGTTATATTCATTAACTGTATTTTATGCTCTTCCATACCGGTTGTTTGACGGGTTGGAGGATTTGACACACTTTGAGTCTGAAGTTCCAAACGTTTTATTTCTAGATCATACTGCATTTTCTCCCGAGATAACTGATCTTGTCGAGCTTGTTCTTGGCGAGCTAACTCATCTTGGCGAGCTTGATCTTGGCGAGCTAACTCATCTTGGCGAGCTTGATCTTGGCGAGCTTCTTCGGTTTTCCTGTCTTCAATTACTCTTTCTAGAATAATCTTAACATCAGCTTCAACATAATTGCTACTGTTTAAAATTTTTGCTTTTATTTCGGGAATCTTATTCGAAGATGATATCTCTTCTCCCAATTCTTCGCAAACAAGTAATAAGTCCGCTTTCCTACATTTGGCTAAGAAAGACATGTTAGCAACCACACGCAAATCACAACCTTCTTAAAAATTTCAAAATAAATTCTTTTAACTTGAACTTGCGCCAAATTACAACAATTATAACAGGTAAAGTTTTCAACCAAAAATCTACCTTTCAAAATGAAGTCTGTTCTAACTCCACAAACTTTTCACAATCTAAAAATACACAATAATGTTTTGCAAATACTGCACAATTTAAATTATTTTTAATAAAAATCGTTTGCTGAAATAAATCTCAAACTTTCTTGTTTCAATTCGGCTTTTTATATCACTGAAACGCACGTTCAAAACAAAATATGACTTTAATATTTCTTTTATAATCACGTGCACTTCTTTCAAAAACAAATTCTAAGTTTATTTTCAATAATATTTCGGGTATTTTCTTTCCCAAACTTCTTCTGAATTTATGTCAAATTCTATTTCATATTTATTTAAACAAGAACATATATACAGTTCCTAATAATGAACTTTCAGTCGTTCTTGAAAAAATATCGCCAAATCGCTGGCCAAACAGTTGATATAAAGTCTTCACTGAACTACTATTCCAAAACAAAAATACAATTGCTGAAATAAATAATTTCAAATTCAGACTTTACGTTAGTGAAAATACATTCAAAACGTCATACATCAACTTTATCTAGGATTCTTCTCGAAAACTTTTTTGGTACAGATGTGTTTCACGCACCTTTTTCAATTTGGCGATTTTTTTTATGTTTGGCGATTTTTTTATTTTTAGCGATTTTTTGGTTTGGTCTGGCAGCCTTGCGATTTGGCGTGATGTTTGTTTTTTGTTGCAACCCTGAATAGGTGTTGTGGTATTGTGTAGTGTTTTTGGAAGTTTAATATACCGGTGTTCGATATTTTTGTTGGCGTTTCATAGTAGCGGTTTAGGATTTCTGTAATGTTTTTGGAAGTTTAATGTCTTCTTTTTTTGATATATTTGCGTATGTTTTAAAGTAGCGGTTGAGCATTTCTGTTAGGTTTTGAATTTTAATATAGCCGCTTTTAGATATATTTGCGTATGTTTTAAATAAGTGGTTGAGTATTTCTGCTGAGGTTTTGAAGTTTAATACAGCTGTTTTTAGATATTTTTGCGTGTTTTAAAGTAGCGGTTGAGCATTTCTGTTTAGGTTTTGAATTTTAATACAGCCGTTTTTAGATATATTCGTGTATGTTTTAAAGTAGCTGTTGTGGTTTTGTGACATGTTTTTGAAAGTTTATTATTGCCATTGGTAAGTTTGTTTTGAATTTATTTTAATATTTGAGTTGTTATTGATATTTTGTGTATATTTGTTATTTTAAATGTAAAATGTCCGCTTAGGCCTGTTTTGGCGACAAGTTGGCGACAAAAATTTTTTGACGAGTATTTGGCGTCAAAAAAATTTTGTTGCCAAATTGTCGCCAAGGGAGGTGCGTGTAATACATCTGTTCCACTTTTTTCATGAGACTTTTCAAACGCCAAACTATCAAATTCCATTAAAGAATTATTACCCTAACACTAATACAAATGTAGAGTCAATAATTTCAAGACAGATAGTTTATATAAATCATAAACGAAATCAAAGTTTCTCAAATTCGATATTCTTCTTTAATCGCCAAACTATTTATTAGAATTCAAATCAAATTCTACTTAGCTTGCAATCGGCACTTGATAATTCCATCCCGACGCTTGCCACCAAATATACAAAGTCTGTAGCGTGTTTGTGTTTTGTGGCGAAAGGAATAATTCTCTTCTTATGAAAATAAATTATATTTAACATCCATTCACCAGAAATCTTGTTGATACACAACGAGTTCAAAGAAATTTTATACAATCTATTAAAAATCCTCTTATATTATTTTTGGAGTTGAGTTGAATCAGCGCGTGGGGAAAACAACACTAATAAGTGTTGCAGCTGTTACGTCACTATCTTCTACTTCATGCAGGCCACTATTGAAGTCATTACAAGGTCTAGTTCCACGTTCTCGAGAAACTTGTCTCACACATGATACTATATTCAGGAAGAAAAACTGTAAAATTTATGCTATTTATTATTTTCATATTGTACAAGCAATTATAGAGAATCTATACTCACTTCTACCCAGACTTGGGTGTATATAATTTGAAGTGGCACTCTATTTGAATTTGAAGCAAACACAGTTTATACATGAAACAATGTTTATTGAATTCGTTGCACATATAATTGGCTTTTACAGCAATAAGCATGCGTACTACTTGTACGGAATGTATAAACACAGCTTTCAAGAACAATATATTTTTATCCTCACGAACAGTAAGTCAAACCAGCAGTACTGCCACGTAAACTTCTGGCCCGCTAAGCACTAGCGCAGCATAACACCTTTTCAACCTTAACAACCTCCCCTTTTCATTAATGACGCTGCGTGGTATTTATACTAAGCGCGTATGCCCAAAATTAGCATATCTGAAGCAGCTTCTTTAATTCATTCACTCAAAAGTTCGATTCTTGTGAATCGAATCTTGTGTATACCTTACACTGGCCTCCCTCGAAAAAAAAAATTAGGTAACTGAGGTCTGAACGGCTTCAGTTAACTAATTGAAAACGCGTGCTGGTCTGACTTTTTACATAATGGGTGGCAAAGTCAAAAAACCTTCCACACGTTGTGTGGGGGAAAAACGCCACTACCATTTTACAAAACTAACCCCGAGGGGTCCAGGTGACACCATCAAACAGTGGATTTGCAGAGTTGCGGATACTGGGATGGCCAACTGCGCCCTAGAACATCTATTTTAATTAAAAGTGACAACACAATTGCACAGCATGACATTTCTTGACTGTATCTGCTCTCCCCCAATTTATAATGCACATGTGTCATGTTTTGTGAAGTTAGTATGTTAGTTAGTTAATTATTATATTATGCAGTATGTGTTTTTTTTTCTAGTCACTACATGTCCCCTTCAAAAATTTATAAAACAACAGTATGCCGTATTTTTTTTTCAGTGGCTCACCCCTTCCCCTCAAAATGTTTACACAGTATATACACTGGGGAATTTCAAACCAATTTGGTTCGGTTTTATTAAAGAGTGGGAGTTAGAATAAGAAAGTTGATACAAGACTTGTTCCTCATGAATGCAGCAACTTCCTTGCACCAGTCTGTCCAATCCGTGGAACCTCTCTTGATGGTCGCAGTCCTAGTAAAGGGGTTCGTTGACCGTGTGGGCTTCCTTCGTGCAGCAGGTCGTTGGTCCTGAGGCGCTGGTCCGGCTTGACGATGGACAGGAAGTCTCTTGGGAGGAGGCCAACCTTGCTGGGTGGCAGAAATCTTCCGTTTCCTGTACTTATGCAAAGGAACTTTAAAATTGTCATTCTTCCTTTTGATAACCTTGTGTACCTTATCAGCGACGCATTCATCCTTTGATGGAGTTTTTGTAGTGCACACTTTACCTTTCTTCGTACTTTTGCTTGTATCGGTATTAAATTTTAATGCAGATTCTATTTTGTCAAATTTATACGCCGCATCAACGTGTTTAGTTACTGGCTTTATCTCTCTACTTGTGTCATGTTTTTCAACAAACTGACTCTGTTTTTGGTATTGGTGCTTATGCGACTTCTTGTTTACCGCCTTAATTACTTCAGTATTAGCAGTTTTAATGCTGGAACCTGAAGGCGCTTTTTCACGTTTTTTATCTCCCTTAACTTTAGTTTTATCCTCTTTTGACGAAAAAGTATCTTTAAAACGTCCGTCTTCAGAATCGCTATCATTTAAATTCTTTAACACTGCTTCAGTTTTAGGAAGATTAAGTTTTTCGTACTGGTGCGTTTTAATACAACCTGAGTCTATAACTTCCGTAGCATCAGCTAAACTACTTACAGTATAACTCTGTGTCAACTTTTCATCCTGATTCTCAGTCTGGTTTTCATGTACTTTATTTAAAACCATATTATCAACCTGGCCTACAGCATCCTCATTCGGATGGAAACTTGAAATAATATCATCATTACCTAGCGAGTTCCTACTATCGTTTAAAGAATTTTTATTGTCGTCAACTAATAAGTATTCACTAACTTCCGTAACGCATACTTCGTCATCTACTAAATTTCCTTCATTAACAGATGTGTGAATATCATCTAAAATATCAGGTATAGCATTAATAATATCAGGTATAGCATTTATAGAAGTATCAGATGCTTTATTTTCTAAACCACTAGCATTAGTATCGGCACTAATTTCAGAAATTTGTACTGGAATTACCTCATCATTCCAGCTAGATTCACTTTCATTATACGCCACAAAAATATCCCGACTTTCACTATTCTCAAAATAATGATTACTGCTCGGACAAAATAATACATTTGACCACACAGTTTCAACAGGTTGAACCATATCACGTGAATCAACTTGCCAGTGCAAGTAAGGTGCTTGCATATTATTTACTTTAAGTGCACTAATTTCATTATAACGCCGTGCGCTTCTATTATTTTGCCTGCGGTACTGCTTACGCTGCTGGTTTGAAACTCGCGAAAAATTTTGGCGCGGCTGTATAAAACTTCTCGTACCTGAATGACGGTACGGGGTAGCGAAGAAATGCCTATTGTCATGTTTAGCTAAAGCTTGAAGGAGGGTAACCTTGCTTGTAATTGTTTGATTATCTAAAAAATCTTGAACACTTGGCTTCAAACGTTGGATAACTATTTTTAAGATTATCGCTTCCGTTACCCCTTCTAAATATTCCTCACACTTGGAAATCTTTTACATAGCAAAATCTAATGCAGACTGACCTTCACGTTGCCTTAGCGAATAAATTTCCGCTTCAATTTCACTTTGATTAAAGGTCTTTGGAAAAACACTAAGAAACTGTTGCTTGAATGACAAATAGTCAAAAATCAGATTACTGCTTTGCATGCATGTGTACCACTGAAATGCATTACCTCTTAAAGCGGCTAAAGCAATTTTAATTTTATCCCCCTCTGGGGTGCATTGTTGCTGAAAGTAATGCTCAATTTTCTTTAGGAATTGGCTTCAGGGGCCGCCATTGAATGTGGCTTCGAATGGCGCAATTTGCTGAACCATAATTACCCGAGGAAAATTTCCAGCAGGGTTTTGTTCTACAACACTCATTTTTTAAATAGTATATAAGTACTTGCAACAATTTTATCAATATAAGTTCACAGTACACAGTTTTTAATTTCAATTATGTTGTTCGTTACAAATGTAACGCTAACTACCAGGGTATATATATTTTTCGGGCGCCAGTATAGAGAATCTATACTCACTTCTACCCAGACTTGGGTGTATATAATTTGAAGTGGCACTCTATTTGAATTTGAAGCAAACACAGTTTATACATGAAACAATGTTTATTGAATTCGTTGCACATATAATTGGCTTTTACAGCAATAAGCATGCGTACTACTTGTACGGAATGTATAAACACAGCTTTCAAGAACAATATATTTTTATACTCACGAACAGTAAGTCAAACCAGCAGTACTGCCACGTAAACTTCTGGCCCGCTAAGCACTAGCGCAGGATAACACCTTTTCAACCTTAACAACCTCCCCTTCTGTCATTAATGACACTGCGTGGTATTTATACTAAGCGCGTATGCCCAAAATTAGCATATCTGAAGCAGCTTCTTTAATTCATTCACTCAAAAGTTCGATTCTTGTGAATCGAATCTTGTGTATACCTTACACAATCTCAGTCTTGTAATTAAATTATTTTTTGTATAATCCCTGCTCAGGATTACTGAAGCATGTCGCATATATATTTTAAATATGTTTAAGATTTTTACATTATAAGGGATACTTGTATCATCTTTATTATATAATGCTTTAATCCATTGAATTATTTTCGGAATTGTTTTGTGTTTATGAAGGAAATATAATGTTTTTGGGAAGTTTATAAAAATGCAAAAAATATGTACTTAATTTGAGTTATACTTTCTGTTTTTAAACATATATTGAATTTTCTTAAATAAATGATGAAAACAAAAGTTTTCATTGTCACAAATTTAATTTTTTGGTGCCTGCAGAGCGAAATCATTAATCAAATTACAATTATTTTGAAACACTATCATATTAAAGTATATTAAAACACGTAGAAATATCTTATTTATAAAATAAATCATAGATGATAATTAACAAAGGAAAGTCGTAATCCTGAAAATAGCTGTTGTTTAAGATAATCATTTATAAAACACATGTATTGAAAATCTTAATAGAAATAAAGACCACATCTATAAATTTTCCCGCTCTTTCAAAAAGGAAGCTATTTATCTGGATTACGCTTATATCAGCTAGAAAGAAGAAAAATATCTAAGCAGAACTGCTCAATTTATCTAATCTCCACAAAGGAGAGAAAACATATTTTTTCTCCGATGGACACTGAATTTTAAATAACCTTATGGAATAATTTTAATTGAATGCCAATGAAACGATTATAAAAGTTCCCTTATTATTTTATTAGATCCACTTTCTACAAATTAAACTATTAATTTTAAATCCCATTAAGAACTGCATTTGAAACTAGAAAATTCTCACTTTTATGCGTGGAAATATGTTAATCCAATCCGCGTAGTTGTAAAATGCAACAACCTCTTATCTCTTTATTATTTCTTCATTTCCTCATCTTTTAAAACATTTTTTAACTAAATTCAAGGGCGGTATTTCTCAAAGGAATAAATAACCTATCAAGATTCACAGCTGAATAAAATAAGTATAATTAATTTTTCATACAAAAATGTTATTATAATATAATGTAATCTAATCTTTTCTGAATACATTTGACATTTATGTATGCCACATATTCTGTTGCATAACCTAACATATGGAAAAATAATCCTTCTCTCTACTTACTGATACAGTTATGAAAGAAATGGTTATATATGAGGCATTAACATAATCACATCACCACTCGTACCTCTACTTAGAGATCAGTTGTATGGTAGGTATTTTACGCAAGCTTTTACCTGACTAATATTCTCAGAAAAGTAAGGAGTTTGATACTTAATATATCTTTTCATTCATATTTTGCTAACGTAACAACTAATAATGAAGATTTTATGTTTTTATGTATGTATGTACGTATAAATAAATAAATAAATAAATATATATATATATATATATATATATATATATATATATTTGCTCGATTTGTGCCTCGGAATTTGACAGAACAGCAAAAAGAAGACAGAAAAGCTCGCTGTGAAGATTTGCTGATTACTGCACAACAGGACAACAATTTCTTAAAGTGTATTATAGCAGGAGATGAGACCTGTTTCTGGGTCCCTTTCTGGGTTGTTAACAATGCAACCCAGAAAGAAAAAGACAAAGTACACAGTGGAAAGGAACGTCTTCTCCCATACAGAAAAAAAAAAAACTGGATATCAAAATCAAAGACTAAGGTGATGTTGATTGCATTTTTTGAAAGACTTATTCACCACGAATTTATTCCTGAAAATCAAACAATTAATCTGCATTTTTACACGCAGGTGCTTTTTCGATTAAGAAACAGGATAAGGCAAGTTAGGAAGGTACTGCTTGATTCTAGGCAATAGTTTTTTTTTCACGATAAGGCTAGGCCCCATACAGCAATTTCTGTACAACAATATCTTGCTAAGCATTCAATTACAGTGATAAATCACCTACCATATTCTCCCGACCTATCACCAGAATTATGAATATATATATATAATATATATATATATATATATATATATATATATATATATATATATATATTTATATACCGGTGTGCGTCATAAATTCGTGCAAAGTTCAAAAATTCGTAATAAAAGAAGTAATGCTCGGAAAAATTTTCTGTTTGCGCCAAAAGGATCAGAGGGACATCAGATTTTTTCCATGTAAAAAGAAAAAGTTTCCAAAAGTAACCGAAAGAGGGCACTCACATGTCATACTGAGACGTTTTATACAAATCAGGCTATAAGTAAAATACCTGGCTGGAAATGGATCCATCATTCGAAGCCAGCAGTAAGATTTCTTTACCAGATCAAGCGTTGGTGGTTAAATTTTCCTACAAGAATAGCGAATCCACAACTGTTGCATTGCGAAAGTTTCGCACGGAGAAAGGACTGGAGGTGCAAAAGCCCTATTTCATTGAATGAATACTGAATTTAATTCGACATTTTGAGGAAACTGGAAGTTTGAAGGATACGAAGTAGCAGACCATCCTTGAGCTCGGACCGCGTCCATGTTGTGCAAAGTGTAATGGAAGATTTGGCAGCCGAGACATCAACGGGAAGTAGCAGTGCTCGTGAAGCTGGGAGAAGAACGGGAATTCCGGAACCGTGAATGTGACTTGACACTTTGCCTTTCAACGCCTCATATATATATATATACTACCATTATTGCCCGGCGTTGCCCGGGTAGATATACAGATATACAATTTTTCATGCATTCCATCAAAAAAATACTGGGCTGCACCCCTGCTCTTCATGTTCATCTGGTCAGACAAAATGCGCTTAGCGCGTTTCTACTGAAATTATATACAAACAATAAGAAAGAAAGAAACTTTGACCCTAGTATTCATGCGGAATCCCGCCTTAATTTGATTAAATAAAGGGAATAGCGCATCTTGCACTTTATCTCTTGGGTGATGTGGAAAAAAGTGCGTCTCTTGGGTGATATGGAAAAAAACTGCGTTTTTAAGGGAAAAATAAAAAATAAAGGCAAATGTAAATTATAAAACTTATTTTTAATTAAACACTGGATCAGACAAATCTAATTAAATCTAATTAAACAGTATCTAAGAAATATAATTAAATAATAACCTTAATCAATCCAAACGTGCGAATCACGCAACGCTTCGTTCTCAATAAAACCAGACGTATAATCAGAAGAAGGTCCGCAGCCTCAAAGTTTCTTTCTTTCTTATTGTTCGTGTATCATTTCAGTAGAAACGCACTAAACGCATTCTGTCTGGCCTGATGAACATGAAGAGCGGGGGGGTGCAGCCCAGTATTTTTTTGATGGAATGCATGAAAAATTTTATATCTATATATCTACCCGGGCAATGCCCGGCAATAATGCTAGTATATATATGTATATATGTATATACATATATGTATACACATAAAGTAATTTAGAAAATTGAGTTTAGTAATATTTCCTCCCTAAATAAGCGTATTTATTTTTGGAATGGGAGTTTTTTGTTTAAGTTTTTGACAAACCGATATTTTGCTATCTATCATAAACTAACACAATTAGCAAAAAATGTGTGTTATACTCCCAGATCTTAAAAACAACCACGTCATTTATCTTAAGTGCTCAAACATTAATCTAACATATATTAATCAATTATAGAATTTCAAGCTAGAAAATAACATAGATTTTTCTAAACTAATCACATTTTTTTATATGTTACCCCGTCCTAGATATGCATTCCTTGGGAAAAAATTAATGAAAAAGCGATAGGTTTCCGTGGTTACGGGTAACAAAAAGTCATCCATGTCTGGTAATATTTTTTCACCTATGTGATTGCTAGAATGCACGGAATAACCTTTCACTCTTAGCTATGACTTAAGGCTAAAGGAAACCAATATATGAAATTTTTTTTTCTCTCAATACATGGCCACATAAGCAAGTTTGAAAAGTATAGGGTTGAATAATAGCGATTTACTATGAATGAACCTATTTTATTAAAGGATTGAAATACAGATTTATTCACAACAGTATTCTATTCAGAAAATTAATAAAAAATTAGGTTACGATGTTTCCAAAGAAAACTAATCTCTTAATTTTGTAAAGTCCCACCTTGGGTTTTTGACATATATATATATATATATATATATATATATATATATATATATATATATATATACAGAAGGTCGTTCCCACTTTATGGAAACTATTTTGATAGTTAAGTTTAATTTATAAATGCCGCATTTTTTTGCGGCGATTTGTTTCTGTCCGATAGCTTTGGTTCTTGACAATAGCTCTAGCTCGAATTTTCCATGAAAGAAAATTTTTTCTTAGTACTGTCATGTCAATTTTTTCCCATTCCTCTTGGAACGTATTCCAAAGTCCGTTCAGTGTTCTTGGAAGCCGTTTTCCTAAGGTTCATTTTAATAAACCGAAAGCGCAAAAGTCCATTGGAGAAGCGTCAGGTACTTTCCATATAAGGCTGCAATTTCTTCTTCAAAAATTGGTTCTAAAATATTCTGCTTATAGTAGAGTTAATTAATGTTGGCTTTACATGACACTGTTTTGATTTTTAATTTGCCGTTGTAACAAAATCTTGCTACTATAATGAACTCCCTTGAGAACTTTTCTGTACACTGACGTAGCCATTTAGTACGGTCATTCCCGTCAGTTGAGCAATAGAAAATTGATCTTTTTTACTATAGTCACTTAAATACACCCATGCCCTATCAGGTGTTACCACAAATTTTCATTTTTCAGCAGCTAGGTGTTTTCATATCATTTTCTACAAATTGGTTTTCTTTCAGCAATATGCTAAAGCAGATGAACTTAGGTTTAAACATCCTTTTTAACTTCAAATCTTTATGAATGATTTTACTTACATTGCGAGAAGATATTCCTAGTTTCGATGCAGTAGATTTTTGATTCGTCCCTTTTTCTTTTAGGATCAGAGTCTTCATTTTCTTGATATTTACCTGCTTTCGAATATTCTTAGGATGAGGTTTCGCGATCATGTTTTCAATTTTACTTTCAGTTAGACGTTTTTTTCACTTTCAAATTTTATGTATTATAAATAGCGTTTTTTGAAATGCCATAACCTCGATTTTTGCACCACTTTATAATTTGTTGATACGTTTCTCTTCGGAAAGCGCAGACACGTAACCTTCGAGCAATCTGTCAATTTTAGGAGCCATTTTCAATTAAATCTTTTACTGTACATTCCAATCAAATCAAAACATTAGCAGTCGATTACTCTGAAGTTGCCAAATTTTATCTCAAAATGCAAACGAAAAAAAATAAATTACAAAATCGTTTGCATAATGTGTGAACGACCTTTTGTATATATCAATGAGAATAATGGAATTTTTTCTTTAGATTTTTCATATAATAATTTTTTTTTAAATAAATGATGTAGTTATAATATCTATTCTTGTAATCTAATAAATATAAAGCTTTTGAAGTGCATATAGACGAAAAAAGTATATTTTAGCAGACCAGAATTATATCTTAATTAATTTAATATAATATATTTTATTGTTTTTGTCTCCAAAATATCAAATCTCTAAACCGAAAATTATTGCACCATTCAGAGTGGCAAAAAATTTCATTTTCGTTAAGAAAATTTTGTATAAAATAATTGTTTATACAGGCATAGGTGTAATTAGCATTCATGGTTTAGCCCCGAGAGGTATGGATTCCACACCAGTAAAAAAGTGGGGAGGGAACTAAGGGTCCCTGTTCTGGGAAATTCTTTAATTTTTGGATCATAAAGTACGTAATACAGGAACTAATATTCTCCATAGTATATTCATAAAATTATTAAGTTTTTTTTATATCTAGCATATTTAAGTCGCTCTCTTTGATATATAAGTAAAGTTTTTGGATTACTCTAATAAAATACTAGACTATTCTGAATGCAGAATTACTCAGGGTGTCCGGGCAAAAGGTATCCAAAAGTAATGACTTATTTTTACTGAACTATCCATTAGAATTTTTAAAAATATATTTAAATAGAAAGAACATCTCTATTCAACTCTCTTGATATATAAGTAAAGTTTTTGGATTACTCTAATAAAATACTAGACTATTCTGAATGCCGAATTACTCAGGGTGTCCGGGTAAAAGGTATCCAAAAGTTATGACTTATTTTTACTGAACTATCCATTAGAAGTTTAAAA
>OU015491.1:147079407-147141907 GCA_907164885.2 Dolomedes plantarius | reverse complement strand
ACTGTTAGAGCCTAGAACTGATTTTATAACATCCGCTTTTTAAAGAAATGTTTTTATTTTTGAAATGAAAATGGATTAAGATTTTCAAAAAATAATTTTAGGCAGCATTTACGATGTGAACGACCTGAGGTGGGGGAAGCATTTTTATTATTTTATCTTTAATACTGACATTATCATGGAATTATTCACTTCATTCTGCTTCATATTCTAAAACTGAATAAAATTTGCCATATACTATTTTAAATAATACTAATTTAAATTCCTCATTCTGGTAAATAAAATAAAAAAAACTACATTCCGGAATTCCAATTGTGTTTTACTATTTTCTAATAAAATGATAATATTAATTAAAAATGCAAAATCTAATTCGGTAGTTTTCTATACTGCGTTTAAAGATCGCTAAAAAATATATAATGATTTTTTTTCCTTCACAGAAAAAATCAGGTTACACATTCCAACAAATTTTAGATGAGAAAGCTAATTTCTTTTTTTTATTCATCAACTTTTATGTGCTAATATCTTGAAGCAACGTCGAACAAATAATCAGCGTCAGTACTAAACTTTAATAATTTCTTACTACTAATGCATAAATATATTTTAGATTTCGCAATTTTATATATAAGAGTGAATGTGTTATTGTAAGGACTGAAGTAATTTTTAATTACCTCCACTTCAAACGATACATTCGCTTATTAGAAGAGTGATGTAAAATAAAATGTTATATCATGCTTATAGATTCACCGAAAAAATTAAGAAACCATTTGTTTAAGCTCTTAGTTTTTATTTAATTCATTTCACATGTAGTCTAATTTTTTAAGATTTTCTATTTTTTTTAAAAGCACTTCTTTTGTTCTCTTTGAAATAAAATACGAACAATGCAATTGGACAATTATTTCAAACACTTGAAATGAGAGTTTTTGCAGATCTCCATGAATATTATGCTCCCATTTTTAGGAAAAAAGAGAAAAATGTTTTATTTTAAGCATTGATTTTCTTTTGATGAGCTATTCTAATCTTTTGTTGTCAGAAAAAGAATAGATGTACTGTGAATGATTGCAAGCATACAACTCGAAATAACATTAAAGTCTTTCGATGAGTTATTTATAGGACTGTTATAAAACTTCGTGACAAAAATAAGAAAAATATTTATAGAAAAAGATATTCTGGGCATCAAATAAGTCATTTATCATTTCTGAATTACAACTGGGTATTTTAAAAGAATATATTATGTCAAATAATTATTTTCAGTTTAAGAAAAAGTAATTGGAAAAGAAATTACGAGACTTTAATCTAGTCCCTAAATTTAATGTTTTGTTAACAATTGATAGAAATTAAATAAATCTGCTTCATGTATGTTTCTCAGATTTCACTAGATGGGCTCTCAAGTGACGGATGAAGAATCGGGAATGACGAGTCAAGAATCGGGAACGTGAATACACTTTATTTTTGACCACTTTCTGTTTTTTCGTTACTGTTTTTATGTTTATTTCATCCTTTTCCCTCATTCGTTTACTATTTTTTAGGGTGAATAATGAAGTCACTGCCATATACATGAAAAAAGCATGTAGAAGGGAAGATAATTCATCGGAATCGCATTCTTTTGTTTGTTTAATATAGCGGTCAGTTGAGACACCTCTACGATTTAGAGTTTTAAATCCCGAGTAAAAGTGGTTTAATTCTACTTATGGAGTATAAGTATTGTTGAGTTTTCAAAATGCAGATGTGTTTTCAGACTAGTTTGGAAAGCTACAGTCAACTTTTTCTACACAAGGGTTCATTAGACTTGGACCTACAGTTATAAATACCAATCAGAACGTCGAAAAACATTTATGACGACATTTGGACAAGAACCCATAGGATTTCGACCAAGTGCCATCACCCTAGCCATTCGATCATCACCTGCTAAATTTATATTGAGATGTAAATATCGTGATGCAATAATTTATAACATGATGGGAGAAGCGCAAATTATTTACCCCAAATGTTATACTATAATAAATTGCGTAGTTTAGATATTAATTTTAATCACATTTATTTTGCCTTTTTAATTAACCTGTTTTAGGTATTGCGCATAAATGTGAAACATATCTAAGGAAAAGTTTTAAAATAAAATGATTTAATAAAATTTCTTCCTAAAAAAAAAATTTAAAATTTTACATACATTTACCTTATACCAAAATGTCGGGTGACATTATAGCCCTCTTATTTGGAATTATATTTAGAAAATTCGTGCACGAAGAGCATTATTTATATAGCACGGAGTTATAATAATTTTCAAAGTTATTTTTCAAAGAGAGACATTTATCACGAATCCATATTATCGCAAATTTTCAACAGTATTCAGTTGCGTATAGAAACCAATCTGAAAAGAATTTGCTCAAGCGGGTAGGATCAAGTACTTCATACTGAATCAGTATTAGTGTCAAGATCTATTTTTATACTTTCTTTTTAAGGTAATATGCCAGGCATACCAATTTGGATGTGGACAGAAATTCGAACAAGTTAACGGAACAGAGCTCTGCGTTTTATGTACTAGGTATTACGCTAATAAATTATCCCAGCAAATAAAAGTAAGGAAATTTTAACTACTTACACGACATGGAACAATTTCATTTTTCCTTTGATAGACGAAGGTGAGCATCGTTTGGAATTTTTGCTTTTTCTGTGGAACTACAAAATGTCATGACTCGTAATAATGCAAATGGTTTTTGTCGGAAAGTAATGGTAATATTAGATTTTCTACAAAAAGTACAATAATTCATTCATAGAACCGCTTCATTTGTCATGATCCTTTGAATAGATTTTATGTCCGATTCGAAATTTAAATTATAAATGAATTAGTAGATTTTCCAAAAACGAAATCTATTTAATTTGATTTCTTCCTAAGACATCCGAACTGACGCGAGATTACATAGATTTCTGACAGCCAACTCATGAAATCTGTCGCAACTGACAAGATTAACCGTTAAAACGGCGTTAAGGTTACAGTTATTTACAAAGTTTTACTGCAGGTGTCAACAGCATTTCCATCATTTAATGGACACTGCTGCGATGAATTCCCGTAAAGGGAGAGGCTACAACATGTCTTCTATAAGGTTTGTGTTTAAAGCGCTATGGTGACAATTTTCGACACAAGGGCTAATTAAGCCGGAATCAACTATTTAAAGCTGCTTTCAAACGGCTACAAACATCCATGTCAACAGTGGGACTCGAACCCAGATACTCTGGTATTGAATGCTAGGGCTCTAGCCATTCGGCCATCGACCGCCAGTCTTCTATAATGAACCACCTAGTGGATGCTATGCTTTTAAGGAAATAAAAGACAAAACATCTTTACTCGAGATGTCATACCATATGCTAACCCAATCTGTATGAGAAATAAAAGAGAATTAATCAACAATAGTTCCTTTTTCTACTTTATGGAAATATTGTGCATGCAAATTATAACTAGATTTTTACGCAGCTTTAAAAATTGTTTTATACTACCCACTCTCTTTTTTTATTTACTTACCGAAGAAATTATTCATCTTAAACCTTAAGGATACCTATTCTGTTAATCTATTGTCTCCTTCCTCTATATGTTCGGAAAACACAATCGCAGAAAAGGGGGTGAATAAGTCAGGTCAGATGATCGAACGAGATTCGACGAGTATTTGCTGTGCAAATAATGTAAAGAGCCAAACGGTCGCATTTGTAAGCTAAGATTGTTTATAAAAACTCCACCCTAAACTGCCTGTGTGTGAACTAATAAACTGTTTTTCACTCTCCTGGGTTTATTTAAAAGTAAATGACCTATACGATATTCAAGGAATGGGCTACATTGTTAGAAGACACAGCACAAGAGTTGATACAATTAAAGCAAAATATAACTCTCTTTAAAAAATTACTTTCCTTTAATCCTGAAAGAAATTCTATCGGTGTTACATATGTATGAGAAATAAATTAAAATACATAAATTGAAATACATGATTTCATAGGTATAACTTGAGAGATTTTAAAAAGTATTTTCGAAAGAATTTTTTAGGGGAAATGAAACACTATCTACTTTCATTTCATATTTTACCAGTGTCACTTGTAAAATTAAAGATTCTGAAATATCTTGAAACGCTATCGAAACTTTCAACCATCTTAAATTAGTGATTTTAAATAATGAAAGTACAATTCCTAAAAAATCGTTTTTGACCTGAAATAACTTAAACTATTCACAGAGACATATTGGAAAATTTTCACAGAATGAACTGGAATACATTAATTTCATTACGTGTCGAGTTTTGGGTAAGGCACACTGTGTGTTTGTGACATATTCATTTGTTCCTAAAATTTACAATGCGCATTGATGGTTTCAACCGCAATTTTTTTGGCTATCTATTGAAGATAAAAGTCGATTTTTCTATCATATACCAAATAATATTTTCAGACAAATTCTGTATTTGGCAGAGTTCTGTTATTCTCCTTTTTTATTGTTTTCGCCGAATCAGTTAAAATTGAAACTACCTTTAGACAACACTTTAACAAACCGTCAGTTATGTTAATTGTACGATATTGCAGATTTCTCATTATTTTGGATATTTATTACATAGATATTAGGGTAACTCTAGGATAGATGGCCATAGTTTTTAAAGATTGAAATAAAAATTCATAGAATGCAAACACAAGAAATATTTATAAATATTTAAAATTCTTTTACATATACTCATTATATTTTGGGTAAAAAATAATTAAACATTGAGAACAAAAAGTGCGAAACATAGTTTGAAATTAAAATGGCAGATAGCCATCTCTCCTTCAAGCTGAGGAGAGATAGCCATCCAATACATGAAAGAAAAAGTGAAGTTAAAATAGCAAAAAACAACAGATTTCATATAGTTAATCATGAAAAACATATAGCAATTTGTAAAGATGCAACTATATCACGGAAATTCAGTGAATAAAATTCGAATAAACAGCATTTGAAGTATAATTTCAACTCTTCACTTTTCGTAAAATTTTACCACATTTTTGGCAAAGGTCTTGATAGTTTGTACACCTTTCATGGAACCACTTTAGACACCTGATGCATTTTATCCAGTCATCCTTTTTGGTTCTGGTATTGTTTTCTTCTCCACAACCAAAACAGAGATCCTCATCAAATTCTTTTCCCTCGGAATCAGTAGAATCTGATAATTTCATATGTATTTCATCTTCTTTGCTACTGGAAGTGTCATGTTTTTGTTTTTTTCTCGCGTTTATTTTAGACATTTTACTGGTTTTAAGCTTATTTATCAACATTATCTATTTCTGGGATGAAAGTTTCCGACGTTTGTCAATATTTTCTAGTGATGTCAAAAGCATAGCTACCTGTTTGGTACGTTTTCTAACTGTTTTTGTCATGGTTTCATTAAGAACTGGTGCAATATCATAAAGTACTTTTGGTGGTGATGGAGCAGTTCCACCAGGAGTTTTTGATGTGCTCGGTCGGGGTTCAAAATATCCTATTTCGGCGTTTGCATTTCTATTCGATTCCGCAGCTGGCGTTTCGAAGTTACTTTGAACAACACTACCTCGCGTTTCTGGTGTTGAAGCAATGTTTTTATCTGTAATTCTTTCAGAAGCTGATATCTGTAGAAACGCGTAATCGGGAATAACATTCTTATTAAAAGGATAAATCCTCGTTGCTTTGAAGCCTGAAATTGCGTTTTCTGGAGTTGCTTATTTTCCCCAGGATATATTAAGCAGTTTTCCAAATTGAAGTCTTGTAATGCGACGCCCAGTATGTGTTTTGAACCCATTTCTAAGCGCATTATAAAAATCAACTCATTTTCTTCAATAGTGTAATGTAGTAGTTTGAAGTAGGCATCTATTTCTTCACGATTCATGGCTTCATTTCTCGCAAGCGACACACCTTCAGCTTTTCTGATTGATATATCAGAATGACGACTTAGGAATAGACTTAGCCAAACATACCCAGCCTTTTTAATTGTATCATTAAAAAGGTGCTTTTTATCCAGTTCTTTGGCAAATTCAAAAGCGAGAATTCTCACATAATCTCGAGTTAATGGGATTCCTTGTTTCTGCATTCGTTTAATGTGTTTTACTAATCTGTCTTCGTTTCCTTTTCCAAACATCGGACCAGGACCCGTGCTGCCTTTATTCGAATTATTGGTCTTCAATCGACGCTCCAAAGTTTTGAGTAGAATGTGAAAGGCTACAGACGCTCCTTTTACCGAATATGATCCCGTTTGCACAGCATCCATTGCCTTAGACAAATCATTTTGACTCCAGGTCCCTCGGTTTGAAGGAGGCTTTTTTATGCATTTATTCGGCATCTTTAAAAACTGAAAAAAACAACGTTCGGCATATTATATTATTATTATTATTGAAATATTTATATTAGTTAAAATTGAAACAATTATATCCATTAATACAATTACAAAATAAAAGTTATACAATTATTTTAAATAGAATTATATTTATTTAAAATCCTCTCTCCGTATAATTTTGAAATATTGATTAAAGGTGGTCATCTCTCCTCGATTTTATGTAGCCATCTATCCTGAAATTCAAGGACAGATGGCCACCCAATTGAAAGTGTCTCAGTTTTAGGCTTAGAAGCAAATATTGGATTATATACGTGCCTTAGAAGTCCGTAAAGTAAAAGAGAAATGTGAGGTACGTTTTGAAAAACATTCAGATACCTCACTCATTGAAAATATTCAACCACTAAATTAAATAAACATTAAAATTTCACTTAATTTTTATAATCGAAAAAACACAGCTGTACCTCGCAATGAATGAACTCGTTGATCATTTCCTACGAAAAAAGTTTAAACTTCCATCTATGACCAAGTTTTAGAAATATTTAGACTGACCATCTCTCCTCTATGGCCATCTATCCTAGAGTTACCCTATATTTTGATTTTCTTTAGACGTACAAATCTTATTTAATTCAAAGGGATTAATTTTCAAAGTTTTTAGTTATTTTTTAGATATGTTCTATTTCTATCAGACATTATAAAATCAGTACAATTTTTGTAATGCATTTTCTAATGTACCTTCACATAAATTTTATATTATAGATGACCAGTGTGGGTTTTTACAGAAATGGTAAATAGAATAAAATGTTTTCTCAGCAGAGAACACCTTGAGGAAATGAAGCACACGTATGTAAGACACTTGTTGTTAGAACTAAAGAAATGTTGATCTGTCACATAAAAGACAAAATTTAGAAGAAAACCTGTTTGTACTCTTCAATAATGATGGGAACATGCGATACAAAAGAAATGACCCAGTCATACAGGGCTTTACAATGATAAGCCGTTTTTCTTTATTAGAGAGTGAAAAATCAGATTTAAACATTATCTATGTTCTTTAACGAATGCTAACTTTTGAGTAGTTAGATTTAAAGAGCATTCACGACATTTTGCAAATGGTTATGATTCGCTGAATTTTCTGACTTCTACAGAGTGATAAAAATGCTTTGAGAATGTCTTATCCGCCATTACATATAGCATTCTGTGGCAGTAACCTTTTTTATTGACGTAAACGTTCTATGACTTAGGGATTGTCTCTTTTTATTATCTACGCCAGCTGTAAGTACAGGTGCATTAAAGCACTCGTGTAGAAATAAACATTCCAAAACTATCAGCCAGCCTACTATTTTCATCAACTTGAACCTCAGAGAATTATTTCTTCTTTTAAGTTAAGTTAAAAACAACAGTTTAAAGTCGTATAACAGAGCTTATTAATCTCCTTCTTTCTGTTCAAGTCCATAATGTGTGGAAATCTATTCAACTTAATCAAAACTAATCCTTTGAATTAAAAAAAAGTTCGTATTTTTTTATAAAATATTTGTCACTATATTTTATTGAAGAATTTTACAGCTGGCAAATATTAGAAAACATAAGCTTATTTAAATTTTATGACTTTAAATCGATTTTAAACAAAAAAAAATGAAATTTGCATTTATTCTTCTATTTCCATAGGCTACAAAGAAAGATAATTAAAATTTAGTCGATAATTAAAAACAAAAAAATATTTAAATCTTCAATCACTTTAAATTAGTGACTTTGAGTAATTAAAATAACATTTTATAAATTTTTTAAACCGCTCTAGAAACCTTACAAGAAGTATTGGATAGAAAAAAAATTTGAAAAACTATTCAAGTAATGGAAGTAAATTTGATTTTTAAGTACCATGCTTGAAAGCGACTAATTCATTTAAATTCATTATAGCATTAAAATCCCATTAGCATAACGCCTTTTAATGGTTTTTGTATTTTAGCATTCTTTAAGTTATTTGATGTCAAATATTCTTTTTCTGCGTAAAGATGGAAACATTTTTCTCATGTTTTCATTTTATTGAAAAAAATTCCTTTTAAATTTATTTCTAAAAATAAATCAGTTTTATTGTCTTATCGCTTATTGCATGCTCTACATACATTAATGGCATAAGAAAAACTTATCTTCCTTTTAGTTTATGCATTAGCTCAAAGTTATTTTTTAACCATATTTTTTCAATTAATGTAAGCCTTTTAAACCATACATAACATTTGAAAAAACGAAACGGTATATTATACTACATGTTGGCTAACATTACAAATAACTGATGAGTATATTGCATGCATCATATTAAACCACCTCACAAGCACGGAAATATATCCACAACTAAAAATATCGATTAATTCCTTTAAAAGTAAGGATTTTGCATTATAAAGATTTTTTTACTATAAATCAATTTCGTCTGAAGGGGAAAAGTATACTATGCACTCCGCGTAGAAGCATCTCTGTAAACCTATAATTTTGGAACAACTTAAACTTTTGCTAACTCTACTGAAAATTATAAATTACTAAAAGTCTATTCAAAACTTTTAAACGGCTTATTAATTATACGTAATGGAGAAACTGCAAGGGTTATTTAAAGGAACCTTGTGCACAAACTTTACTTTACAATCATTGATCTGCATTTTGACTAATTTGCAAATAAATAATTAGTTGAAAGCTATAACCTGGTTTGATAAATAACTCAAACTATTACAATTTCACATTTTCGCATACATTTTATAACAAGTTGGAATTATGTGACAGTATACAAAAGAACTGAAAAATATTAATTCCCAATAAATGTATCAAAAGGATTGCGAGGTACGTATGTAGAGGTAAATTCGTTCACTTACATTAATTTGGGATTTCCTCGATTATAGGATGGACATTTAACTACTAACTTTTCAGAAATTATTTTTCGAGTAAACCACATCATAATATTTGATTATGGTGTATTGATACCTGATATTTTCTCACATAATCAATATATCAACGATTTCCGTAAAAAGTAAATAGCCAGAAGGAAATACACATTTCCCTCAATATAATTTTGAATCCCCAGGAGTTGTGCCCTTGAATCAACAGAGACAAGTAGCGGTGAGTTCTCAGGACTGGTAGCTTTATATCATTCAGGCAACAGTAACTGAATAATTAGTCTCTTGTTATCTCTAAAAATTAAAAAAAAATTGGTTTAGTCAGGAGCTAGCATTATGCTGTATATAAAACTACAAACCCATCTCTCTCTCTCGATATATATATATATATATATATATATATATATATATATATATATATATATATATATATATATATATATATATAAATATGTGTGTGTGTGTGTGTTAGTTACATATTTATGCAGTCTTGCTTTGGATTATTTGGTTTATCTGTCCGTTAGATATATTTCTAGAAAGAAGAATATTTGTACAGCATTGTTCCTGCAAAACAATATCGAATATCAGCAAGATTCAGAGCTTTTCAGTACACATTCCTCCTCTGCGCATTTTTCTGAATAAAAATGTAAAGACTCTTGCTTTGACCAAATTTATAGTCAGCGAAATATTTAAATTCATGGATTTGTATATCTTTGAATATCATCACTTAGTGACACCACTTCTGACACCTAGGGACACTTTCTGATATCTTCTCAGCGATATTATGATTTGTACAGTTTTGTTTTATTTTCATTTCGACCTAAAAGTGATTCATGACTATATCAGACTTATTCTCATTACAACTCTTATATAAAATGTTGGCGTGTGTTGCTAGATATAAGGGTTCGTTTATAGATGCATGGTTGCAGAATTGTTAGATATATTGGTGCAGAAATGAAAAAATAAAGCGACATTGTTTGAGGTTTGTTTTAACTTTAACATACAGACTCTTTTGTATGTTAAAGCTTTCAGAATAACTTTGCAGAATAATTCTGAAAAGATTTAAACTGACAGAATCGAAGGAAAAATATAACGTTAAAACCATTTACGTTTTTACAGAAAAGGCATGCCTTCGCAATCGTGTAAGGCAGTCTTATAGCCTTGAAAATGTTTCGCTTATTACATTATATAAAGTTATTCGTTTTAAAATATTTTATGCCAATAAAAAGTCTTATCAAAACTAATTAAGGAGTTAAATAAGAAACAACTAAATTTTAAAATATTAAATAACTAAAAAATTCCGTGGCCTTCTCTCAGAACTTTGTTTGTTAATTTGAGAACTTTTGCCACGGGATTTTTTCCCCACAGGTTTGGTTTTAACGTAATTGTTTTAAATATTACAGTAAAGTAAAATAATCATGTATCGACAGTAGGATTTAAACTCACGTTTCCAAAACTCGGAGGCGAAAATTCCAGTTACTGAACTATCCGGGCAACGAGGGAAAGTACTATGTTTAAGGATTTCTCTTCCTTCACCTTAAACAAATTATTTATATTCATTCTATTTGGACATTACTGTGACGTACACTATTAAAATTCCCCGCTATGGAAAAAAAACATAATGTTCCTCTCAAAATGTAATGCATTTCAGAGATCTAAGCAATATAGAAATTATGCGCTCTTTGATATAATCATAAGCATAACTTACGCTACATTAATCCATATTTGCAATATATAAACAATCATTTAAATTCCCAGGCTGCATAGAAATCATTTATGGTGACAAATTAAAGCGCATTTTCAAACTCGTTATCTTCCACTGGTTAAATAAAATTTAGAAATTATGTCTGGAAAGGCTGTTTAATTTCGAAGCTAACAGTCTATTATTGTCTGGTATCTAATTCTCCGTTAGATACCTCAGTCGGAAATTCATGCTTACGAATTTGTAAAATTAATAATATCCTCTTCATATAAATATTTTAAATGCTTTTGATTGGAGTAATTTATATTCTCTCACATAATTCGAGAAAAACACTTTAAAATAGAGGAGACTTTTAATTGGCTTTATTTAATAATTATCTTATTTGATTTATAAATTCTATTTAATTTTCAAAACATGTTATTCTTTTTTGACTAAATCTAATATATCAAAATGAATGTTTGTTTGTCTGTAATTGTATAGTAATCCACAGTTTAGAAGAGACGATCGTGAAATTTTACATACAGGCGTCGTTAAAACCAGAGGAGGCAACTAAGAACTAAGAATCAAAATTTATTACAGTTAATTTTTAATTAATAAAAAACCAACAATTTCTGAAGTGTGAATCCAGAAACTTTAAGAGCTTTAAGCTCTTACATTTTCTGGATTCAACCCTCTGAATTCACAGCCCTCTACCAACTTTCAGCCACGTTAGGCTTATATGAACAGTGAGAAGCGAAAAACGCTAGAAAATAAGTAAAATCAAGTTTCAAGTCAATAGATTTTGGCAACAAAGATTCTTAGAACCTCAGGCATCGCCGGGTACTTCTGTTAGTATTCTCTAAAAGTGGCGATTGTTTGATTGATATTAGAATCATTTAAAAATATTGCAGCGTTCCATTCTATTATATTTGTGGATTACAATTCCAAGAAAACAGCGACACAAGTTTGCTTTCTTTTTAGTCTTAACAGGTCCTAAATACTACAAACTATCTTATTGGACTGCAGCGAAGTTCAGAAAAAGACCCCAGGTTTCACACAATAACCCACAAGCACAATAACAGTTCACACAGAGCACCTGAGCTTTAAACAGAGCTTTGAACAGAGCACCTGAACTCATGTTCAAGGAATGAAGACCGGAAACTTTTGGAGCTGAGTTCTGCATGCTTACATTTTCTTGGCGGAATTCTGCATTGTTCTAGAAGTGGAAAATCCCATACTCAACAACCATGCCATCTACGCGAAATCTTCCTGGTTAAAAGTTAAAGCAATAGATCTTATACTATGCTTTTTTATATGGATATTTATATCATTTTAGTATATCAAAATATATACAAGATTATTTTAACAAAATCGTATGTACATATCTTGTATGAACGTCTGAACATATGAATAAAATGTCCATTTACCGTATTTTAGGACCATAAGACTCAACATTTTACATAAAAATCGACTTAAAATTGGGGTGTGTCTTATGGTCCGAAGGTAACATTAAAATAAAATGAATATTTTATTATATCTATATCTATATACACTGCTCAAAACAATTAGGGAAGCTCATGGTTTTAACGAAATTACGCAAATACTTACACCAATAAGTATCATAAAATAAATCATCCATAATTTAAAGCCTAGCAGGAAACAGAAGAAGAAAACTTCATATGCAAATCAAAGTTCATGACGTCAAAAACGAGAAAAAGAACATAAGGGCGGAAATCGGGATGCTGCAGAAACGTCTGTTTCACTGCCTTAATTGTGAAATTCGATTGCTCAGTTATACTTTTTGAGAAAAGGTGACTTGAAAATGTCTCAACAACGTGATTTACCGGAATCCATGGCATGGCGTATTATAGGAAGACTTGAATCCGGAAAAACACAACGAAGTGTCGCGGACGCTGTTGGAGTCGCCAGAAGTGTCGTTGAAAGGCTGTGGAATCGACTCCAAGAAACAGGGAATGTTAGACGTCGACCAGGGCAAGGTCGGGCACGCACCACTACAGCAACTGATGACCGGTATATACTGTTAACAGCTCGTCGAAACAGAACAGAGAATGCTACTCAGCTGCAAAGACAGTTGCTCTTGGCAACAGGACGAAGGATGACAAGCCAAACAGTACGTAATAGGCTTCATCAAGGAGGTCTCTATGCACGTAGGCCAATGGTCTGCATTCCGTTGACCTCACGCCACCGTACGGCCCGAAGAAGATGGGCTGCTGAACATCGAGATTGGGAGCAACAGGATTGGAGCCAAGTGCTGTTTACAGACGAGTCCCGATTCAGTCTGGAGTGTGACACCCGACGTGTTTTAGTATGGAGGGAAAGGGGCACTCGAAATAACCCCACATTCATTCGTGAAAGGTCAAAATACAGACGAACTGGTTTTATGGTATGGGGTGGAATCAGCATAGGTGGACGTACGGACCTGCATATCATTCAAAATGGTACTTTGACGGCCCGAAGGTATGCAGACGAGATACTGAGACCTCATGTCATACCTTACGCTGCAGCCATTGGAGATTTCTTTGTTTTCCAGCATGATAATGCCAGACTGCATACAGCTCGTCTTGTGGAGATCATGCTTGAAGCTGAAACAATACAGCGTATGGAACGGCCAGCGAGCTCTCCTGACCTGAATCCAATCGAGCATGTTTGGGACATGCTCGGACGAAGCACTGCGGAGAGACCAAGGCCTCCTTTTACTCTCCGAGTCTTGGAGATTGCACTTCTTGAGGAGTGGAACAGTATTCCCCAAAGTCTTAACGATAACATCTTCGCATCCATGGAAAACAGGTGTGCAGCAGTCTTAGCTGTTCCAGGAAACCACACGCCATATTAAAAATCTTGCATCATTTCTAAATAACTTTTTTTATCGTTTACATGTAACCAAATTGTTGCCCTAAATCATCTTTTCATGTTTTTTCTATATTTTCAAAGAATTAAAGCTTAATTACAATTTTTTTACGTATTTTTTCTGTATTGCGCATTGATACGCGTGTACTATCCATTTTATGCCAATACGTGGCTGTCTCGCACAGTTTTCTTAACTTCTTTGCTTGCTCCCCTAATTTTTTTGAACAGTGTATATATATATATATATATATATATATATATATATATAACCTGTTTACATAGATCTGTTTTTAATAACATTATTGTAAATCAGTTAGTTCGTAGAAAGACAATAGGATTAAGCATATATTAGACTTGAAATCTGTGCTAACACGGAATAATTACCCCGAAAGTCTATCCAAAAACATAATTGGTTGTTTTTGTTTTAATGAATAGTTTGTTCTGTTGCATTTAATAAGTTAGACATAACAATAAGGTAAATAGAAAAAATAACTACTAAAAATAAAAGATAAAATAATAATCATAAGTAAAAATAAAAATAATAATAAAAATAACTCATAGTAATAATAATTTAAATCTAAATTATTAAGGGTATAGTAGTCCTAAAATACGGTAACCATAGGAAGTCTGTAACTGAGAATCCACTATCTCCATGGTTGCAAGTTTTGTGACGTCAGTCATCTTGCCGTTACATGTTCTTAACTTCCACTGTCTAGCGCCAGGCTTGGTGTTCTTTGGTTAAGTACTATTATTCAATTTTTAATCAATTCTTCTGTTTTTATGGATTGTACGGTGTCTGAGTGTGTTTATTGTATAGATCATACTCATCGGAAACAATCCATTGGTTTTTAGATAACATTGACACCGCTGATGAAGAAATGCTGTCTAAAACCTCATTCATACTTTTCATGTTATTTGTTCCTGGTTGCAAATAGCTTTAGAGTTATTACTGGTTTTCTCTATCATCTCTTTATATATATATATATATATATATATATATATATATATATAAAGTCAAAATAAGTGATTTTTAGATATTTGTTAGTATTGATAAAAAAATTTGACTTGTATAAAATGCTTACGACTATCAATTTTGTATACAAAAGTACATTTCTTTGTACAAAAGTCTCAAGGCAAAATTATTGTTGTGTGATTGGTATAAAAGCCAATAACTTGGTATATTTAAATATATTTAAATCATTTTTTTTATTTACGCCCTTTATATATATATATATATATATATATATATATATATATATATATATATATATATATATATATATATATATATATATATACATATACAGAGGCTGTTCACACATTTTTTAGACGATGTATATTGTATTCACAAAACTAAAATACATAAAATTCTTGTGTTTTAAATGTTCTATTTGACATCCCTTATTCTCAACTATCTTTCGACACCACAATTTCCAGGATGATAATGCCTTTTGAAGTGTCAGAAGAGGTATTCTATCCCATTCCTCCTGAACAGCTTTCCAGAGTCCTGTAAGGGTTTTGGGACGACGTTTGGATAATGCAGATTTTAAAAGTCCGAAAGCACAAAAGTCCATAGGTGATACATCGGGAGATTTAGTAGGGATATCAATGAAGGGTATGGCCTTGATACCAGCTTTTTGTTCCATCTCTTTTAGGAAATTTACAGTGGATTTTGATGTGTGACTGCTAGCTTTGTCCTGATGGAGTCTCACAGATTGATGGCACTGTGGGTAAAGCAATGGTATTTCATTCAGAAAAATTGGCTGTAAAATGTGTTCCTGATAGTATTTGGAGTTAATCTTGA
Source organism: Dolomedes plantarius (assembly GCA_907164885.2). Lineage (NCBI taxonomy): Eukaryota > Metazoa > Arthropoda > Arachnida > Araneae > Dolomedidae > Dolomedes > Dolomedes plantarius. Next base: position 147,126,382 of record OU015491.1, on the reverse strand, counting down.
CATTTTTTTTCACTCTCTTTATTTTTAACTTGCCATTATAAGAAAAACCAGCAACATTCATAAATCCCTTAGAAAAACTTTCTTTCGATTGTTTGAACCATGTACTTAAATTTTTTTCTCCCCTTTTATGATAATAAATGGCTCTTTTTTTGTTGCAATCATTTAAATACACCCATGATTCATCTATTGTGACAATTGTTTTCCATTTTTCTTAAAGTGTTTCTCATATAGAATTCTGCAGCGTGTCCTGCGTTCAGCGATATGATTTGGAAGAAGACGATGCACATTGCGTTTTTTCGCTTTCTTAAGATTTAAATCAACGTTTATCATTTTGTTTACAGTGGACACCGAGCATTTTAATGATATTGCAACTGTCCTTTGACTAGGGGGATTTTCTTTTAACACTAAACAACCTACCTTTTCAATAGTCGAAAATGTCCGTATTTTCCTTGGATACTTGTTTGGAATATTTGTTCCACTTGAGGCTCCAATTTGAAATTTTTTTTTCCTTTCTTGTTGACGATATTACCTATCGACGCTTTAGATATCACAACACTATGTCTCTCACATCGTTTTTGGACAATGGAGTATGCATATTTCTCTTCGGAAACAGCATAAATGTAGCCTTGGAACTACTATGTTAAAAACGCCATTTTGAATAAAAACAAAACTTTCAAGCCGAAGACGATAATTTTGACTTTTAAAAACATAGTACAATTGCAATTATTTCTTTTGCAGCAAACGATTTTTTATTACCGCTTACCAAAATCGTCTAAAAAATGTGCGAACAGCCTCTGTATATATATATATATATATATATATATATATATATATACACTCATGGACAAAAAAATTAGCGCACCAAGAAGGAGTAGTCAAAATGAAACGAAATTTTACATACGTAATGACTACTTTGATATAAGTAAATGATAAGAAAATCAAAGAAAAAGGATAATTTATTTCAGAGAAAAAGGCAAAAGAACGGTGGAGTTAATATTCCGTTGAACCCCCTCTACCGCGAATGCACGATGCGATACGATCGGGCATTGAGTCATACAAGTTCTGTATGATGTCTTGAGACATTTCGTTCCATATTTGCTGTAACCTTGCCTCTAGTTCGTTCAAACTCGTGGGATGCCCAACTCGTCGTCCCAAATGATCCCAGATATGCTCGATTGGAGACAAATCTGGGGATCGGCCAGGAGAAGGAAGGGTAGTAACAGTGCCGAGCATTGTCTTGTTGAAAAATGGCTCCTGGGAGCCGTTGCATGAGTAGCAACACATGTGGTTACAGGATTTCATGAACATACCGCTGGACTGTCATGGTGCCACAGAACAATACTAGGGGTGACCGTGTATTGTAGGCAATGGCACCCCATACCATCACACCAGCTGTGGGAGCGATGTGTCGCTGTACAGCAAAGGCAGGATTGAAGCGTTCGCCACGGGCTCTCCACACACGAACACGATTGTCATCACTGCCGAGATTGAATCTGGATTCGTCGCTAAAGACGACCTGGTTCCATTCCGCTGCAGTCCAGTTTCCTCGTGCGCGGTAAAACTCCAAACGGAGGCGTCGATGGGTGGGCGTCAAGGGCAGCACACGTAATGGGCGCCGCGATACCAACTGTCCTTAAGCCAGGCGCCTTCGTATGGTTCGAGAAGACACAGAGGCCCCTAGTGAAGGTGCTACCTGTGCCTGGATGGCGGCCGATCAAGCAGTTGGCTGTAAGCGTGCATTTCTTACGATGTGGCGGTCTTCTCGACGACTGGTCTTTCGAGGGCGTCCTGAGCCTGGTCTTCGTGTACATGACATCTCTCGGGTCCACTGGTCCCAACACCTCCTCACAACACAATCAGAGCGGCCTAATTGACGAGCTACTCGCCTAGGTGACCACCCATCTTCCATCATCCCGACGATTCTCCCCCTCTCAAACTGCGACAACTGCTTATATTGTCTTCGAACACGGCGTAATGGCATGTCTATCTCAGCTCTTCCTTTGTAAATGATTCAGCACACTCAAACAAGCTTTGGTTACCTGTTTTATACTCCACAGAGTACGATGTTCAACACCCTCTACCGTAATGCGCAATCACGCTGCATTTCTAATCATTTGCATATCTCCCCGACATGTACCTTCATTGCTAGTTTCGTTATGATCCCGCAATTATTTCTTGGTGAGCTAATTTTTTTGTCCATGAGTGTATATACATATATAATATATAATATATATATATATATATATAATATATATATATATATATAATATATATATATATATATATATATATATATATATATATATATATATATATATATATATATATAACTTAACTGTGTCTTGTTAGAAAGAAATGGTGGTGTTCACTAGGCTTTCCTCCTCCCAGCAGCGAACATTGGATCGAAAAAACACATAATGCTATTTTTTGTTACACAAAATTTGTTTTAGTCGGTTTTGTGACAAATTCCATCGACATTTGCTGAACAAAGCTTATTAATTTTTAGTAGCTATCACCACCTTGTATTGTCTTAAGCAGTTCCGAAATGTCCAAATGGAAACACTAATGTCTATGTATTATTGGAACAATTTAGTAATGCATTCGAAAAATAAATACAGAGAATAGCTTTTCAAATATTTTTAAGACGATCGATTCTTTTCTATAAGAGGATTCTATTTGGAGGTCATCCCGACTATGTAACTGTCAGGATCATTTAAACTTTTCATTTTTAAATAACATCATGCCTAATTCTCGGTTGAATCCACATTATTAAAGAACTTTCAAAGATTCTTTCAAAAAGAAACTGTTTTAGAACGCCAAGCTATATTACAGTCATTCTACATAATGATGTAGTAGTAAAACAAAAACAATTTGAACTATACAAGAGTTTATATTAACGGAAAGGATTTCTGCTTTGATTGCGTGTTCATTAAGAACAAAGACTGTTTTATTTCCTTTTGCAGTTAGTACGTTGTGAAATGCCTTTCGGTTTAGTAGAAATGATTGCAGCTAATGAAGAGATACATTTATTTGACAGTAAACATTGTACTGAAATAAAACTTTTAGATATTGTAAAGCATGGGAATTGGGAGAACAACTATTAGGTTATTAAGTTCCATGTTGATTGGATGCTAGAGAACTGCTGTATCTGCACAAAGAATTTTTCCTTAATTTTCTAAATTTCGAAACATTTCAATAGTTGAAAATCAGATATGCAATTTGTGATATCTACCAATCATTAAAACTTTAAATATGTTTGTTTAATTTTAGTTATCTGTGTATTAATGGAATTTGGTGTCTGATACTAATACGGAACTAATACCAAAAGACTTTACTCAAGATATATTCCCAATTACGAACACGTTATTAATAAGGGTAAAATGTTAATAAACACAAAACGAGCACGAGTGTTTGGAATGATGATGAAACCACATTATTTGTCAGGTTAAACGCTAGAAAGCAGTCTTTTTATACAGTTTGGCTCGGTACGAAACAGATTATAGTTGATATCTGCCATGGACTAAATTTCTTCTGTGTTTTGATGGTGAATTAAATATTGATATTTTAGCAATTCCCACGAATATCGTCAAAATGTAGTTTTTCAAAAATTGTACTCATATCCCGACTCTTATCTGAAATTTTACGGATTTTAGTATTATGATAAGCGGCGAAAGAGTGTTTGAGATCTTTGAGGGACAAAATTAATAACTAAAAATACTAATACCTCAAAATAAGAGGTTGGACCCCTCATGGGAGCCTGTAACTCTTACAGGGTACGGCCCCAGATGGGAGATCAGGAAATGACTTCACTAGAATTTCCATTGGGTTGTAAGAGCGAAATAAATTACCTTCCGCAGACCAAAGTCCAACCTCTTTTAAGGTAATGCCACCCCTCTTCTACGGAAAGAGTTTTTCTTCGACTTGGTTCTTCTGTTTTATCCCTAGACACGGCAACAACCCCAAGGGGTTCGACATGTCAGTTACAATTAATGATTATCAGTGCTTAAGAATCATTTCAGCTAGAAAAGCATAAAAACCGCTGCATTTCTAATATAGATAAATGCGTGTGCCTTATAGTATTCACATAAATAGTTCCTATAATTATTATACTCTGAATTCTGCTGAGCAAAATATTTTTTAGAAATTTTTATCTTTCACGATAGAAAGCTTGTTCTCTATGGTTTATGACTATTTAATCAAATGTATATATATATATATATATATATACACTGCTGGCCACTGTAAATGCAACACCCTGAAGGAAACATGCAAATAACAGGAAATTTACAACATGCATTAGCGGAGGTGAGATATGCAAATGATTAGAATTTCAGCGCAGACGCACATCACGCGCGCCTGTGGCGCCACTTCAAAGCGCTATTTAAGGCTTGGAGATTTCGACGATTTCAAGTTCGGCAATTGTGTTTTTCTTGTGGTTTTTTCAAAAAAACGATCAATTATGCCTCGTCGAAAACAGCGATCATCTTTTGATCAAGTGTCCGAGTTCGACAGAGGAAGTATAGTGGCCTACCGAGATTGTGGATTATCTTTCAGGGAAATCGGTAGTCGTGTTGGACGAAACCAAACAACTGTAATGCGGATATGTGATCGTTGGATGCAGAAGGGTACAACGGACCGGCATGTTCGATCGCATCCACCTCAGCGCTCCACTTCACGTGATGACAGGCAAATTGTGCGCATGCCAGTGACGGATCGCTCAGGAACATCACGAACCATAGCACAACACATGCAGTCTGTAACGCATCATCCAGTGTCTGCGCGTACCATTCGACGCCGTTTACAGCAGAGTGGTCTGTCCGCAAGACGTCCATTGCTTTGTCTACCCTTGACGCAGAACCACAGACGTCTCCGCCGCCAATGGTGCGATGACAGAATTATGTGGACGGCAGAATGGAATGAAATTGTCTTTACTGACGAGTCACGCTTCTGTCTGCAACACCACGATGGTCGCATTCGAGTCTGGAGACACCGTGAACAGAGGATGCTGAACAGCTGCGTTATGCACCACCACACTGGTCCTGCACCGGGTATTATGGTATAGGGCGGTATTGGATATCACTCTCGCACACCTCTAGTACCCATTGCCGGTACTTTAAACAGCCAGCGCTACATCTCCGAGGTGTTGGAGCCAGTTATCCTTCCTTACCTTCAGGGCTTGCTGTCAGCGTGCACGGGAAACAAGCACGTCAACAAAAAAACCTAATAATTAAATTGCAGAGTAAAATCGCAGAAGAAACGTTGTTTGTTACAATAGGTATACGTTAAAACTATTGATGAAAGCATAGACGACAAGACTTTTTCAACAATAACAATTCAAATTTATTTGTTTAAAATATTAAAAGTTAGTTTAAAAAATCTTCAACAATAAAATATCCATATCAATCAATAGCGTTCTCGAAATTCATTAAAAAAAACAAGTCTCATATATACAAACAACAGTGTCTATACACTGTGATGGAATTACCTCAAGTTAGGCATAGGCAAAGACTGTTAGCCCCTTATTCTATTTTCTTTACTGCGTCTTAAACTTAAACTATAAATCAACATTACCTTTCTTCAGATTGTCCTCAGCTTCATTATCTATCTAATCAACGGTAGTCGAGAAAAGCTCCTCCTTCTCCTCTTTTTTTTTTTACTGAATCGTATGTGAGCCTTATATACGCCTCATCTAATGATATTCAACGATCCGGTTTGTTTAAAACGCACCAACTACTGGAAACTGAATAATAAATTATTTACGGTAGCTTCTTCACAGCTGTGGAAATTCGATTAAAGATTTGATCCGGTTATCAGGTTTTATAATCAAACCGGTCTAAAATAAATGACGCAATACCCGGAAAGGCAAGTACATGATTCGTTTCACAAGTAGTCTTTAGTGTAACTCGCTAACAAATGCCCCCCCACTTGTCTTTTCGACATAAACTAGTAATATGAGAATTCAAAACCATCACAGTTTACATTTCGATTTTTTTTTTTTTGTCAGAACTAGAATACATATAAAACAATTAATTCAAACCAACATTAGTCTTGTTAACAAAATGCGATAGCAACATATAACAACAATAATACAGTCTTAACTTAGGAATACACAGGTACAAAACAAATTGCTGAGAAGGTTCAAATCTGCAAGTTCTAAACAAAAGTTATTTCTGATTCTGTACACTATTGTTGGCTGAAAACCAATATAACAACTAACAAACCACAATAAAGAGTTAAAACATACAATGACTAGGACACGACTACATTCAATCATATTCAAATATCAATACATATGTACGTGGGCGCCCACTCATACAAATTCATTCAAACACATAAAACAAATTGGTTTTCCATTGAGAAGTTATCGTAAAATATTTAAATATCTAAAAACACAGAATACATCCCATAATATCGCACTGCATAAATATCAGGAAAACAACTCACATACAAACACTGAGCTTTAAACAAATTTTTCATTAGACAAACTTTCCTTGATTAGGTGGATGGAATAATTAACGTGGCAGTCCCCTCAACAAAACAGGGATTCACCAAAATAAAAAAAACATACCCGCGACCCAAAGCCCTCCGGTGCCTCGACAAATTTACAAATACACCACCTGAACCACTCTGACAATTACATTTGCACCTAACCCGAGACGGTACGTTAGGCTGTTCGGATCCAGATGATATGCTGAAAAAATGTCACCTTAGACACCTTCAGACGTTTAGGTGGGGAAAAAAACATCCACCCAAAACAAGTAAACAAAAACATTGCAAAAATTCACAATTTCAAACACTAAGTGCACACACCACTTCAAAATAAATTCGTGCAAAAATTCAAGAAAAGTTCATGCAAAAATCTCATCACATAAGTGCCTCAGTTCGAATTTGGTCAGGGGTTTGGTAAAAGGATCTGCTAGATTTTCTTTACTTTTTATATAATTTATGTCAAATATGTTCTGATAAACTAGGTCACGAATAAAAAATAATTTGACATCAATATGCTTACTTCTATGGTTCTCTACTGGGGATTTAACAAAATCTATACACGCCATGTTATCAACATATAGAATTGACCTAAGCTTTCCTCCAAGAACTAACTTTCTGGCATAACATTCTTCTAGAATTCTATCAAACCACATAAGTTCCTTTGTGGCCTCTGTCATAGCGTAGAATTCACTTTCCATAGTTGACAACGACACGCACTTCTCCTTGAAAGTCCTCCACATGACTGGAGCTTTTCCAAGAAACACTATCTGTCCCCCCATAGAAGTCCTGTCATCTTTATTGGCTGCGAAATCTGCATCGGTGTAAACCGTTATACTAGGTTCATTGCACGCAAGTCTAAGTTTAAAATTGTGTGTGTGTATAACATAGCCCAAAAGTCTTATCAAACCATCCCAGTGAATTCTACCAGGATTACTTTGGTATTGGCTAAAAATGTTAACGGCATAACTTATGTCGGGCCTGGTTCTACTAGCGAGGAACGATAGACAGCCTAGTAAATTTCTATAGGGATATTGTTTCATTTCTTCTATTTCAACATCTGATTGTGGACACTGTTTCTTTGAGAATACTGTACCCTTGCTGATTGGAAGTGAGGAAACCGGTACGAAGAATTTTGTAAACCTTTTACGAATATCGTCAATATAAATTGACTGACTCAACAAAACTTCTCCCCCCTTTTCTTCAAACTCAACTCCCAACAGCTTTCTAGTTTTTCCCAAAATTTTTAAATCAAAATGTGTCTTCAACAATCCTATGGCTTTGTCTATTATCTCCTCGTCCTTACCGAACAAAACCATGTCATCAACATATAAAAGTAAAATCAACACACAATTAAAATCATATGCACAGTTACACCAATTTAGTTTGCTAAAACCTAGTTCTATCAATACTTTATGAATCTCGAAGAACCATTCTCTACCACTTTGATGCAATCCATAGATAGCTTTATCCAATTTGCATACAAAATCTTCCTTACCTTCTACAACAAAACCGGGAGGCTGAGACATGTAAATATCATCTTTTAATGGTGCATACAGATAAGCTCCTTTGACATCACACTGTCTGTGGGTCCAACCCTGTAAAACTACTAAAAGTGAGAAGAAAAAACGAATTAGACTGAAATTAATGACTGGGCTAAAAGTCTCTTCGTAAGAAACTCCTTTAATTTGTTTAAAACCCTGTGCCACCAGTCTGGCCTTATACCTGGCCACCTCGCCCTTTTCGTCTCTTTTCAACGCAAAAACCCACCGGCATCCTATGATATCTGTATCTGATGGTAACTCAACTAGGTGCCATACCTGTCTTTCTGTCATGACTTTCATCTCTTCTTCCATGGCCTCTACCCACTGTTTATGCTGTGGTGATTTCAATGCTTGCTTGTAAGTATTAGGCATCTGTATATCGTCTAGTCAAGAATTGGCATAACTTGTGGATGCGGTAGCTGGTTTATCTGATATTTTCCCTTTATATCCATTTTTATCTGAGGAATCGGAATGGATTCTTTCCAATCGACCAAATGGATTTCTTTTCCAATCGCTACTTCTTAGATCTTGGGCTGGCAAGGGACTCTTATCAATTTGGGTTTCTTCAGGACTATCTTTTTCCACCAAATCTTCGTCACTCTCACGGGGTAGATTCTGACCTAAATTGATAATAGAAACGTCTTCATCTCCCTCATGTTTGGAGTATGATTCGGTGTTAGGATTATCACTGGGACCCATCATTGCTCCACTGTCGCCTTCCATCCCTTGTGAATCCTCACAGAATCTGACATTTATGGTCTCCACCACATTATTGGTGTCTGGGAACCATATCCGATAACCCTTGGTGTTAAAGGCATATCCAATCATCACCCCTTTCTTCGCCTTGGCGTCTAACTTCGCTCTGTGTTGCCGTGGTACACCAACATACGCGATGGACCCAAACGGCTTCAAGTGGTTTACCGATGGCTTATACCCTCCAAAAAGCTCAAATGGTGTCTTACTTAGACCTTTATGTACAACCCTGTTCCAGACATAGGTGAAACTTAAAACTGCATCAGGCCAAAATTTTGTCTCTAACCCACTGTCTGCTAACAAGCACTTCGCCCCATTTGATACTGTCTGGTTGAACCTTTATGCAGTACCGTTCTGCTCTGGTGTATATGTGTTTGTGAGTTCATGTTTTACCCCATGATCATTGCAAAATTGTGTAAAATTATTGTTTACAAACTCAGTCCCGTTATCGGTACGGATACTTTTTATTTTCCGCCCTAGGAACCTCTCTGCACGAGCGACATGATTTCTAAAAATCCGGAAAACCTCAGATTTTTCACACATAGGGTAAACAGAGCACTTACGTGAATGGTCGTCTATAATCGATAAAAAATATTTTTCACCGTTGCGACCAATAGTACTGCAAGGACCCCAAGTATCCATATAGATCAAATCATTGGGATATTTAGAGCGTCTAAAATTTACAGATTTAAAACTAACCCGTCTGAACTTGTTAAGTGTACAGGTTTCACAGTCAAAATTATGATCTTCAAATTTTTCCAACCCCTTTATGGCATGTTTCCTAATTGTATCCCGGACTACATATGGACTTATATGTGCTAACCTTCGATGTACCAGTTCATCGTCAACTTTCCTGGCCACACAAGCACTGCAATCCTCTCTTATTCTGGCAACTCGGGGATTTTTAGGACAAACCTGATATAAACCATTCTTTAATTTGGCAAAAAAAAACAGTTTTATCATACCGGTTTTTAATTCTTACCATACCTTGACCGCCTTCGAACCTGAGACCTTGTCTGTCTAAAACAGAACCTGAAATTAAATTCAACTTAAGATTAGGTGAATACATGACACTGTACAAATGGAATGTTCTGGAGCCAAACTGTAGCTGAATTGTCCCTCTACCTGTAATCGGGAATGTCACTCCTTCGATAGCTACGGATAATTTATCGTCCTTTATTTCCTCAAAATCCTGGAACCACTCCTTCACTTTACAAAAGTGATGACTAGCAGCAGTGTCGAAAGTCCATAAATTCGAAGATTCTTCAAAATTACTCACATAAGTTTGCACAAGATTAATCGAAGGAAATCTCACCTTATTTGCTGAATTTGGTTTTGATTTATAACGCACAGGACTTATTCCACGTGCAGGGGAATGACTTCTAACTGCCGTACTCTTCCGATAAGGTGATGTATTTCTTGGTGGAACACGCTGTCTCTGTTGGTACTCGTTAACGGGATTTCCATTGAAACAATTTCTTTTAATATGTCCCACCTGATTACACCTAAAACATGTCATATTTTTCTTGCGTGTGACTGCAGAATAAGCTTTGACTTCATGCATTTTGTTACGGTCTTGTTCTCGTACCGTCAGTCTATCTTCCTCAGCTACCAGTTCTACGAGTATGTCCTTAAATTTAAATTTTTCTTCTGGCCATCGTAATATGGATTGTGAAATGCTATCATAAGTTTCTGGTAAGTAGCGTAATAACTGAAAACTAACGTAAATTTCATTAATTGGTTGGTTTATACCTCGTAATTTTGCAACAATTCTCGTTAAACGTGCTGCAAACAGGCTAATTTTTTCATGTGGTTGAATTCTGCTAGAAAATAGTTCATTAATCAGTTGCATATGCCTCGACCTATTGTCGGGATCAAAAAATAATTTTAATTTGAGCCATGCTTCTCGGGCATTCTCTATTCCCTCCACTATTTTCCGAAATTCAGGGGAAATATTTAAATAAATCAATGAAATTGCGGTTCCTGCACGGAGATTATAATCCCTAACGTCACGATATGTAACTTCAGGACCCGGATACTCTACCTGAGTAGTTACACTCTTTGTAGTATCGGTATCTTTACTCGCTGTGCTTTCAACTTCCGTTTTTTCATTCTTAATTTTAAGTTTTGGTACTAGCTCTGTGCCTGCTACTATGCCCCAACATCCACGCTCCATAAGAATGTACCTCATATCTTCAGCCCAATTCCCGTAATTTGTTGCGTTCAGCTTCTCTATTTGGGTCTGCATTTTAATTGTATCCCCGAAATTCACACTTTTCAAAACTTCAAATTCTTTCAAAATACAAAATAAACTTCACTTGTCGTCTATGTTAATATGCATCAACATTAAACTTACTTCAATTCCATTCAACGCCGCCCCATCTTCAGGGCCACTGATATAGTATCAAAACGTAAAAACATATTATTATTTTCATGGGCGAAATATTGTAATAACATTGTTGCTAATAATCCTTTCAGTTGTTATGAGCGTATACCGTCAATAACATCTGGTCATTGCCTATTTAGCTTTTATGGTCATATACCTTCAGTAACATCTGGCCCATAACCTCTTTTATTGTCAGCGTGCACGTGAAACGAGCACGTCAACAAAAAAACCTAATAATTAAATTGCAGAGTAAAATCGCAGAAGAAACGTTGTTTGTTACAATAGGTATACGTTAAAACTATTGATGAAAGCATAGACGACAAGACTTTTTCAACAATAACAATTCAAATTTATTTGTTTAAAATATTAAAAGTTAGTTTAAAAAATCTTCAACAATAAAATATCCATATCAATCAATAGCGTTCTCTAAATTCATTAAAAAAAACAAGTCTCATATATACAAACAACAGTGTCTATACACTGTGATGGAATTACCTCAAGTTAGGCATAGGCAAAGACTGTTAGCCCCTTATTCTATTTTCTTTACTGCGTCTTAAACTTAAACTATAAATCAACATTACCTTTCTTCAGATTGTCCTCAGCTTCATTATCTATCTAATCAACGGTAGTCGAGAAAAGCTCCTCCTTCTCCTCTTTTTTTTTTTACTGAATCGTATGTGAGCCTTATATACGCCTCATCTAATGATATTCAACGATCCGGTTTGTTTAAAACGCACCAACTACTGGAAACTGAATAATAAATTATTTACGGTAGCTTCTTCACAGCTGTGGAAATTCGATTAAAGATTTGATCCGGTTATCAGGTTTTATGATCAAACCGGTCTAAAACAAATGACGCAATACCCGGAAAGGCAAGTACATGATTCGTTTCACAAGTAGTCTTTAGTGTAACTCGCTAACACTTGCCCACAGCCATATTTCAACAGGATAATGCGCGACCACAAGTGGCACGCATTGTCCAATGGTTCTTCGTCAATCGCCAGATTGAATTGCTACTCTGGCAGCCTCGCTCTCCGGATCTTTCGCCGGTAAAAAACATGTGGCCCATGGTTGCTCTACGATTGACCCAGATTCCATCCCCAGCTGCCACAGCAGATCAACTTTGGCAACGTGTGGAAGCTGCTTGGTCTGCTGTACCCCAAGAACTCATCCATAGTCTCTTTGAATCAATGCCGAGGCGTGTGGCAGCGGTGATCTCCAACAATGGCGGCTACTCTGGCTACTGATTTTGGGAGGAACCACACTTCACAGAAGTCTATAAATTTAATCATTTGATACTTGGTCAACATGTTATCTACAAAATAAATTTTGTTGCGATATCTCTTGTCTTTCTTGGTGTTGCAATTTGGATGGCCAGCAGTGTATATATATATATATATATATATATATATATATATATATATATATATATATATATATATATATATAATGCATAGCAGAAACCAGATAATCCCTTTGAAGTCCAAAATTTATTATGCAACTACGTAATCTATATACTATATAAAACAGTTCCGCAACTGACTGACTCACTGACTGACATACAACGTACAGACCAAACCGCTGGACCTAAAAGGGCTGAAATTTTGCATGTCGATTCTTCTTATTGTGTAGGGGTGCACTAAGAAATATTTTTGAAAAATTCTTCTTAGATTTTTTTAATTGAATCTTTAAGCTGTTTTAGTAACTTTTTTTAAGTTTGCATTTAAAATAATAAATTGATGGTTATGAAATTTATATCACGAGAAAAACCATAAAAATTCCTTTAAAATGAAATCTTTTTCGAATCTTTACCTCCATTTTCTGATTTTTGGGGTATTTTTAAAGATTACATTTTAGAATTTAATTTATTAAATGCTGATCACGTGATTTCTTTTTCTGGTGCTTTAAGTAAATTTATCGTCACGTGCATAACAACGATTCAAATTGTCAAGAAATTATTTTTTTCTTTTTATTGCGGCACACGATTGGACATTATCCAAAAAAATATTAAAATACAGTAAATGATATGTTCCTCAAACTGTACTATATTCTTTAGTATATCGTATTAGATTTAATTTGAATATTTTCTTCTACATTATTTTGTCTATAAACATATCCCTAACGATTTTTTTATAAATACACTGCTCAAAAAAATTAGGGGAGCAAGCAAAGAAGTTAAGAAAACTGTGCGAGACAGCCACGTATTGGCATAAAATGGATAATACACACGTATCAATGCGTAATACAGAAAAAAAGACGTAACAAAATTGCAATTAAGCTTTAATTCTTTGAAAATATGGAAAAAAACATGAAAAGATGATTTAGGGCAACAATTTGGTTACATGTAAACGATAAAAAAAGTATTATTTAGAAATGATGCAAGATTTTTAATATGGCGTGTGGTCTTCTGGAACAGCTAAGACTGCTGCACACCTGTTTTCCATGGATGCGAAGATGTTATCCATAAGACTTTGGGGAATACTGATCCACTCCTCAAGAAGTGCAATCTCCAAGTCTCGTAGAGTAAAAGGAGTCCTTGGTCTCTCAGCAATGCGTAGTCCGAGCATGTCCGATGGATTCAGGTCAGGAGAGCACGCTGGCCATTCCATAGGCTGTATTGTTTCAGCTTCAAGCATGATCTCCACAGGACGAGCTGTATGCGGTCTGGCATTATCATGCTGGAAAACAAAGAAATCTCCAATGGCTGCAGCGTAAGGTATGACATGAGGTCTCAGTATCTCGTCTGCATACCTTCGGGCCGTCAAAGTACCATTTTGAATGATATACAGGTCCGTACGTCCACCTATGCTGAGTCCACCCCATACCATAAAACCAGTTCGTCTGTATTATGACCTTTCACGAATGAATGTGGGGTTATTTCGAGTGCCCCTTTCCCTCCATACCAAAACACGTCGGGTGTCACACTCCAGACTGAATCGAGATTCGTCTGTAAACAGCACTTGGCTCCAATCCTGTTGCTCCCAATCTCGATGTTCAGCAGCCCATCTTCTTCGGGCCGCACGGTGGCGTGAGGTCAACGGAATGCAGACCATTGGCCTACGTGCATAGAGACCTCCCTGATGAAGCCTATTACGTACTGTTTGGCTGGTCACCCTTCATCCTGTTGCCAAGAGCAACTGTCTTTGCAGCTGAGTAGCATTCTCTGTTCTGTTTCGACGAGCTGTTAACAGTATATACCGGTCATCAGTTGCTGTAGTGGTGCATGCCCGACCTTGCCCTGGTCGACGTCTAACATTCTCTGTTTCTTGGAATCGATTCCATATCCTTGCAACGACACTTCTGGCGACTCCAACAGCGTCTGCGACACTGCGTTGTGTTTTTCCGGATGCAAGTCTGCCTATAATACGCCATGCCATGGATTCCGGTAAATCACGCTGATGAAACATTTTCAAGTCACCTTTTCTCAAAAAGAATTACTGAGCAATCAAATTTCACAGTTAAGGCAGTGAAACAGACGTTTCTGCAGCATCCCGATTTCCGCCCTTATGTTCTTTTTCTCGTTTTTGACGTCATGAACTTTGATTTGCAAATGAAGTTTTCTTCTTCTGTTTCCTGCTAGGCTTTAAATTATGGATGATTTATTTTATGTTACTAATCGGTGTAAGTATTTGCGTAATTTCGGTAAAACCATGTGCTCCCCTAATTGTTTTGAGCAGTGTGTATTATTTTTTACATCAATTGTATACATTGATCGTCTTATGTATTATACATATATCCTATATATATATATTTGGCATTAATTGTATACATTGACCGTTGTATTTAATTTGAATGTACTCCGTAGCGAAGTACGGGTTTTCAGCTAGTTCACTTATAAATGTATTATATTACTAATATATCACTATTACCTTAAGAATGATATAAAATCAATGAATTTGGTATTCAAAAGCACAAAAACTGATGTATATCGTGTATCGCTAAATGCCATTACCTCATATTCTTCTCGTGTATGCTTCCTATAATTAGGGGAAGAAGATAATTAATTTTTCAAGTGTTTAATTTATTTTATTTTAAATTCTGGGGCACAAAAAATTTAGAAATTTTCATATTTCATAAGACGAAATTTTTCTCCTCGGCTTGTGACTCTAATATTTAATCAAATATTTAAAATAACTGCAAAAAAAAAGCCAGAAAAAAACAGATAATCGCTCTGAATTTCAAAAATTATCATAAAACTGTGTAATTTTTAAAGTATTGAATTACTATTATATTGCTAGTTATTTACGAAAGATATAAAATATCTATGTATTTAAGATTCTAAGCCGATTTTGGGGACATTCCATGAGAGAAAACTATTGCATCAATTGACTTCATTTTTGTCTTCAACGTAAGATTGTAATCTGTAGATTTGTCAAATTTTCTTTTCGTAACAGCAAATTCTATAAATTAGCGATAATTTACAATTAAAATTTGCTTTCTGCCCATGCTCAGTGACATGTTTAAATCTTGCTTTATATACTCACTTAGCACGAGACCGCATAAACACAGTAATAGGTCAGTGCGCGTGCTCAGTGATATGTTTAAATCAGGCTTTAGATACTTACTAAGCACGAGGCCGCCTAAACACGTTCATTTGTTTAATTCGAAGAATCTCTTTAACTATCTCTCGGCCATTTTTATTTTTAATTGTGTTTGTGAGATATAAAATTAAACCTGACAGAAACTGTTTATTTCGCATTGTTGAGTAACAATATTTTTTTTTGCTGGGTTCAATAGTAATTTTTTAAAGTGTATTTCTCTATTCTTAATATTGTGATTTTCAACATTTGCAAATGATGTGTTGAGTATAATTTGTGTATTAATACAGTAATTTACTATCCAGCCGTTATGTTTTGACGAGTACCAACTAGTATTATTTTAGAATGTAAGTTTAGAAAAGAATTCAGTTTTATTGAGGGAGAAATTTCCAATGAAGAAGCCCGTAATCAGATGTACAAAGGAGATGCATAAGGGCATTCCATAAAAACTGAAAGTAAAATCACAATAAATAAAGAAATACAGGTAAAGCAAAAAATATTTTTTTAATATCTTCCCTTGGATGATATACAACGGTCCCATCGTTCTGTCCACGTTTCAAAGTGGGACGAAGGGATTTTGTGGAGACCGCTTCTATGAACCCTGTTCCGCTGAATCAGCAGATGCATTGAATTTCCTTCCACGGTTTAAGAAACAACGATAAATCGCAAGGAGAAAGGTGATGACTTTAAGGTGGCTGTGGAAGGGTTCTAATATTGCAAGAAATTGCTGAATAATGTATGTTTTATCGCAGACAGCATGTTATTTCTTAAATCCGAAATCCCCGTCTCAATTGTTGTATGCAAAATGCAAACACTCTTTAAAAAACTGCTCAACGGCGAACGCAGAATGGTGTACCCCGTTTAAAAACTTTTGAAACAGATTCTTCAGTAATTCAGAAAGTTTTCTTTAGTTTAAAATATTCTCTTTTATAATGTAGCCAAATCGAGAAAAATAATATCTTAGTTTTTATGCAACACACTTCGTAGATAACATACTTACGACTTTCCCTTTACATTTAACTAAAAATAAATTAATTCCCAAACCCCGTCTTGAACATATGCATGACCTTTAAAATTAGGTATCATATTTGAATGTTGTTTTCCTCTTCAAGAATTTACAGGAAAAGTTACAGCACTGACGGTATGAAAATATCACTAATTGTCCCATCCCCGCCTCAATTGTTGTATGCAAAATGTAAACGCTCTTTAAAAAACTGCTCAAGGATGAACGCAGAATGGTGTACCACGTTTAAAGACGTTTGAAATAGATTCTTCATTAATTCAGAAAGTCTTCTTCAATTTAAATATTCTCTGTTTTGTAATGTAACCAAATCAAGGAAAATAATCTCTCAGTTTTTATGCAACACACTTTGTAGATAACAAGACTTTCAATTTAACTAAACATAAATTAATTCTCAAACCCGTCTTGAACATATGCATGACCTTTAAAGTTAGATATCATATTTGAATTTTGTTTTCCTCTTCAAGAATTTACAGGAATAGTTACAGTACTGATGGTATGAAAATATCACTAATTGGCCAATACTGTAAATCGTAACAAAACTATTATGATCGAGAAAAGAGGCAGGTTTCAGAGCATAAAACGTTTTCAAGGAAGATATATATTACTGTTGATGTTTCCCACTTAAACATAATGACTGGATCAGGTCTTGCCTTGTTTTCCTTATGTATCCAAACATGTCATTACTGAATGACCATTGACAGAGAAAATTCTAATGTCAACGATTCTAGTATCTTTCTGAAATCTAAGTTATCCGTGATACTTCAGTTACATTAGGTTATTTATTTAGAAAATCTTCACTTACCGTTCTTTTTAGGGGAGACATTAAGTTTTTGTTAGTAATTTAATGGTTTCTACCTGATTAGATTTCATCTCTGAGATAAAATCGGAATTTTGAATACAACAAAATCAACGTTCTTACAGCGTCCTCTAACAAAGTCAAATCAAAATATCCAATTAAGAATTAAAAGAATTTTCTCTAAATTGAGTTAAGAATGATGATTAGTTTGGGACTTACTCTCTTTTAAGCGATAGACTTAAAACAAATAAAATATAATATGGTACATATTAATATGGGTATTTCTAAATGTAATGAGTCACTTCCCGTTTAGATTATCAACGGCTAATTTATTACATATTATAATTTAAATCCCAAAATATGTGTAAATTACAATTTAATTTGAAAATAACCACATTCAATATATTTTTTTTTAAATCACCAGTAACAGAATGCACGTGAGTTCAATTATTCAAAAGTTAGGTGCATGAAATTAAAAAGAAATATTAGATAATTTATTTATCAATCATCCACGACCAATTCATCAATGTCATTATCAATTACAAAGAGAGTTGAAATTTAATTTTTCAGTAAAAGTTTTTGCATCAAGAATAATTTATTTTGCTGTAAAGGTTTTTAAAATTAATATACGTAAGCTCCTAAATTAAAGTTTGAGAAATATATTTCTCTGGGATTTAATCGTATGAATATATCATAAAAATTTAAATCTTATATAAAAGTTAGCATAGTAAAATCCTGAATTAATATTAATAGCAATAATTTTTTTCCATGTTAATGGAAAAAACCATACAAATGTAGTCGTGAAATTGGAATAAATCAGGATTCTGCTAATGAAGAGAATTGAAACTTACAGAATATAATCCTCAAGAGAAATATAAGAAATAAAATCGAATGTCTTTAAACGCAGTTATAGGTATAAATATTAAATATCCATTCTTAAGTATCCGTATAAGCGCTATAAAAAATAAATTATTGATTTCCCATATTACCGTTTCCTTACTTGGGATATTTAAAAAATCCTTCTTCTTTTATACAATCTTTGAGGCACACTGAAGGAGTTCTTTTTTAACATTTTACTAGTCATAACTCATCATTATATGACGTCACATTTAAGCCCTCCAAAAGCAGAGAGTGAGTAATTGATCAAATGTTTAAAAGTGTTTTGAATAAAAATCATGTTTCACATTTAGATCCGGCATTGTGCTTAAAAAGGATTGCAGCCCATGAAAGGGATTCGCTAGACAGCTTGGGAATATTTGTTGAAGAAGTATGTAGTTAATGCATCTGTCATTTTTGAGTAATCTGAAAGCCTGATAAAGTTTATATAAAGAAATATGTTGTGGAAATTGGAAATATTCCGTCTTAAGAGGTTCTCAAAGTTTCATTAAAGAGACGAGATTTTGATCGTGGTAAATATAAGTATAGAATTTAGAGTTAGATTAAACCAAATACTGTGCTGTGTATATTTCAGTCCTTTTGTTTCTCTTTCTTTGAGAATATCAAGGTGTGCTAAGACTGATGTTATGTTTTGGTAGGTCCTGAATAACAATAAACTTTAGGTTCAATCGGCAGGAAGACGCAAAAACAGGATGTAAGGTACACTTATAATAGCAAATTAGGCTATAAATTTGAAATCTCTTCGTACATACATTCACTATAGAGACATACATATAAAAGAAGTAGCAGGGCCGGCGCTAGGGACGGACAAGCCGGGCCCCTGCCGGGGCGGCAACCTTAGGAGGCGGCAAAAGGGCTGTAAAATTAACTAGTTTATGAAGAAAATGATTAAACCAAGTTTCATTTGAATACTCATAAAAAATTAATAGGTGGACTTTGAAAAAAAATTTCTTTTAATATATTTTACGAACTTTTAAGTATAGGTACCCACTCACATCAAAAATCCTCAAGCATGAGAAGGACATAAGAAGGTTGAGGTATGTAGTTTTTAAATAAAAACACGTTTTGAAAGATGAGTAGAGTTTTCGTGTATTAAAGACCAAATCCAAAACCGAACCAAAAATACAGAGCAATATAGATAAATTATCAAAATATTTCAAGGAAACCGCTCACAAACATAATAAACTCCCGCTTAAAACTGTATAATATAAAAAAATGGCCCTTTTTATTATAATTTAAATAAATGGACACACATACAAAGTGCTGTAAAAGAATTTTTTACCGTGTGTTTTAATTTGTCGGAACATGTATGGGGTCGCGAAAAACTAGTCATGACAAGCTGTGACACGATTTTTACGCTACTATTATAAAAGGAAAAAAGGCAGTTCGATTGTTTTATTTATGGAATAATTGCCTTACAGGTTGGATACTAGTGAAGTAGAGTGCGTTACATACAATTATTATTTGCCGGGAGTTTTGGAAAATTGTGTCATAAAGTGTGTTGTAAAAGTAAGGTGAGTAGGTAATAATTCAAAAATAGGCAGCTTTTCTAAACAAATATTTTTATAGCTTCTATAGGATGTTTTTGGAAAAACGCTCAAATCCGTCAATTGTTTAGCCACTTTGGTGTTTCAAGCAGTAGGATACACCTCCTATGAGGGGTAATTTTTACCCCTCTTATTTAGATAGGGAATATGGGGAGTAGCACCTTGTTTTTAAGGGCTCTTAATTCTTCTTACTACAGTCGATTTGTTTTTATAAATCGTTTGAATAGTTTTTGATATATATTTAATTTTAAATTTGCCATGAGCCATTTAAAAATTATTTTTTTAAGCATGTTATCTTTAAATTTTGACTTTTTGCTCGGACACGTCGATTTTGTTTTGAAGGAAGTCACTTTTCTTTTTATTTTGTTTTTTTTTATATTTATCAACCCACATGAAGGGCAATTTTTACCCCTATTATTTGGATAAAGAAAGTGAGTCAAGTGGCACCTCGTTTTGAAAGGTTTATAATTCTTCTTACAACGACGTATTTTTTGGAAAATAATATGAGCCAAATAAAAATTATTTCTTTGAGCATGTTACCTAACAGAAATAAGCAAAAGTGCCTTTTTAAAAAAATAAAATTGATGGGTCCAAGCAAAAAGTAGTTGTCCAGAAAAATATTTTTTCGGCTTATGGTAACTATCACAGTAAATATTCTAAATCTAACTGAACGATTAAAAAAAAAGTAATACATATATATGTAATACATAAGAAGAATCAGAAGGTAAGTAAGAACAGACAAGGTACCGCTCAACTCCTGTTCGCTATAAATAGTTGTCAGGGGTAAAAATTAACCCTCGTAGGTGAGCATCTTTCCAAAAACATTCGAAAAATCTTTTGTCTTTTCGTACCCTTATTTCCTTATTTCAATGCGAGATTTTGTTGGCTTTGTTTAAGGTAAATAGTTAAAAAACACTTTATATTTCATGGCTGACGTTTCGGTTTTAATCAAACCTTGAATCTCTGAATAAGGTTTGATTAAAACCGAAACGTCAGCCATGGAATAGAAAGTGTTTTTTTTAACAATTTACCCTAAGCAAAGCCAACGAAATCTCGCCCTGAAACATTCGAAAAATATTCGTAAACGCCTGTTTCGTTTAAAAAAACAATTATTTTTTATTGAAACATTTTCTTAATTGTTTTTAGAATGTCTCATGGACGTAAAAGATATCGGGTGCTCAGTGCAAAAGAAAAAGGGTGGAAAAACAAGTTGAAATTCCAAAACAGGATGAAAGTCTGTTAAGATACCTAAAAGGCATTAAAAGGAACGATTACGACACAGAGATATTAGAAGCTGATTCAAATCTTAATTATGAAGCCATTACCAATCAAGCTACCGATATTGCTCAAGTGGAGCCTACTCCAGGGACATCCAAAGAACCTTCTCCAGGGAAATCCAAAGAAGAGACATTTGCTACGATAATATATTCAGATCCGGGTGGCCAACTAGCTTATCAGAAGCTGAAATATATTTTTTGGTAAAAGAAGGAGCACCTCAACCATTAAAGGAATACAGTTTTCCGTATAATGATACCGGTCGAAGATTTAGCGCAGTTCATTATTTGAGAAACATGAAAAATGGTGAAAAAGTCATGCGTAACTGGTTACTCTATTCAATTACAAAAAACTGTGTTTATTGCTTTTGCTGCAAACCTTTTGGTTCTATTTTAAGTTATCTTTCTACTGAAGGTTTTAAAGATTGGAAGCACCTCGCTGAGACTTTAAAACAACATGAAACCTTTAAAATCCATATCCAGTCAAAAATCTTGGATTGAATTTAGTCAAAGAATACAGTACTCTAAAACAGCTGACAGTCACTCACAAAGACTCATTACCGCAGAGATAAATTATTGGCACGAGGTGCTTCTACGAATTGTTTCAACAGTAAAAATGCTTGCTCAAAATTGTTTAGCTCTCCGAGGTACAAGTGACAAATTTTAAGATTTCGGTAATGGTAATTTTTACAAATTATTCTATTACTTACTCAGTTTGATCCAGTAATGGAAGAGCATATCCGCAGAGTGCTAAAAAAAGAGGAAGTTAAAGTCCACTATCTCGGAAAAGATATTCAAAATGAAATAATCATTCTTTTAAGTGAAAATATAACATCTCACATTATTAGCGAGATTAAAAAAGCTAAATATTATTCAATAATTCTAGATTGTACTCCTGATGTCAGTAAGATCGAGCAAATGACAGTCTTAGTAAGGTATGTATCCATTGACAAATCCAATCCCAATGAGGTTTCCATTAAAATTAATGAAAGCTTCTCAAGCTTTCTTCCGGTTGAAAGATCGACGGACTCTGAACTCTCAACTCTAATACTTAAAAGACTTGAAACATTGGGATTGAATTTGCAGGATATGAGGGGACAAGCTTACAATAATGGGGCCAACATGAGAGGCGATAAATCGGGAGTACAATCTAGAATAAAACCGTTAAATCCACGAGCATTTTACCTCCCATGTAGTAGCCACTCATTAAACTTGGTCGTTAATGACATGGCAAAGGCATCCTTCGAAGCAGCCATTTTTTTAAATTTGGTCCAAAAATTATATCTATTGTTTCCTCATCAACTTTTCGATGGACCATATTAATAAAATATGTTCAGGAACTAACTTTGAAACCCCTAAGTGACACTCGTTGGGAAAGCCGAACAGATGCATTAAAACCACTGAGGTATCAATTAGGAGGGATATAGGATGCTCTATTTGCTGTTTGTAATAATTCGGAGATTGACAACTCTATAAGAGTTGAGGCTTCTGGACTATTAAGTTGTGTTAAACAATTTAAGCTCTTATGTTCCATTGTAATTTGGTACAACATCTTAAATTGTATCAATCCAATAAGTAAGTGTAATAAAGCGCCTTCGATTTTAAAGAAAAATTAAATTTCTTTTAGACAGATAAAGTGATAGAAGGCTGTTTTCATCACATTTTTGTTAGAAAGTTGGGAAGCCTTCTTTGATTAGAGAACGGGACAGTCGTCTTTGTGACTTAGCCAATTTAAAAGCGGCTAAGCGAAACAGGGGGTCGGTGGTTTCCGAGCCTAGACAACATTAGCGGGGATTGGAGCCACATTTGACGTTAAAGGAAAATACACTATTGTCAACAAATTTATGAGGGTCTGTTTGGGAGGTAGACCGCAAAACACATGGACTGGACTTTGGGTGGTCTGATTTGTGACGCAAGGAAGGTGTGCATGTGTTGAGGAGTTATCCAATCAAAGAAATGAAAATTGATGCTAAGTGGTGGATTTTTGAAAGCTTTCCAGAATGGATTAGGAGTCATGAGAAGGCGTGGACATTGTTGTGAAAAAATAAAATAAATAGAAGACTTAGAGTTTTTTTCGGGGATTCACTCTGCATGCGGGCCCGGGTTTCCCTTTCCCTGGTGCTTAGCATCGCAGGTGATGAAGTGTTGATATTTTTAACTGTCGACGAACAGTTGAGCTTGCCCGGGAGTTCCCGAAGAAAGATGTCGTTTAGCGGAGCAGAAATCCGGTTGAAGTGTTCCGGTATGATAGTCACCTGATCCTGATACTAGAATTTGTTTTTACTGATGATGAAAATCTAGTTGCTGCCTTCACCAATAAATGATTTGAAAGTATAGATGGAGAGCATTGCGCCTTCACGTTGGAGTCCCGAGTGAGTCGTGATTTCGAAAAAGAGAAAGCGATTTCGATAGAGAGTGTGTGAGGACCTCCTGACAAATACCCCTATCTTTTGAAAAGAGCGGAAGAAGCATACGATAGATGACCACGATCGAGGCCCCTGTAAGTCTAAGATGTTGAGTGCCAGCCACCGTAGAAGGAAGGAACGAGACCCCATGCCCGATGACAGCGTCGAGCCCCGTGTTCCAGTGCGGTTAGCATCCAAATGAGTGAGTGAAAATCATTTTGTTTTGTTCAGACCCCACCATGCTAAATGAAAGATTAGTGCGGGAATAGTGTTTTAAAAGATAATTTTGATGGATAGGAGTTCTTTGCTATGAGTATGATTAATAATTATATGCTCCCTGAATCCAAAAGGTATAGGATAATTGACATACATCTTTTTAAATATAAATTAATAGAAAATGCCAAAAGTTAATGAAAAATGAGTAATTTGTGTACCAAGTTTTTTTTGTTGATGTTGTTATTGATTTAAATTGTAAATAGTAGTGTTGTAAATAAATTAGTTTTTTTTTTTGTAAATATAAAAATTTAGTCAGTCATCCTTGTGTTTGTAGTTGATCTAAAGGAAGGTTTAGAAGCAAAGTTTGTTTGACCTGTTCGTTTGCCAAATTGTCTAGGACTTTTGGTTGTATTCAACCAAATAAATCTTAAAACACAACGCACCCAAATAAATTCTATAAATAAATAATTTGTACTAACTAAAATAATTTACGAATCACGCCCAAAATAAATATTTTAAGACAGGCAATACGACAGTAAGCTCTTGCAGACAAAAGACTAATGGCCTGTTCACATAGGAGTCCGGTAGCGAAGCGTTAATGGAAAGATGACGTTAAGACGAAAATAAACCAATTACATGCGTTAAAAATTTCGTTGCTAATCGTTTGGAGGTTTGTCATTCGTTAAATATATTTCAATACTTTAACGCTCCGCTACCGGACTCCTATATGAACAGGCCCTATGATTTACCATCTCATATGGAACTCTTGAAAAATTGTAAAGATTTTTTCAAGGATCTTAGATCGGACACGGCCTTTAATGAAATGCTTTGCGGTGCTCGAGAACTAGCTGACGAAATTGACATACTGGCTAATTTTGAGCTTACCCAGCCACGTCATAGAGTTCGAAGAAGGAATGTTAATTTTGACTATGAGGCACGAGATGATCCGATAGAACATCCTACTTTGAAATATAAGGCAGAGTTTTATTTTTTTCACATTAGACCAAGCTATCAATGCACCTGAATCCAGGTTTGAATTGGTCAGTACCCACAGCAATTATTTCCAGTTTTTATACAATTTTATGATTTAAAAGATACCCCTCAAAACGACTCACTACAATATTGTAAAGATCTAGAAATAGTGTTAACTGATGGGAATTCATCAGATATAAACGCGCTGGACCTGGCAGACGAGATAGTATTGGTTTTGGCCCAACTAAATAAAAAAGAAAGTCCAGTCGAGATTTTAAAATTCATTTCAAAGGTGGATTTTGCTCCAAATCTCGGTATAGTTTTAAGATTCTTGCTTACTCTCCCAATAAGTGTGGCAAGTGGAGAAAGAAGTTTCTCCAAATTAAAATTAATAAAAAAATTTTTACTCTCTACAACTACCGAGGATCGGTTAAATGGCTTGATAACATTAGACATTGAACATGAGCTAGCTGAAGAAATTGTTGTCAAAAAAATTATCAAACAATTCTCAGAATTAAAAGTGAGAAAAAAGCACTTTTAAGTTTAACTGTAATTTAATAATTAGGTTTTTATTTTTAGTGGTTCTATAATTTGTTTTACTATCTTTTTAATATATGCATTTTATAATTATATACTAGATTTGTGTCTTTTCTTTTTTTCTGAGCAACCTTAATGTCAATTTAGTGTCAAAATCATACATCAAGAAATTTGTATTTTTGGCAAATAAAAACTTCAACATTTTTAATACCAATTTTTTTTGCTCCCATTTTATTTTACTACTAGGCGTGGGAAGTGTAGGTTATCTCTTTCAATTTTTGTTATAAAGGGGAGGCATTTTACCTTTTTGCCCGGGGCGGCGAAACTGCTAGCGCCGGCCCTGGAAGTAGAATGTACAATATTTAATAAATTTAATCAGTCACAAATTAGTTCAGTTATAAAATTGTGAAAAGTGAAATTTTATATATGACGCAAAACTAAATGTATAATGCATTTTGCTTGGCTCGTCAATTTCTTTAATTCAAATCGCAAAATTAAATTGTTTTCAATACATTTATGTTGTTGTATCTAAACTTTCATTTTACTAAGCTATTTTTATTATTTAATTAAAACTCAAACAGTATTAATTATTTTAAACTTATTCCTTATATTTAAAACGTATAGTGGTTAGTATTGAGTTGTGTTAATAAATCTCCTAACTGAAACAATAACCTAGATTCTGTGGCTAACAGAAATTCACAAATGATTATTCACAAAACATGACAGACACAATTTTAACTGAGGGAAACAAACCAAAATTTTTTATTCATTACTATTAACACAAATTAGTATAATCTAAACACCTTACGTTAAACAATAGAATTTAGAGAAATCTTATCTCATTGCCATAACTCCTTTATACATCAATATACACATACATACTAGTAATATCCCTCGTTCTACTTGTAAACATAAAACATTAAATTATATCTCTCATAATAAAAATTAATAATTATCACTTTGAACAACATAATGAAAAATAAAAATGGCCACAATAAAAAAGGAAAAAAATTTTAGATTGACTGACCAAAAAAAACCTTAAAAAATATTAAATTAAATTAAGCCATGGCTAAAAAAAAAAAAACTTATCTAATCGGATATCTTAAAAGCCTCGTGATCACTTCTATGCTCCAACGTACATCGGGAGAGTCAATACTCCAGGTCCAGGGTCTTTGTTCAATCTTCTTCATAATGGCGTTCTTCGAAAATTGTCAACTCCGAACAAACGGGAGCATTGATCAGTGCAGAGACATTCAACTAGAGCTTCCGTCAGCCAGACCACCAGGAAAAAGGAAAAATCCTCGTATTTTTTGTGTGCTGCCCTTTTATAATCTTTTTTAGTCCATCCCACGTGGTACTTTTATATCATCTGTGCTGTTATATCATCTGTGCTGTTACTCGCCTCAAGCATGTCCAAAAACTTCTCTGACCCTCTCACATCCGGGTACAACCATATGGGGAAACCTCATGTGGTCCTCTTATCAGTATATTTCTTTGCAAAAAGTGGGCAAAATCGTCTCTTTTTTTAATGCAACTGAATAAACTCTATCGCCATTTTTTAAAGATTCTCGAGAAGCACTTCTGTGTTTCAAACTAATACGTGATAATTTAAAATATATATATATATATAAAAGGAAAAAAAATTAAGCTTAAAAAACTTAAAAATAATAGGGGGAAAATAAATAAAAATCCTAAACAAAGCTTAATTTTAAAAAAACTTTACCTTGCGTCAGTCAATCCACATAAAAAAATTAAAATAAATTGAAATTGTCAGTCAATCAAACACTAAAATACATTAAATTCTTGCATGTTACATTTAGTATAAAAAAAATGATTTATCATTTGCTCAACTTCATGAGTGTCACTACAATTAATTCGCGCGAACATTAATCTAATGACGTTCATCAATGTTAAACAATAGGTGGAGAAAATTATTAAAGTATTTAATTCACTGTATATTTAATTTAAATTATTTAATTTATAAAGCTATACACAACAATGTATCAAATAGGTTTAAGTGAGAAAGTGTCTATAAAATATCTTGTCTGATACTTGTATTTAAAATCCTCTTAATTTTGTTAAAAATAAATCAAAGTTTTCTCTCTATTCTAAAAAAAGTAACTGCCGCTGCTGTCGAAGCCGCTGTCAAAAGCTTGTCACGCTATCTCCTCCGAAACCGCTGGGGGTATGGGGTCGAGACCGATACTAATAGATGCAGAACAATGTGGGGAAGAAAGTGAGACATGTCTCATCTTTGTCGGCCTTTAAGTTTATTTTTTATTTTATGTTTTGTGGGAAAATATTGACTTTTTCATGTGCAGATTGCGATAACTCGCCAAAAAAGGATCGTAGAATTTTGATTTTTTTACAATCTAAGACTACAGACATTTCTCCTTCAAACAAGACCTCATTTGTTTAAAAATAATTTAAAACAGACTATTTTCATTAAAATTTAAAATTCACTTTTTCGACAAATTTATGCGTTCCTACAAATATAAGTTCGATGCTCTCAGATTTATTATGTTACAAAAAAAAAAATATTTACATCATCTGGAAGACGAAAGCTTCCTCATTCATATAAACCTCATTTTAAGTATCTATCTTAAAATTTCGATTTTTAATTGAATTTTAAAGAAATACTTCAAAAAAATCTTCTCATTCGCTTCCTTCGCAGAAGGACATGGAAGAAGATCCAATTTTTCACCCATAGGCGGGCTTCATCCTCTTCGCATAAGGGTGACTGACAACAGTAAATGGCTGTTACATTACCCGAGAATCACCCCTATGTATCTCGATATTAGCCATAACAAAGGAGCGAGCGTAGCGAGCCTAGGGGCAAAGCCCCTAGCAATTATAAAAAAATAAAAATCAATTACTTTTTTATGTATAAGACGATTAAGCGTGACATGTATTAAAAAAGTTTAGGTCAAGCTATGTTTTGTGAAAGTTTTACCTCTAACTAAAGGAGGACTGGAATGTAATTTTTATGGTGCGTAACCAACTCATTACTCCAGCAGTTAGGTATGCCATTTTGAGTACTATTAAACGAAACGTAAGGATATCGTGCAAGAAAAGCACCCACGAGCATTCATTCATAAGCGGCACTCACAAAACAAACTCCTGACTGAAAATTTCGAAAGCTTTTCTTAAATATTACCTTTGATATATTAGTACATTCAGTTTACAACTTAACTGCCACGTTATGAATATACTTTCATATCTACGCAGTTTGTTAAGTTTGTGATTAATGATAATATATACGTGAACAGTATTTGTGTTATATCTTTCTTAAACTATTAAGTGGGAAAAACTTAACGTCGGAGAAAAACGTCAAACATAATCAAAAAGCGAAGATTAAAAGTGACAACACAATCATTGCACGCAAGGAAATCATCGGTCATTTAGGAGTATTCCTTTGATGTCACGAAATACTAAAAACCCTTTTGTTTATTGATGTAAAGTACATCTGCCACAGTGTATTCGTGGGATTATAATCTCCAAACGTGAATATCTAAAACCTTTAGGACCTATAGATAACACGCATGCACTTAAACAAACAGAAAAGGACGATAAAATTTTGAGTATATGTCTTCCATTAGTAACAGCTCACATAATTATTATTATGTTACTTTTATACGTATTGAGTATTACTTCGTTTTCTAAAGCAAATATTTTTTGTTTACTGTCCATAAGAATGAATTCCATTTTAAACAGAAGCATACGGATAAAGGTGACCATTTCGTATCATGATAACATACATTGTTGCACCAAACTTCTTTTTTATTCTTATTATGATATACAAATATATGTTTTTATTTCGTTTTTTTTCAGCGTGTGTATCCAAGGTATAACATCATTGGATAATATCATTGGTATAACTTCATATCTTCCTTAAAAGGAACGGAAAAGTATTTTTTCCACGAATAAGTGCATTTTAAATTTTTTTACATTAAATTTTAAAATAATGTTTATTGATTTTCAATTTCATAAAAAATTCTATCATATCACGCCAGTTTAATTCCTTATATTACCTTTGCTCTAAATCAAACAATTTTTTTTTCATATAAGTGGAGTCAATTTAACATGCAAATAACGAAACTTATACGACAAGGCAAGGAGACCACTACAGTTAAATATTATTCACATTATAGGAAAATAAAAAGGTGACAAAAAATTATGCATGTAATGCATATAAAACATTCAGAAAACAATAAAAAAATTCTTAGGCCTAGCATTCTCTGCCTAGTATTCTTTAAATACTATGCATTCCCCGATTGAATAAAGAAGTAAAAGATGGTATGTTTCTAATAATACAAGTGAAACGTTGTCCGCAATGTGTCAGGTCATTATTAGATATGTAAAAAAATAATGAAATGTCACATAAAATCATTCGAGTTAATGAGCAGGAGCTGTTTATTTTCAAGTTTCAATAAAGACTTAGACACAAAATGTTTTTTGAAAATATTTAAACACCACCAAATCCATAAAGAGACCCTTCATAACGGCAAGGAAAAATCCCAGACAGTCCTTCTGGAGGAAAACTTTTGCAAAAATAAGAAAAAACACAAAGCAGCAAAAAAGAGTTCAGAATGACTCCACTAAAAATCTGGTTGCCTTGATTTATTTAATTTGTTGCTTTAATACCGGGAGAGTTAAAAGAAACAGACGCTTTCAAGTAAAATTCAAGTATTCAAGACATTACTTGTTGTACCTCTTCAGAATACTTGTACTCATTTACTGATGCAGAGACTACTGAAAGCAATTTGTAAGTAAATGAGGCTTATATATATATATATATATATATATATATATATATATATATATATATATATATATATATACAGGGTTAGCAAGAAATTAGTATCCCACTTCAGAGGGGTCTAGAATGCATTCTATTGGTCCAAATGAGATAAAATGTGAACTACAGATAATTCAAATCTTGCGCTTGGCATTTATTAAAAAAATTAAAATAGTACAAAATTCCACGGATAGGTGGCGTTGTACCACAAATGGTATTTATTTACATATATTGAGAATGTGAAAAATCATTTGCGTTACAGCGCATGCCTTATAGCATTATTCTTTGGATAAAAAGAAGGCGGATTCTGAACGAACATTAGTTACTTCTCTGCATATCATGCGTATGTTGCAAGGAAAAGCTCTATTGGTAAAATTTTTCTACCAGAACCAGCATAACTCCTTTGCAGCTGTAAAAGAATTCCGCCATATGAAGCAGATTCGAAGAGGTCTAATGTCTTCATGTGCCCTAAGTAGGATGATACAGAAATTTGAAAGAACTGGGCAACTTGACATTCTTCTGGGTAGAGAACGAAAGCAAATAAAGTCTTCTAGCGTCGAAAATGTAGCTACCACGATCGTTGAAGCCAGAAGTCAGTCGCGATATGGTAGTGTGAGTGTGCCAGTTGTTCCCCGTCTATTGGATATGCCGTAATCCACTGTACAAAAAATCTTATGGCGGAGTTTGCATTTTTATTTGCATCCCTACAAAATCAAGCCTGTGCACCTATTGCAGGAAGGGGACTCAGAGGTTCGTAAAACTTTTGCACTTCAGTTTCTTGCTCGAATGGTGGTTGACGTCACTTGTCCATGGAACATTCTGTGGACTGACGAAGCCCACTTTTGCCTCAATGGGTAAGTTAACATCCACAATTGTCGAACTTGGAATGCGCAAAACCCTCACTTTATCCAGAAAATACCCTTGCATCCTGAAAAAGTGACAGTATGGTGTGGTTTTACGGTTACTTTTATTATTGGACCGTATTTTGTGAAGAGATAACTGCAAATGGAATTCAAATATATTCCGTCATACGACAACGGTACCGAGATATGCTGAGGGATTTTGTAAACCCACAACTTCAACAGTGTGGAGGCCTTCAGAACATCCTTTTCAAGCAGGATGACGAACCTCCTCACAATGATCGTCGTATAAAGCAATTGTTAAGACATCATTTCACAGATGCACGGGTTGTCAGCCGTCATTTCCCTACAGCTTGGCTTCCTCGTTCGCCGGATTTCAGCCCCTGCGACATTTAGTTGTGGTGTTCCCTGAAGAACAATATCTACCGTAAAAGGCCAGCATCTGTGCCAGATCTGAAAGACAGCATTCGGCGATATGTTCTTGATATTCCAGCGGAATCACTCCGATCAGCTGTGGAAAATATGGTTCTGCGATTAGAGCTCATTGTTGAAAATAAGGGGGGACATACTGAACAGTTGAAATGATACATTTTTATTATTATATAACTAAAAATAAATAAATCAACAGAGCAAGACAAATATTATCAGTAAGAATGCAGACAAATACAAACAGAAATCCCGCACTTAGGACTCAACGCTCCATAAATTAAGATTCTGCAGCAGTACCGGAACTGAACCAAATATCGAGGTAACCGAATGGTCTCGTCATTAGGAGGCCTAACTAAATCAGTTACCTCAATGGAGAACTTTCTGAATAGGATGCAGGTCTGACCAACAAACATCCCAAAGTCTTGAGATCCCCATTAAGATTTTGTTGGTTAGATAAATCAAATGAAAATACACGGACATCTTGGGGATCTATATATACATACATACATATATATATATATATATATATATATATATATATGTGTGTGTGTGTGTGTGTGTGTGTGTAAGTAATATGGGAGGACTGGCCTCAAATTACTGCTTCGAAAACGCCAACCTCCCACATTACGAAGTAGTTAGTTAATTAACACCAATACGTCATGGCCTCAATGAACACGACAACACCAGCATTCGTGAAAGACAATTTTATTAATTCGTTGGCGTCTCTGCCGATTGCGGCAGGGAAATAGTACAGGAGTTCGTTTATTTTTGGACGGCAGAAATTTTATTACTTCATCTCATCACGTGACAGTAGGGTGTTGATTAACAGTTGATTGGTTAGGAGTTTAGTGTTTTTGCGTGGATTAAGATTAAAATGGTAGTGACGCTACAAATCTTAAGATTTCGTTAATTTGGTAGCCATCGTGGACAAAATTGTCTGGGCTGAAATAGACTATTACTAAGGGGGTTTAATCGACTTTCATGGGAAGGATTTACTAAAATTTGGAAATATATTTTGGAATTTAATTCGGATGCTACAGGGAAATAACTAGTATAAGAGTTTACAAAGGGGTATGTAGTTTTGAATGTTATAGAATATTAAATTGAAAAATTAATAGTTTTTAATGTTATAGAGTTTTCCTCCCCCGTCCGAGAAGAGGCTGACCAACAATGCCTCAATTGGAGGACAGACTCACCCAGATGTTTGAGAAAAAAAATGGCCATTTTCAAAAATTTGGAATAGTTTATGTAAATGTTTGCAGTAAAAGTTAGATTTTAAAAAAATTTAAAAATCACTTGATGAGATGAAAGGACAGTATGAGAAAATTTGTTGAAAAATATATAATATTCACATAAGAAAAAAAACACATAATAATAACATTGAAAACTCTACATAAGCATGGTTTTGAAAACTGTTGAATAGGGCGGCCTTTCCCCACGCAACAAAATCTCGGAAAAAATATCAATTAAGTACAACTAAAAAAATTGTAAATTACTAAAAATTCACTTCAAATATACAGAGGCTGTTCACACATTTTTTAGACGATGTATATTGTATTCACAAAAATAAATTACATAAAATTCTTGTGTTTTAAATGTTCTATTTGACATCCCTTTCTCTGAACTATCTTTCGACACCGCAATTTCCAGGATAATAATGCCTTTTGAAGTGTCAGAAGAGGTATTCTATCCCATTCCTCCTGTAAGGGTTTTGAGACGACGTTTGGATAATGCAGATTTTAAAAGTCCGAAAGCACAAAAATCCATAGGTGATACATCGGGAGATTTAGTAGGGATATCAGTGAAAGGTATGGCTTTGATACCAGTTTTTTGTTCCAATTCTTTTAGGAAATTTACAGTGGATTTTGATGTGTGACTGCTAGCTTTGTCCTGATGGAGTCTCACAGATTGATGGCACTGTGTGTAAAGCGATGGTATTTCATTCATGAAAATTGGCAATAAAATATGTTCCTGATAGTATTTGGAGTTAATCTTGACATCTTTTTCCACTCTCTTTATTTTTAACTTGCCATTATAAGAAAAACCAGCAACAATCATGAATCCCTTAGAAAAACTTTCTTTCGATTCTTTGAACCATGTACTTAAATTTTTTCCTCCCCTTTTATGATAATGGCTCTTTTTTTATTGCAATCATTTAAATACACCCATGATTCATCTATTGTGACAAATGTTTTCCATTTTTCGTTGGATAAGTATTTCTCATAAGAATTCTGCATCGTGTCCTGCGTTCAGCGATATGATTTGGAAGAAGACGATGCACAATGCGTTTTTTCGCTTTCTTAAGATTTAAATCAACGTTTATCATTTTGTTTACAGTGGACACCGAGCATTTTAATGATTTTGCAACTGTCCTTTGACTCGGGGGATTTTCTTTTAACGTTAAACAACGTACCTTTGCAATAGTCGAAGATGTCCGTTTTTTCCTTGGATACTTGTTTGGAATTTTGTCCCACTTGAAGCTCCAATTTGACGATTTTTTTTTGCTTTCTTGTTGACGATATTGCCTATCGACGCTTTAGATATGACAAAACCATGACTTTCACATCGTTTTTGGATAACGGAGTATGCATATTTCTCTTCGGAAAGGGCATTAATGTAGCCTTCGAACCACTGCTTTGTTAAAAACGCCATTTTGAATATAAACAAAACTTTCAAGCAGCAATCGATAATTTTGACTTTTAAAAACATATTATAATTGCAATTATTTCTTTTGCAGCAAACGATTTTTTATTACCGCTTACCAAAATCGTCTGAAAAATCTGCGAACAGCCTCTGTACACTGGACATAATTTCAATTTAACCTCGAGTCGACTCATACAGATAATAAAATTAAGCAGCACTAATAGCAAACAAAACAAAAAAAAAAATAAGTAAGTAAAGGTTAATTTGACAACAATTCAAAATGTAACTTGTATAACATTCCTCTTTACATTTCACTGCCATGGAGTGAGTCCCAAAAAAATTTTATTTGTATTTTTCTTGTACTGAATTATCTGTGCAACATTTTCAGTCCTTTAATAGTCATTAGTATGTTCAGGAAATTACATCACAGAGAAAACACAGTCTTTTTGCTGTGTCCTATTTCTTTACACAAGCGCAGAATACACAAAAAATCACATTGTCTTGACTTGTTTATATATAAAGAAAAATAGTTCTTTAGTTACATAATAAAAATCCCAGTTTATAATAAAAATCACACTTTCCATAAAAATCATATTTCTGATATATGAATTGTATATAAAAATACAGAACATATATTATGTTGATCAAAAACTCAATCCTTTAAAAAGTTTTCAGTATATCAAATCTTATTCATATTTAGTTTTAGATCTTTATATTGCTTATTACTCTCATTACACTATTTATTATCTTCATTGTTCCCTCATTATTTATTTATTCAACAACAAAATCTCTATTCAAATTTTAGTCATTTAATATTTCTTCTAACTTTATTTACTTATTCTCAATATTTTTTATCACTTTATTTTCAACTTATTCTCATTTACTAGTAATTTGTGTATACTTATTCTGAGTCTATATGTATCCAATTTTTTTGTGTGGAAGGTACCTTGTTTGTATGTGTGTCACCCAAACTCTTAATTTCAAACTCTTACTTAGTCCTACCTCTAAGTTGTCAGAGGGTGTGTTTATGTTTGTGTAAAAGTGGTTTTCTTTCTCCCTATTGTTCAGTGACTAAGGAGGAAAGAATGGCCGTAAAGTGGACCAACCGTTAATCTCCCATAGGACAGGACAGCCAAAAAACAACATCTTGTTTAAGACAACGATGGAAAACAAGAAAGGTGGACGTTTGTTATGCCTAAGGAATTGTGAATAGGAACTGGGAGGACAAAAGGAGCGGTCATCTCAAGGCCTGTTTTAGTAATTATTCAAGTATTTATTTTTCAGCACTTTAAATGACTGAAAAGGTAAAGTGAAGCAAACAACAACAAAAAATTAAAAAGATTCTAAACAGATGCGATGACTTCCAACGCTTTGTAGAGGTGGGTGATAGGAAGGATTTATTCAAGAATGGGGAAATTTACTGAAAGATTAAATAAGTAGAAATGTCATGGTCAGGGTTTAATTTCAGATCCCAAAAAATCACATATAATAGTATTCTTAAAAAAGGAGTTTAAGTAAGACAGTTTTTTTTCAATAGTTTTATTTTTAGTAGGACAACACATAATTACTTATATCAATTAAAAGAAACTAGTGATGTTAAGTATTGAAAAACAAGCAAAAAGAAAAATGGATCTATTATTTGTCATTATTTGTGGTATAATTTTAATTTAACTGGTGCATTATATGTAATATCTTAATTTGCAAGCATGGACAACCTCAGAATTTTGTTTGGTGTGAAAATTTGGTCTATCAATTTCATAGTTAACTTTTGACATTTGTCTTAAAATAGTATAAGGTCCAGAATAGGGTGAGCTTAACTTCCTCGTATTGGGGTATTGGAATTCTTCAAACAGTACTAAATCTCCAACATTAAATTTAGATTCTACAAAACGCGCATCATATCTTACTTTATTCTTACTATGATATTTAAAGGTTCTGTTTTTAGCTAATTTTCTCTCACTGTAGAAATTCACATCATTATTTCCCTTATATTTTCACAAACCTATCTCACAATATTTCTATTTCAAGAATTTGCCGGGGCGGATGAACCAATTATAACATACAAGGGTTTTTAATTCTCCAACTGTGGTTTTTTGGCACCCTGAGTCTCGTTATAAGGACGTTCCGTTTATATTCAAACTGCAATTACGCCTTGTATTTTGACTTTAACCTTCGGAAATCTCTTTTACTTAAATTCGTAAAAATATACTTACGAGACCCAATTCAAATGTAATATGTCAATAATAATCAAAATATCCAGATTCTAAAATTTTCATGATGTCTGAAATAATTATAAAGTTATTCATGCAGATAGTTTCAAAATCAAAACCCCCAAGACTCTCATCAGATGCTTAGATTTAGAAAGCTTAACTTGAAAACCGCAAAACTCTAGGTTAAATGAACTACGGAGGCGACCTTCGAAATGTAACACAACGGCGCTCGAAAGCGGAAATGATTTGCTTATTTTTTTTCTCTCCGCGACGATTCAGAACTGGGTGCAAAAATAGATACTCATAACATTACTTCACTCATTTAATATTTCACTTTAACGTAACCAAGCATCATTAATTATCTTAATACACTAAAATATTCATTATTAGAAAAAGAACATGGAAATATTATAAAATTACACTAAAAAACACACTCTTATAATAATTTTATCAAATATAAGTCTCAAAAATTTCTTTTTAATTTAAATCTTTTATAATATGAAATAATATACTCCTAAAATTCTTTAAAATAGTAAATCAAAATGAAACACTTTATAATAACCTTTTACCAATATCTAATAAAATTAAAAACACTACACTTTTAAAAAACAATCTGCAAACAACAACTTACCCCTTTGCGATTAATTCAAATTTTAATTGTTTATTATCATTTACCTATATTTTAAACCAATTATAAATCAAAATCTTCAGTATTTTTCCGATATCAAAACCCGTTGTGATAGTCAAGATCCTTTAACACCTTCATGCAAAAAGTTGATGTAAAACATCTTGAGCAATTTTAGTTATATATCATCAGTCACTGATGTCGTGAAGTTGTTCGTATTACATACACAGCATCACAATCGAAAACCAACGTCGCTCCGGGAAATGAAAATTTCTATTCGTCACCACTATACAAATCCCAGGTTTTCGGAGAATTTCTCGGTACATTTTCGTGTAGACGCGAAAAAATTTGCACATTAGTTTATCGGAGTTTTACATTTGGTGACTCGAAGTCACCCACAACACAACAGATGATGCACTGAACACTTACGCCCACCAGGATGCGAAGAACACAATAGGTTATCCAAGATGACACCATAGGTTTCACATGCACAAAAACAAAACGAAAATCTCTGCCACGAAACTTCGGAAGTTCACACATGGCACCGAAATGGAGCTAATTCCCGCTGACGTTTCAATCGAAGTTCACCGGAGCTGGGTGAAAACTCTCGCAGGTTCGAATCCTGCCGACTTTACTTGTAATAACACGGACGCGGGCCGAAGAATGATTGCTGAGTGGTAGTTTTGGCTTAATTTTCTCGCCTCATCAACCTGAGAGTAAAATAGATGACCTGTTGCCCGGCCGTGCATTACCGACGTTTTAAAAATCCATTCTAGCAAATCTCCCACCTCGGACACGCAACACACAACAGGTTCTAAAACTTACATTTTATTTACTCAGATTCATGGAAAGACAAATTAACGGGGTGATTGCCGCAGGGGCAATAGTACAGGAGTCCGTTTATTTTTGGACGGCAGAAACTTTTATCACTTCATCTCATCAAGTGACAGTAGGGGGTTGATTAACAGTTGATTGGTTAGGAGTTTAGTGTTTTTGCGCGGATTAAGATTAAAATCGCAGTGACGCTGCGTTTCTTAAGATTTCGTTAATTTGGCAGCCATTTGGACAAAATTGTCTGGGCTGAAATAGACTATTACTAAGGGATTTTAATAGACTTTAATGGGAAGGATTTACTAAAATTTGGAAATATAGTTTGGAATTTAATTCGGATGCTCCAGGGAAATAGCTAGTTTAAGAGTTTACAAAGGGGTTATCTTGTTGCTACATCCAGTTTTTAAGTCAATTGGGCGCGTATCGTAAATTTATTTTGGTTAGTACAATGTATTTATTTTTCTTAGGATTTATTTGGGTGCGTTGTGTTTAATAATTATTTTCTTGAATACAACCCAAAGCTCTGGATGTCGAACTTAGCAACCGAACAAAAACCAATACACTATTCTTAGTTTTAGATTATGTAAATTAACATCAACAACTTTCAATTTAGACAGACTAAAAAGTTTAACATAAGAAAACTTAGTTTATTTACATATTTAATATTTACATGTAACTAAAGAATCTTTCATTTTCCAAAATCAATGCACAATAATATTTATATCTTTCACAAATTATTTTTTTTATAATTACTTTGCCAAGGTTAGGGAGCGTCCCGAGCGCAACGACAAACGAACTTTACTATTCGTTCAACACTAAAAACCTTTTCACTAAAAAATTCCTTCCTCACGAAAAACTAAATTCACTTAGCCTGAAGTGGAACTGAAAAAATCAAATCTGAGATTTAACACTCACCCAAATTTGCCTCACATCAATTCTCGTGGTTATCTTGGCCTTCTCGCCTCGCCTATGGTCAGGGGTCACGCTGCTACACCGGGCAGGGGGCTAACTCTATTACTTTCACGGTGAATAACCACTTTCTCTCAGACGATAAACGTAGCCGGGCTTTCCTTGGCGCGTACCTTCACTATATTTGCACTGGCGCTGGGTATCTCTTCACGTCGTGAAACGGGACGCTGGGCACTTCTCGTCATGTAACTTCTCGGCTGTGGCACGGGAGCTGAGTCTCTTAGTCTCGGCTGGAATCTGGGTGCGGAGCTCTCTATTTCACTTGGTCAACGCAGTCTCGCAGTTGCCTTAACAGGTTTATGTGGACTCCTCAAGTCCACTTAAAGTTTAACTTTTTAAGTCGTGCTGGAGATGGGGACCTACTGCCTCCCCGATCAAGACTCTCTCTCCCTCTCTTTTTTTTCAAACTCTTCTATATGTTATTTTAATCCCCTTTCATACTTATGACTCCACCTTCTCATAAACTTTAATTAGCCAATCCGGCCACCGTAAACTTTTCATTTGCTGTTCTCCCTCTCTCACCTTCTCATTGGCTTCTTAACTCAAAAACATTACGCCCTCACTGCCTGCCCATGCGACCACCCAAGGTTTTCAAAAAGGCCACTTTCCAAACCGTACTGCCATAAATCTAACAGAAAAGGCTTTTGTAACATAACGTCATCGTTTGGTTCCTTCACCATATCTGTGTCTCCATCGCAGACCTTCCCATCTTCAAAACTCATAAAACTGTCTTTCAACAGGCTACGTCCTAAATTACCCCACTCAACTCTATAATTATCTGTCGGCGTTAAATTTGATTCCGACTTTTTCGCAAACATGTAATAAAGCCAGCTTTTTATTTAAAAGCGCTTTACTACAGGGGTATGTAGGTTTGAATGTTATATAATATTAAATTGACAAATTAATAGTTTTTAATGTTATATATATATATATATATGTGTATATATATATATATATATATATATATATATATATATATATATATATATATATATATATATATATATATATATATACTAGCCGGGCTTCGCCTAGCTACTCTCAAGCCATCCGTGTAACATATTTATGTACTTCGGGCCCCACAAAAGAAAAAAAAAGCCCTCAAATGTATTAAATCAAAGTGAATAAATCAAATCATTTTCATTCTCGTCGCTGCCGACAGATGGCAGCACCCCTGCAAAAGATGATTTGGTTTCTCAGCAGTGAGTGATTTTAGAATGAAAATATCTCTAAAACTATTGAATTAACAGAATAAGTGTACGCAGAAAAAATTATCAGTTTCCGAAGCTCTTTCCAAATATGTAACATTTATGTACTTTCATGAGAAAAAAATACACCGATTTTCCTGTATATTTGTCGGCCATTTTTTTCTAGGATCGGTGCACGCCCGGATGAGTTACGGTCACGTGATCCGACTTCTCCCTGTCCTTTTATTAGTATAGAAGATATATATATATATATATATATATATATATATATATATATATATATATATATATATATATATATATATATATACATATATATATGTGTGTGTGTGTGTGTGTGTGAATGAATTTAATTATTAATTATAATTATTTATTTTCATAAAGCATAATAGCTTGTTCAATATCTTTAGTCTAATTTAAACAGAATTATTTAAAATACTGTAGCTGGATAGCTGGATTTCACGTAAGAAAAGTCGAAAAGATCCTTGTACAGAAGAGAAAAATAATTCCCTCCCATAAGAGACAAAAGAGTAGCGTAAAAACTGAGGTATTAGCATATTTTTTTTTCTTTAGCCGTCTTTACGACATTTTTCTCGTCTTCTCTGCAGCTGCCATTAATAATATTCTGCCTTGAACATGCAGTTAGGTTAAGTGTCTGACTTTGCTTTACATTAATCAAACATCTTAATTTTCTCCTTTTCCTTCTTTTCATTCAGCTAAGGATTTGTATAAAATGATATAGGGTAGACTCTGTGTAGTCTACTTTTCTTTTATGCTGTTGATGTATACTACTCCTGTTTTTGAGTTTAATGGTTTTAACACCAAATTTGTCTTTCTCTCTGGAATGTAATGTTCTGGGAATTATAAAAAAAAAATCGAGTATCGTAAATGAAGAGAGTTGAATAACTTTTAAAATTTATTTGAAATTTTTAGTTTTTAATCAAAGACCACGTGTTTTAAAGTTCCTTTGAAACTTTAATTAGATTAAATTGAATTTACTGTTCAACATGTATAACAAAATAAGGCGAAATTTAAAAAACTTTATATAGCATAGAAATTTAGAACTAATATACGCCACAGATAATGCGTTTCGAACTAATCAAATTAAATTAACGTAACATTTTAATGTAAGGCATTAAATGTAATAGGTTTTAAGCCTTGTTAATTTAAAAGATTCAACCACTGTTCAAGATTAGTGTAGTTTTTAAAGCAATAATAGTAGTACGAACATCAAATTTAACGCTTTAATCTTAATAGCTTTTCTTGAAATGTTGCATTAATACTTTAGAAATATATTTCCTTTTATGTATTCTATTAAACACACAATAGACTTAAGAGATTAAAGCATGATTAGGAATACTTTATGTCTTACAAAATAAAATCTAGCTCGCTTGAATAAGACTTTACGCATTGAAAAAAATAAGCATAAAATAATCAATTTATATTCAACGAATAAATCAAATAATTAAAGGCCGCCATATGTTTTAAGCCATTCGCAAATTATTCGCAAACGAGCGTGTTTTCGTATGCTCTTTTCAGAGGTTTATACTTCTTTCTTCAAACCCGTTTACACGGCACTTTTCCTAATAACACAATGCAAAGAGACTAAAAGGAAGGTCAAACGCAGGTCGCAATGTTCTAGATGCGACATTAGGGGTTCCTTTTGCAAGGACGAATACGTCTCCGAAAATGAAGAACTTAATGAACAAGTGTCGTAACGTTAGAGTAATGACTCGGTGGTGACAAGCAGAAGTTGAATCGTATGAGTAGCATTAACAGTGCACGCGTTAGATTGAGGCTGGCGGGAAAATTAATTACATCGCTCCACTTGCATTTTCCTAAGATGTTGTAAAAACACTGCCCTGAGCAGTGTGTGTACGTAAAACAAAATACACTGCATAAGCATTTTGTTTATGCTGCAGATGTTTTGATATATACAGAGTTCCCACCTATATCCGTTACACCCCCTTAACTTCTAAACGGGGACAGTTTAGGCCATAAAGTTGGTATCTAGGTATAGTAAAAAGGCTATGCGCTACTCGATGAGATAACTTACAACGCCATCTATCGGCAAATTTTGGAATTAGCGTTTTTATTTCAAAAACGGTACGAGATAAGGGAAAAAAGTCAGCTACAAAGCAATTCGGCCATTGTCCGACTCTTTATAAAAGACAGATTGCTCGCAAATTCACATTATTGTAAACTGAATACGGAGTAATAATTCA
The DNA here is from genome assembly GCA_907164885.2 of Dolomedes plantarius. NCBI lineage: Eukaryota > Metazoa > Arthropoda > Arachnida > Araneae > Dolomedidae > Dolomedes > Dolomedes plantarius. The sequence continues at coordinate 147,084,209 of OU015491.1, read as the reverse complement.
TTTCTCAGCGGCTGACTTGCCCGTATTTGTGATCTAAGACTTTATTCTGCGAATAGAAGCAATCTTTTGCCGACAGACTCAAGCTGAGTAATAAATTCTGTAATGAATGCTGAGGTCTTAGCCACAAAACTATCCTCCGGCGAATTAATAATTGAATTAGCTAGAGATTATAAGAGAGTACGAAGTAAAAAAACACATTTTACAAATTTACAAAAGAGAAACTACAAGTTTTCGTCACGTGTACAGTTATAACTGTTTTGAATCTTCCAAGTCCCAGGCCAGATATAGCGCACACAGTTAGTAAACTTATAGAGAATCTATACTCACTTCTACCCAGACTTGGGTGTATATAATTTGAAGTGGCACTCTATTTGAATTATATACAAACACAATTTATACATGAAACAATGTTTATTGGATTCATTGCACATATAATTGGCTTTTACAGCAATAAGCATGCGTACTACTTGTACGGAATGTAAATACAGCTTTTAAGGACAATATATTTTTATACTCACGAACAGTAAGTCAAACCAGCAGTACTGCCACGTAAACTTCTGGCCCGTAAAGCACTAGCGCAGGATAACACCTTTTCAACCTTAACAACAACTCCCTTTCTTCATTAATGACGCTGCGTGGTATTTATACTAAGCGCGTATGCCAAAATTAGCATATCTGAAGCAGCTTCTTTAATTCACTCAAAAGTTCGATTCTTGTGAATCGAATCTTGTGTATACCTTACAAACTAAGCCAGTTTTTGTCATGCTATGATAAAACCCATTGGATAGCAGCAAAACGTGTATTATGTTATTTAAAAGGTACGATGAATTATGGACTAATTTTCAGACATACGAAGGATAATTTAATTGGTTATACTGACACCGATTGGGGAAATTGTGTAGAAGACAGAAGGTCTTACACTGGCTACTGCTTCATTTTAAGTGTAAGTGCGATTTCTTGGGAATCACAAAAGCAGAGAACGGTAGCTCTTTCCTCAACTGAAGCGGAATATATGTCATTAACTGAAGGTGTTAAGGAGGCAATTTATCTTCGTAATATTTTGATAGATTTAGATTTAAAAGATATAGCAAATGTAAATATGTTCACTGATAATGCTGGCGCGCTTAAATTGGAAGATAATCCTATACATCACAATCGGACAAAGCACATAGACATACGACATCATTTCATCCGACAAGCTTTAAAGCAGGGGTTCTCAAACTTTCAGGCTCTGTGTCCCCCTTTGAACACTGATGTGAGGTCACGCCTCCCCCCCCCACCACCACATGTGGTCAATACAAGTAGTACAATCGGAATTTGAAACTGAAGCTGGTAATTAAATGAAAATATAGAATAGATAATTTCATACACAAAATTTAATATTACTACTCATATCTTAATTTGGAACATATTATTATTAGAACATACGAAATCAAAGAATTAAATACAGATCAAATATATTTGAGGTAATCAAGGATATAGGTGAGGTTGGCATATAATACCAGTCACTTTCACAACATTAATGAGAGGGCTGGCACTGTTTGTCCTTGCCAAGTTTTTGAATATTAGGTTGTAACTGTGACAAGGCACACCTCAGGTCATTTTCAACTTCCAGCTTTGCTCGATATTTTGACTTTATGTATGCTAATGCTGAAAATCCAGATTCACAGAGATATGTGTATGAACACTGCACTAACAACCTCAAAGCTTCCAAAGTAACTTCTGAGTAAACAGGAAAATAGCGTAACCAAAAATTTTAAACATCAATGTTTTCGAATTTCGCGTTTCTTTGAGAATCACATTTTAGGTCGATTGCCTGATCCCGATTATGATCGGGAAGTATATCCACGTCGTATTTAAAAGGATCTCTTGTCAACTTAAACTCCCAGTTCTCTGAACTAATATCTGGAAAATAGTCTGCAATTTCATTTTGCAATGCTACCAAATGCCCTGATATAAAGTCCTTCAATTCATTTATCTGTTGCAATGGGATATTTTCTTTTTCATCGAGGAGGTCGTTCAATCTTGGAAAGGATGAAAAGTTTGGCTCTGAACGATGAAGACGGCGTTGCCAAAGAGTTATCTTTTCTGCGAAACCCTTAACTGCATCATAAGTCTTCGGAATGTTTTTCTGACTTTGTAGCTAAGACAATTATCGTGTGCGACAGTTATTGTGTTCGTGTTCGTATGTCGAAAATACGTAACGGTTACATCATGACAGCAAAATTGAGTTCAGTAAACTACAATAAGTTTTACTTTTTATTTTTTTTTTAAACTCACGCCTCCCTTGAAATTCTTCTACAACTCCCACGGGGGGCGCGCCCCCCAGGTTGTGAACCGCTGCTTTAAAGGATGAACTTGTAAGTGTAAGTTACGTACCAACGGAAAGAAAGGGTGCAGATATACTCACGAAAGGACTATGTAAACAAAAGCATTTCAACTGCTTAAATATTTTGGGTATTGATGATACTTGTGTACGAAATAATTGATAACGTGTGTATTGAGGGGAAGAATTGGCGCTAGAATTGTGATCGCCAAGTTGACAATACACACGTGACCAATCTGTAGACGCCACCTAACGGCCAAAACGATATTTGCTGTTAGTCTTTGCAATGTATTCGTCCGTGTTGCCTGGTGTAGTTTGTGTTCTTAATGTGAGGCATAAAATGGGTGTAATATTATGTTTGTATATTATTACCGCATCCCACATCAACACTAAATTGGCTGTCGTATCCAGTAGTGTATTTACTAATTAAAGTAAAATATTTTGCCAATTTTTAAAGAATTGCACTTCATGATATCAAAATTTATTGTAAAAATCTCATCTTTGGGGCTTAGAAGACTAAGATCGGAAACTTCCATTTGATCACAATCTTAAACATCCCGTACTTACATTCAAATATATATGAATAGAATTAGACCATTATTGGAAATTTAGAACCAGTTTCACCTTTTAAAACAAGAAAAGAAAATTTAAATATTATATCATATTATTGATTTGAAAATTTACTTTTTTCTACTTGTACAAAAATTTGAATTATTTAGAAAAGTCGGATATAGGACATTTTCTCTAAAAGTATATCCAACAAATTTAGTTATATTTAAATAAATTCGGTACTACAATAACAAGGCAGACCAATAACGTCCAAAAACAAATATTTTTACAGACTAATTTAATTTAGGTTTCACTGAAAAAAAAGTTTTCTGGTAAAAGTATTATCTTATTTTTATTCTGTACAACCATATTTTTCTGTTGTATAGCTTTGTCTGCCTATTGGAATATTCATGAAGGAAAAATACATACATGAGGAAGGATGCTGCGTAAAAAAGAGAATATGATAATCATGTTATTTCTATTTTTACAACGTCATTTTCTTATAAAAGATTGCCTGCTTTCATTCACGATATTTTATATAAACACACAGGTTACGTTCACACAGTTCGGTTTAGTTAATTAAGTTCAATAACAATAACACGATATATATATATATATATATATATATATATATATATATATATATATATATATATGTGTGTGTGTATATATGTATATATCTAATATATAAAAATGAATGTTTGTATCTCTGTAATTGTATAGAAATCCACAGTTTAGGAGCAACGATCGTGAAATTTTACATACAGGCGTCTTTAAAAACAGCCGAGGGTCTGAAGAACTTCAAAAATCGAAATTAATTACCGTTGATTTTTAATTAATAAAAAACCAAAAATTTTGAAACTAAATGTAAGATGTTACACTTTGTGGAATCACCACTCTGAATATGGCGTCCACGTTAGGCTTAGCTGGCAAACAGCGAGCGAAAAGATAAAAATAAATAAAATCAAAAAGTTTCAAGTTATATATTAAACCAGAATAATAAATGAAAATAATAATCTTTCAAGTCAGATTTTATACTCTAAAATAAATCGGATCCAACGGCATATTGACACTATCACACGCGATGGAAAATTCGAATCAACCACGCTAAGTGTCACAAGATCATTTTTAATCGCTACTGCAACCCCCTCGCTTATGTCTTTGTGTCTATTGAAGAGTTAAAGACTAAGCTTCTATCCTGCTAACTTAAAACTCCTCTTACTCCATAAATACATGTATATTCACCAACCCATAGCAACTTTCCAGGAATTTTAGTACAAATATTCTCCTATTTACACAATACACCAGCATGTTATTGTGGCGCATTCGGTAAGAGCGTTATTTTACTATACAACATGACGCGGGTTCGAATACGGATCGTACAGATTTTGCTAAACCTGTATTTTCAGCTTTTTTATGGAGGCTTTTTTGTTTCAGCTTTTATTTTATTATTTTTTAAATTATTATTATTATTATTTTTATTTATTATTTTTTAAAATTATTTTTATTTTATTTTATTATTTTTAAAAATTATTATTTTTATTTTATTTTATTTTTCATATTATTAATGTGTATAACATTTCGTATACTTTTTTTTCTATGTTATTTATACTGTGTTTATTTTTTTAATGGATTTTCGTAGGTTTATTATAAATTTATGTATTTTATGTTTTACTTTTCAGGAATTTTTGCTCCAATGATAAAGGCTAAATCTTTTCTATGTTATTTATACTGTATTTAGTTTTTAAATTGAATTTGGTTAACAAACATTCGACAATTTGACATTTTTACTTTTCAGCTTTACTTTCCTAAAGACAATTTGACATTTTTCCTTTTCAGCGTTTAGTGGTTTATTATAAATGTATATATTTTATGCTTTACTTTTCAGGGTTTTTTTGCTCCAATGATGAAACGCTAAATCTAGCTG